>JALMQS010000479.1:889337-1006837 GCA_024734495.1 Forficula auricularia | reverse complement strand
GCGCGGGAGTAATGCTGGCTAACTATAAGGTAGTCAATATGATATGGTGTGCGCGGGTCGGGTAATCGGCGGGGGTAACCAATTGCTTCTTAATAATAGAATCTATGAAACGCGCGTTACACAGCGGGAGTGATGGTGACTAACTATAAGGTAGTCAATATGATATGGTGTGCGCGGGTCGGGTAATCGGCGGGGGTAACCAATTGCTTCTTAATAATAGAATCTATGAAACGCGCGTTACACAGCGGGAGTGATGGTGACTACCTTTAGTGTAGTCAATATGATATGGTGGCCGCGGGTCGGGTAAACTACTATAAATCTAATATTGCGCGCAGGTAAACGGCAGGCAAACGGTTTGAGTGACTATTCTAACATTCGCCTCCATGTCATGTGAGACAAGTCAATGTTTCGTTTCATATGACTTTTAAAACTTTTGTTCAAAAAAAAAAACATCTTTAATAATTGATTGTTTTATAAAACCTATTAATTTCAAATTTTTTAAATTGAATTATTACTACTATAAATCTGAGATTGCGCGCGGGCGGGTAAACGGTGGTAGTAACCAATTGCTTCTTAATACTATCTATCAATCTAAAATTGCTCGGAGTAGGTGGAGTGAGTGAGCGCGGGTAAACGGTTCAAGTGATGAATTATTACTACTATAAATCTGAGATTGCGCGCGGGTAAACGGCGTGTCAATGGCGGTAGTAACCAATAGAGTATCCAAACTTGTAAGATTTTAAAAGTCCTTCAGATTACAGCACAGGTATCTTTACCTCTAGTTTTGGTAGATTTTTCATTAAAAACTAAAGGGATTGTCCACTTGCTTTTTGAAACGTTCTAAATAATGTTTATCAAGTTACAGACTTGAGGACCTGACCATTGTTTCTTTTTATTAAAAGAGGCATACAGCTTATTTCATTTATAGAAGATTTAATTTTAGGTTTATTTTATATACCAAAGAAGTTATTTACAAATTTTTCGCGACAATCAACACAAAAAGTTTTAGCCTAGTAACCACTCTATAAATATGAAGGGTGCTAAAATGGTGTTGCTTTTTAATGACTGCATTTAACATCATTTACATCTCTTCTTTTATGAATGGATCGTTTCCAAGCCATCGATCTAATATCCCCTCCACTAAAAATAATTCCAAAATATGTTTTGATTTTTTTGTTTTTTATCAAAAACTACGGGGTAACACTCAATTTTTTTTAAGTTACTCCGAACATATTATTCTAACAAATTTTAGTTTTTCATCAAGATGATGAAAGTTCTTCAATGAAAAAAATAAAATAATGATCATTTTCTCACCATTTCCCAGTCTACTATGTAAAAAATACAATTTTTAATTGCAATTATTTCATGTTTGGTGGTAAATCGTCTTCAAATTTTAACAGTGTATTTATTATGCTTTTAATGACTTATACTCCAAGATTCGAAGACTTGTTAATTTTGCATTTGTGAAAGAACTACATAATTTAACAGAAACTAGATGGATAAATGCTTCTTTCTTTAGAAATTTAATGGTATGAATTTCAAATTTCATGCAAACAAATTAATGGAACCTAGAAGAAGCTTTTATTTGCTGAAAATATTAAACAATCAAAGTTGGAAGATCAAATAAAATCCAAAAAGATAGTGATTTAAGTCTGAAGGCTTTTACAGCCAAGTTTAAAATTTCGGATGATGTTTTTCCTGCCTGTGAAGATTCTTGCAATATTCTGGACATTAAAATTAGTGAAGCTAGGCGCTGATTCGTAGAAATGTTCCATTTTGATATTGACTTTGGTAATCAAGAAGTTGATGAACGTGCTGGCATAAACATTTCATGGGAAAATTGGTCTACTTTAGGCCTCAACAGGCTATGCACAAAAACAAAAACAAAAAATTATTATTATTATAAACTATTCCAATGTCTCGTGGATCATTCGCGAAGAATCGGAGAGAGCGGTGGTGCAGTTTTTTTTTGGCTTTTCGGCCTTTCTGGCCGCAAGCGCGCTTTGTCACTATTTATTTGTTATTTTTAAATTTGTCCCTAGGGAATGAATTTTGGCAGATGCCCCGAGTCAGTTTGAACCCGAGTCCATAAAGTTTAGCGCCCAAAGGATGACACGCTACGCCACATATCGGCCCCCACCGGAGCAGTTGTTTATTTTGGTTATTTTCTTGCATAAGCGCGAAATTGCTAATTGTTGTTTTGCGGAATTATTGTACAAAATAAAAATACAGCCAGTCAGTATTTCTTTTTGCACGTTTTGATAACAGGGGTCCGTAGAAAAGGATGTGCTGTGTACACCAGCAAATACGGTGTTTATTAATAAAATAATATTTCGAATTAAAAAAGAAACCAATTCTACACACGTGCTTATGGCTCGATCTGACAATGGATTCTTTGAAGTATTCACCTAATAAGAATAAATGAAGAATATCATTTTTAGGAATTTTCGTTAGTTTTTGGGGTAATATCAGTTTAAAAAACAATGTTGTTTTTTTTTTTTTTTATTTTTATTTTATTTTCGTTGTTTTTTATAGAAACACGGGAAATCAGCATTATCACGTGTTCCGTGTGGCTGCGCTATCTGACAGTTCTTTTTAGAAAATGAATATTAATTAAAAATAATTAGTAAATGCCCAAAAAATTTGAATATGTAAAAGTCGTTGCCGGTTCGGTTAAGATATATTCATCTAATTATAAAATTTATCATTTTTCACTATTTTAAAATTTTCTAGAAAGTGTTAATTTAAATCGAATGTGTTTTGGTATTATTGAACACTTCAGAAATTAGAAACTGCCGAATTTGAACCTATGGTCTATCTATTTTAGTAAGCAAAATTCCCATACTGGAACTAATTTTTGATTGATATATTTATTGAATATTTATTCTATATTTGTATTGAATATTGTATCTGTAGCGGATAAACCGCACAATTGATGGCGCTAGAGAAACGCACTCAAGAATAAGAGTAAAATTGACATAATATGTTCTCATCAATAGAAAAGAAAGGAGATAAGGAAACCAATTGGCTCTCGGACTTAACGACTTCGCTCCAAAAGACTCAAATAAATTCAAATTTTTATTTTTCGGCACAAAATTTCCTTCTGATCTGTTGAGAAATCAAAATTTCAACATATCTACTGAGTTTTTGCCGGATTCTTTTAATTGGAAAAAGATGGTAGAATCACTGAATTTCAATCTCTTAATCAATTGTTCTTTTAAGAAGCCTGAGAAGAATAAAATGGAAATAAATAAATAAATACAAACATGTAATGAAGCGCTATCAGAAAGTCTACTATCCTCTGCTGAGGGACGACTCTCTTCTTCAACTTCCATGATATTAATATTGCCTTCTTCATCTTCAGAATCAGAAACAGCTTCGCCGAAAATATCATGTTCACCTAAAGAACAAAAAAATAAACTTTTTATTTATTTATTATAAAATTATTTAGAAATTAAAAAGAATAATAAACTTAAGGTATTTATATGTTTAAAAATTTTTGTTACTGGAACTAAGTAAATGAAAAAAGTATTTATTATGCAATTGGATGTTGATGAAGGCAGTTACGATGGTTGTAAAAAAATAAGACTATAGTGGTTTTATTATTTTACATTTATTTGTTAAACCGACGTTTCGGAAATTTGGTATATTAATACGTTCTAGCGATATGAAACTAACCCAAAACACAGTTAAATTACACATAATATACACAATTTGTATATAGATAAACGAGTAATAATACACATAATGTTTATTAATCATCACTTTAACGTCAGGCCTTTTTGGCCTCACTTTCACTGCGTGAGGCTTTCATAAGGTAACGATCAAGAGAGGTCTGTTTCTGCCTTCTTTTTAAAATGTTACGAAATAATGTGAGACACCTATCATCAAATAAGGCACATCGCAAATTCGTATCTCAAATTTTTCGTTTATGTCGAGGTATAAATTTTAGAATATTTCATGTTGTATCTCAAAACATTCGTATGTTAGGACATTCGTATCTCAAGGTACCACTGTATGTATACTGATATGATATTGTACTGAAGATGAACGCTTGAATGTGTTAGAAAAATTCAAATAAATAATCAATTTCAAAATAAAAACCCGATAAGTGTTATTTAAGCTCGCCTAATGAGGGTTCCGTACCTAATATATATCTACATATCTACATATATAAATAAATAGAAATAAATCTTTTATAGAAAAGAATCTCAAAACGCTTATTTCAAAATCCATCTTTTTGGACTCATCGAAATAAGCCTTAAAGTTTATATAAACTCCCCTGCGATCTCGCTTCGTAGACTATCTATCTGAATGTAGTTTATGATTATTTAATAAAATTCATAACTCAAGAATGGATTAAGATTTTTTAATGAAATTTAGTATACCTGTAGAAATCAATATTATATGTAAAAAAATAATTGTGGGAATTTGTCGTTATCAAATTTTAAAATAGAGGCTATTTTTATTTTTTTATCATTAATATCTCATAATTAATAGAGATTGTGGTGTTGGTGCAAGGTGAAACATCTTTAATAAAGATAAGAGTAATCAGTAGAGATTGTGGTGTTGGTGCAAGGTGAAACATCTTTAATAAAGATAAGAGTAATCAGTAGAGATTGTGGTGTTGGTGCAAGGTGAAACATCTTTAAGATAAGAGTAAATAAATATTATTTGAAATATTCATTTACTCTGAGTTAAGATTTCTAGGTCAAAAATTTACCTCTTTTATTTTTTAATTTTAATGTGAAACAAGTGACCTAGAAAACTTATTAGTAAATGAATATTTCATATAATATTTATTTAATTTTATCTTTATTAATATCTCATTAAATATTAGCTTATATCAAATTATATTTATTATTTCAAATGAAATTTAAGCATTTTACCGTGAACAAAATGATACTTCATTTGCTCAAATCCTCGATATAAAACAACCGATTTATCAGAGAAATTGTCAAAGGAAATTTAATGCTTACGGAAAAACAAAAGAGTCTGATTTTAATCATTAATCATCCTTAATAAAGGAAGTGAAAACAATAGATTTGTTCATATAAACATTTAGGCTCAATTCGACGAGTAGAATACGATCACATTTTTGTTACGCTGTGTATTTATTAAGTAGGAACAACCTCCTATGATTTGTTTTTATAAAATTTTTAAACCAGTATAAATATTTTATGTGAAAGTATAGAATTAAATAAAATTCTTTAGTTAAGGAGTTCTTGAATAGATTTTTTGGCTTACCAACACCCATTTGTCGTGTTCCTGAAAATGAAGGAGTTGAATTGTCAATTTGTCCACCGGGTATTCCAGGTTCAGTTTTGATTCCAATCCCAGCCCCTTTTCGATCATCTTCCTCGCATATCACTTCCCATTTCACTTGTACAGCGTCATTATCCACGCGCAGAAGACGTTTCACCTTAAAGCAGAAGGAAATATTTACAAATAAGTTCTATGTAAGTATTATTAAGAGTAAATCAAAGAGGGTGGTGTTGATGCATATTTATTGAAAATTCATATAATATAAGGAAGGTTTATATGTCTTGTTGTTTTGGGGGTTTTTGCAATCAAGATTTTCATTGATTTGAGGGTTCGAAATATAGAAACAAAGAAGTTCATTCCAACAGAACAGAATTATAAAATTTATAGAGGTGAGCTGTTGAATTAACCGTGTTTTAATGTAATGACAGGAGTTTTATTAAAGGAATTCCAAAATTTATTTATGAGAAAATTTTTTATTATTGTAATAGAAGAAAGAAATTAACATTCTGGTTGTCTGGTTGTTCACAGCTGATTTATATAATAGTTTCTGTATGTAAGATAACGCTGGAGAATGTGGTGTTTTTTAATACTACTATGTCTTACTAGAGGTAAGAAAGAAAATGATGATTTTTAATATGATGTAATTATGATATAATGTTTCTTGAATGCAATTGTTTGTTGATATTAATTTTAGACTGAAGATGGCATGAAATATCGGCCGATACTGTCTCCATGGTGGGAATTATTAAAATCTTATGAAAAGAAGATTTGTGTTATAATTGACCTTTCTTCTGTCCATAAGGGAACGACCAACGTTTTCCATGTGTTTTTAAAAAAAGCCTCATTTTGATTATTATAATAAAACTATTTTTTTATTCGATATCAAATAAACAAAATATTAAATCAATTAGATCTCAGAAAAAAAACCGTAATAATTATTTTTAACAATTATTCAACTTAATTATCAAATAATAATAATCAAATATTTAATTATTAAATAAATAATTTAATAATAATCAATAATTTTCCGACACTGTTCTGTGATATTCCAGAGTGTTATCGCAAGTTTTCTGGATGAATTCCAGTTCCAATTTCGTTATTTTGGCCTTCTAAGTTTCTTCGTAGCTTTTACATTTTTTAATAGATTTAAAACATAATAAAATGAGGCTCTTGAGGGAGTATCCCTGTCAGGAAAATGCTTGGCATCCATTTCAATTGCAGCCCCACAACACTTCTTCCACATTCACCATAAATTAAGACAATAACTTTTAAGGAGTTCGGTGTTGGTTCTAGGTGAAACATTTTAATATAATAATAAAACTTGAGTAAGATACGAGGTAGGTTTCACAAAAAAGAAATAAAACAAAATTGAGTTTTGAATTCGATATATTTCGGGGTTAGCCCATCATCAAATTCACTATTTCACACTTACACTCATTAGAATCGGGAACTGAAAAAATATATAGAAGAATACCCTTCATTTCTAATCATCTGACATCTCCATTAGCTTATACCCTTAGATAATATGGAATCACTCCTGCTTTATACAACAACAATTTAGGCTCCCAATTAATTAACAATAAAATAGACAAAATTGATAAATTAGACAAATCAGGAGTGTATAAATTAACTTGTCAAGATTGTGATGCTTTTTATATAGGGCAGACAGGCCGCTCATTCAAAATACGTTACTCCGAGCATGTAAGAGCTCTTAATCATCTCAATAAATCCGATAACATTAATTTAGATTCGACCTCAGCCTTCGCAATTCACTTACATGAATCCAACCATTCAACCTCTAATAATAACCCTATCCCCATTCATTTCGAAAGAAAAGGCCTTAAATTGGATCTCTTAGAATCCACCGAAATAAAAATAGCCCGCTCTAATAATTCAAATATTTTAAATAATCAATTGGAAGTGTATAAAAATACAATTATTGATTATATGTTATAATAAATTAACTAAACATTCCTTCCATTGTTCGCACATTGAATATACTAGGGTAATTGTACTCTCTCATGTACCTTTCAAGTTGTACCTTCTCAGGTACTTGACCATTCGTTATTATAATAGCACGTATATCTTCCTTTCAGCCAGTTCAAATCTCAATAGAAAATATTAATTCTTAGAACAACTTCTCCTCTTCCCCTACTTTCCCCTCACCACATATATTTAAAAATTTTTTAAAAATTGTTACTTGTAAAACTATTTTTCCAATATATAATCAGTTTTCTTAGACTCCTGATGATGGGCTAACCCCGAAATATATCGAATTTAAAACTCAATTTTGTTTTATTTCTTTTTTGTGAAACCTACCTAGTATCTTACTCAAGTTTTATTATTATATAAATTAAGACATTTTAATTCTGTCTTCAACAAAAAATGATCCATTTTTATTATGATAATAAATTATAACTATCTACTGGATTGACACGAGAAGTAAACTTTTTTAACCCAAGACTTTTAAATAGATCTATTAAGTAGAAAACAATCTCTTAAATGGGTGTATAATGAAATTTTAAGATCATTATAAACACTTATTTTCATTGTTGGGACTTTTCGATTTAATGATTATTTATTTAATAATTAATTATTTAATCATTATTATTTAAAAATTAAGTTGAATAATTGTTAAAAATAATTATTAGGGTTTTTTTCTAAATGATTTAATATTTTGTTTATTTGATTTCGAATAAAAAAATAGTTCTAATGAAAGTTGTTCAGTTTTTTTTTGTAGATTCAGAATATGTACAGAAACATATAGGTTTCCATTTAAAAAACAGAACTTGACATTGAAATACCCTTGAAAGCTTGTTCTTGATAAACAAACAATAGAGTAGTTTAGTTTCCCCTTCCATTTAAATAAACTTTTATTTGAAACTTTTTTCATATAATGCACTGTTTTTGAATTATAAGACTGTCTCAAGATAAAAAACTCACCCGGTATATATATAGGCTGCCTGAAGCCTTCAATTGTATATAATTAACCTAAACATAGATTTATTCCTCTTCCTTTATATACCTATATATTTTTTTTAGAAAATCATAAGATGGTGTCATCTATTAAATCCGATGGAATGGAATATTTTTAATTATGTGTGAGAGGGGTTGTTTTACACCCCCTCAGGAATCGAACCCAAGTGCCAGTAACAAATCGACAAAATTTACCTCTTTTTCAATTTCCGGTGCTTCTACATATTTCTTTCTTAACGTTTTGCGAAATCTTCGTCGTCGTACATTTTTCATTGGAGGTGTGATCCCGTGTGGCCATAGAAATTTCTTATCTACCTTATTTGGATCCTTCTTTTTTGTCTTAGAAGGTGATTCTTCGTCAGTTGTTGTGTGGTCGTCCTCTTCTCTACAAATTAGCATCTAAATAAGAAATAATTCAACCATATATTAGAAAATGTATGTAAAATTGGTGTAGGGGTCATATATTATTTTTACTTCTGATACTAGAGTCTATTAAGTAAGATCCTATTTAATAGGATTCTTTAAGGTAGTTGTTTCGCGAGAATACTAGCAAAAAGTTAATGCAAGAGTATATAGAACAGACAATAAGGATTCATAATTCATAAACCCAAAACTTTTTGCTGTTTATGTACCACTACTAGCCAATCCCGTGCTCGTTTGACAAATATGGCAATACTGTGCGAGCTTGTATATATTTTATCATAGAAATTTATATAAAGTACATTATAAAACAAAAAAATTCTTAATAAGCGATTGAACGCTATTGTGACAATGGCTGAAGCGAAAAATGACAGAGCCGAGTGGAGACGGGTGGTTGCGTCAAACCAGTCTTAGGACTGTATACTCAATGATGATGATGGTCATTGTTAAATTTTTCCGGTTTATGTATGTCTAATCGTAAGTAAGAGATAAAAATGAATAATAAATAAATTTTTAGCTTCTCATTTTGTTTTTTGTCAAATGCCTTGCTTCAATTATTCAGAATCGCGGCGCGAGTGTGAAGAGGTCGCGGCGCACAGTTTGCGAACCTCTCCTGTAATATAAATCCGGATTGGCGTTTGAATAAATAAATAAAAAATCACAATGATGAAGCAGGCAGGCCTCAAGCTTGAAAAACTCGACGGCGGTCAGCCAGAATGCGAACCTACACATTTTGACTTGTCGGCCGGGGAATCCCCTCCCCAGTTTTCTATTGTTGCATGTTATTCTACTTACGTATGTGTATTATTATTTATAGATCAAGAGCCCACGCCTGCCAGACCTTCGTTATTTTATAAAAGCTGAAAGTTTTTCTGTGCATGTCCCCTATACAGGTAAGAACGACCAGCGACTATAGAGTTTGGGTTGTGGTTACTTTGGCAGGTAACAGGTAATAAAGGTGTATAAAATAGTACTTTAAATTCGTTAAAGTATAAAGCTCAATTTTTTTATATTTTCTTCGGGATAACTTTAGAAATCTCGTCATCCATTGCCGGAGACACTTATGACAGTTGCTACCCCTGCCAGACACCCCTAAACTTTAATAAATTATAATTATACTTTCGTTTTAATATAAAAGATTAATTTTATATATGTTACTTGGCGACCTATAAAAAAATGTTACCTCAATAGGCGGACAGTTTTAATGGTTTTTACATAGATTTTTGACATTTCGGTTATTATTGATAACCATTGGTGAAGACATGGAGGAATCGACTTAAAATCAAAAATAACCATCGATTCTTATCTAATACTAGAGGAATAACCTTATTGCATTCCATTTTTGTTGTTTTGACTATTAATGACAACTTCTACTGAAAACGTGGAAGAATCGACTTAAAATCAAAAAGACTAAATTCTTTTATGGCAAAACCACTCAAGCTTGAGTTTCTTAAAGTTTAGGGGTGTCTGGCAGGGGGTAGCAACTGTCATAAGTGTCCGGGAATGGATGACGAGATTTCTAAAGTTATCCCGAAGAAAATATAAAAAAATTGAGCTTTATTACTTTAACGAATTTAAAGTACTATTTTATACACCTTTATTACCTGTTAGCTGCCAAAGTAACCACAACCCAAACTCTATAGTCGCTGGTCGTTCTTACCTGTATAGGGACATGCACAGAAAAACTTTCAGCTTTTATAAAATAACGAAGGTCTGGCCGTCGTGGGCTCTTGGGCTATTATATTTAACTGATTAAAGAGACTGATTACTGAATAATATTTCTATTATATCATTGGCATGGAGGTTTCCCAGCGGGTTCCGGCGGGATACGCGCAAGCGTGCGAGGTCCTGGGACTTTCTTCCCTTGAAAGTAGCAGGGAAATTTTTGATCTAAGATTTTTCATGGGGGCCCTCCACGGTAGTCTGGCGATCCCAGGGCTGGATATCTTTTACAGAGTGCCTCGCCCTGGTTTGAGACGGTTCGAGAGTTTTTACTCGGAGCGACCCGGAGTGCTATCGCCGATTGCCAGATGTATCGTGACGGCTAATAATAATGACCAGCTTATTGATTTCTTCTGGAGAGATGGCCCAGCCCAACCCTTTTTCAACGTTGATCTATTTATTTAATATTTTACCCAGTAGCCTATATTCCCAGTCAAATATTTATTTTTCTTGACCATGGCGGTTTCCTGCCTATTTATTTATTTTTTATTCCTTGACTACGGCAACTTTCCGTCTACTTATTTATTTATCTGTTTTTTAAATTATTTATTTTTAAATAATTTAACAACAATTTCTTTAAACCCAGTGACATATTCTAACTATTTATTTTTTGTTTTATTTATTTATTTGATTATTTATTCTTCCCAGTGTATTTATTTATTTTTATTGTTTGGACGACATGCGGTATTCCTCTTTTATTGTTATTATTATTATTTTATTCTTGGTCGCAGCATACTAAGGTTTCACACCGTTCTGCTGTGGCCACACCCTGAGCCACTTAAACGGATTCTGAGTGGAAGGATCGGAGGGCTATAAGGGGAGATGTGGAAGCCCTTAAAAAAAAATTAGGCCTGCCCTTAACAGTTAGTTAAATACATCTCACTCTTATACACCGACCTCAGAACCATAAGGTCGGTCGTCCACTGGAAGCGACAACGCGCTACGGATATGAAGAGCGACAATGAGAAAATACTCTATTTACTAAATACTACTACTAATATTACTCTACTCCATTTGCTAATTGTCGCTTCCAATGGACGACTTCGGGGTAAAGTGCGCCCTTCTGGGCCTGTTGTGAAAAATGCTAAATTCTCTGATCTAGTATATATTTTTGCTTACTTGACAAATATCTGCTGTTTTATAAAAACTTTTTTTATCGATTGTTTTTAAAGATTCCACGACTGTTGGAAGATCAACTACCTGCAAATAAATTTAAAATGGATTAAAAATAAGAATTCATAAATATAAATAAATAAACAAATAATTACTTTGGCATGCAAAAGCCAATCGTCAAATCGGACTTCTCCATATCTCATATCATATTCCAATTTGATTTGTAGCCGATCTTTCAAATGCACTGATCCAGCACGGATGGCTTCTCTCAACTCTTTGGCAGGAGCCTTCAAACAAAAAAAGAGAGAATATTTTAAAATTTTCATAAAAAAAATAATCTTTAACATTTTAAATTTAAAGGTACTTAATAGTGGTAATTTAATTTTAGAATTATATCTACTAATTTAGACTCCCCCTATATTGCAAATGGATATTGATAAATAATCCTTGTCGACTTGATGCCAAACATAAGGTTGGAAAGCTCTTCAGGAAGCGAACAAGCGCAAGCTCTTTGGAACGCGATTGTAGACTGGTCTCTTGAAGATAAAGTGGAAATTCTTTTGTTGTGATATAAGACGCGCAACTAAGTTCTCGCTGTTTGTCAATAGACGGCTCTAGCAGCAAGCGCCGGTCGAGTTTGACTTATCTAAAACGCTATGAACCAATCTTAGACATATGGTAAACAAACCGCTTTGACTTATTAGTGATTTAGTTTTTCCGTCATATATTTTTGGTTGCGTGAAAATGTCTGAATTTGTGCTAATAAGCGTCATTTGTGGGAAGTGTTGGTTTTCTTCTTTCATTCGAAGAAAACGGCGGCTGAAGCGTATCGAGCTCCAAAATTGTTTTTAATGATTCATTTGTAGCCATTTCTTCGAAATAATGTTGCATTTTCATAAAAAAAACAGCGAGAACTTAGTTGGGCACCTTATACTACAGCTTCAAATACAGGTCGTATCAATGGTGCCTGCGTGCTTTTCGAACAAAAACTTAATCAAGAAATGCTTATTTTTCCTTACCGCTATCACGTGTATGAATTGGTGTTAAAAAGCGTGTTCGAAGTGAAATTCAGCCAAGTGACTGCAAGCCCTGATAGTTTACTGTTCAAAAAATTCCTAGATAACTGGAAAAGTGTCGATCCTGATAAAATACAGTGCAATAGAGAAAAGCTTCCATCGTGCCTGACTGTTTCCGAAATTGACAATTTGCTTGAGTTTTACCTAAATGAATTGACCAAAGAAATAGTCAGAGATGACTAACGAGATTTGATAGAGCTTTCTGTTACATTTTTAGGTGGAAACACAGAGAGAAAATTTAAAATTCAACCTCCAGGTGTCATGCACCATGCTCGATGGACACTTACTGAAAAAGCGAACTTTGAAAAGAAAATTTAAAGAATAATGTTTTTTAATATTAAATAGGTATATGATTTGGACATATTAGTGTTTTTTAGCAAATAAACATTGAGGTCTAGAGAATCCTTCCATATTTACTCAGTACAAATTTTCTTCATATCTTATGATTAGAATCAAGTCGAAACGGGTTATCCTTATCCAATAGCAATATTAAAAAAAAAAAAATTAGGACACCCTACTGTATAAATATATATAGATGTATTTTGAAGTAAATTCTTGATTGATTATTGTATTAATACAGTTCTTCTTGAAAAAAAGAAACAATAAAACATTTATTATTTGTAATTGAAAAGTTTTTGTTTTGCCGAGAGTAGCAGAGTTGTTGATTTATAAAGGGAAATCAATGAGGTTGTCCTCTACTTGATGCAAATACATATAGGTACATATTTTTTAAAATTTATTTTTTAACCCAAAAATATACAACAGACAACAAAATTTCACCCATGTGTGCAATCACAATCTCTGGTTAAATAAAAACAGCTTAACGTGTTCATTAAAATGATTCAGAGTTCTTATATCTTTCAAAATTTCAGGCAGTTCATTAAACCATATCACATTAGTGTGTTATTTCTCCTGAAACGTTTATTTAATAAATGTTTTGATTATTTTTTATAATGAAGTGAATTTATTTATTATATAGATGGTTAGATAGATAAATTGATGTTTGTTTGTTTGTTTTTTTTAAATAAAAACTAAATAGATAATACCTGAGGCATCTCGTAGAATAAATTGAAATTCCATTTCTTCTGAGGCAGCCTCATCTTTCTTATCATTACGATTTACTTTCAACATGTTTTTTTCTTTTTTTAATTAAATAGAATGTATTGAATGTTACTAGGTGTTTATTTAAATGAAAGAATATAATATAATGGGAAGCAATTGTCAAACAGAGTTCACAAGAAAATAAAACAAAAACAAAAACAGACAAAAACCATAATTCAACCTAGAGACATCTAGAGACTAAGTTATCAACTAAAGTGACCTCCAATTTTGAAGATAAAAATGCGATATAAAATTGTTTCAAAGAAATATAAGATTGTAAAGGTCTACCTAGTTCCCTAAACCTAAAGATAAAAGAGCTCACTGTCTCAATTTTGATTCAATCTATTTGAAATTTGAGCAGTGCGTTACCCTTTCTGTATAAGCGGAGGTATGAACTTTTTAGAAAAGTGCAGAAAGGACTCATGACTCAGCCTTCAATCAGGCAATAAATATATAATTTATATAAACGAACTTTTTTTTTTTTGGCTTTTTCGGCCTTTCTAGCCATAAGCCTAATTACGATACTTGTTATATTTTTTTTTAAATTTGTCTCTACCCCCGGGGTCAGATTTTAGCTCGATGCCTCGAGTCGGATTCGAACCCGGGTCCCCTGGGTAGCTCTGCTGTCACGCTTATATAAACGAACTTATCGATCAAACGTCAAACTCCACTCATTGTTACGCAGACGATAGCACTCTGCATGCCAAGCCCTCACTCCCGAATAATCGAATCACATGTTGCCTCCTCAATCACTCTCGACCTAGACAAACTGAATAAATGGGGCTCTCAAAATTTAGTTAACTTTAATGCAAACAAGACTCAATGTTGTCTAATTTCTAGGCGCGAAAAATAAAAATTTCCCCGATATTCACTTCGATTCGAATACCCTGAAAATGTGTGACAGCCTATCCATGTTGGGCGTCTCTGTCGCATCTGACCTGTCTTGGAATGAACACATCTCCTCTGTGGCGAAATCTGCAGCAAGGAAGATTGGCTACTTATTCAGGTCCAAGCGATTTTACAAACCCCCACAACTTCTCACCATCTACAAGGTCCAAATCCGCCCCTGTCTCGAATACGGATCTCATCTATGGAGAGGAGCCTCTAAATATTCCTTGCTACCCTGGATGCAATTCAGAAACGAGCCGTCAGGCTAATTGACGATTCTACCCTCACCGACTCCCCTCGACTCGTTGGCTCATGGATGAAATGTCTCTGCCCTTTCCCTTTTCTATAGATACTATCACGGCAGGTGCTCTGATGAGATAAAATCAATAATCCCCCCAAAGCATTGTGCGTAGCACGCGTTTTGCCGACTCCCAACACTCTTTCCCGGTCAAATTAGAAAAGTGCCGGACCACTTCATTCTCCAATATGTATATCCCCATGACTTCAAGGGACTGGAACTCTCTCCCAGCCTCCATCTTTCCCAGCACTTTAATCTTCAAACCTTCAAAACCCTAGTGCATAAACACCTGCACGTCTACACCCTCTCACTTAATCAACTTTCCCTTCTCTTCGGTAATGCAAGGGTCTTTCGAGATCCATAGGAGCTGCATCTTTACTGGTGCGCCCCTTCTTGCATTCGATTGCATTAAAAAAAATATATAAATGATATAAATATTTTTTAATAAATCAAAAATACATGTTAGTTTCATTTTGAAGAATTGATTCTGATTTCTTGAATGTACCCTCTTTATGGGAGATATACTTAATTCGTAGCCTACCACTGATCTTGATTGGCCCTTTTTTGGGTTCCCACCAGAGCCTGACCAAAGAAGATTCTTGGAGAACTGGACTCAGCATTTTGTTACCAGATAATTTTTATTATTTTTCTATTTTTTTATGTATAATTTGATTTCAATTCTATTTTTTTTTTTTTTAATTTAAATTTTGTTTATTTTTTATCTAGATTAAAGGACTTTGAAATGTAGAAGAATCTGTGAACGAGAAGAGTTGAGATAATATGATATGATATTAAGACTCTTTTCATGGCATATGGTTATTTTAGTAGATGAGATGGGAAAGAAAACGAGAAGGGAAAGATCAAGATCAGCGGTCCTCACCGTGCGGCCCACCAGTCAACTTATTCTCCTACAATAATCACTTTTACAGTTAACTAGAGGCGAAAAACAAAAAATGCTTTTTGTGCGGCCCACCAGAACCATCTGATTGCCGAATTTGGCCCACCAAGCAAAAAGGTTGAGTACCGCTGGTTGTGCTGGCTGGAAAATTCAGTAATTAACACTTTGCCCTTTTAAGGCAAAAATAAATATTATAACAAATGTTTGTGGTTTAAAATATTATTTTATTTCAAACCGGGTCTTGAATATAGGTATAACAACGTGGTTACAATCTTTGGTTTTACTAATTAAATATAGTTATATAATTTAAAATTGAACAACAAATAATTATATTATTAAAACAATATTTGTATTTGAATTAGGCAATCGGCCATTTCTATAAATAAATAACTTAAATATTTGATGATATTTAAGATATAAGATATATATATTTATATATATAAATTATTGTTGAATTATCTTTCCACGATAACAACAACACTCAAACACACTATAAACAACAATATTAACGGCACACGGTACGCGCTAAACAAAAACGAAACGAAAACAGATCCGAGCAAGCCTACTATTACTTGACAAATCGGCATCCATATATCATCTGTCTGCCACATGTTCATTAGTCATCACTCACTCCTCTAGCCTCCACGTCATAGTCTTTCCTACTCGAATAATTCACTGTTCCGACACTAGGCTCCCGGAATATAGCCGCGGGAAATATATTTTGGTTACATATCCCCCCAGCGGGGAAGTTCCGGGAGCTCGGGAAGGTTCTGGGTCGAGCACACCTTCCTCCGATAGTTTCTATATACCCGGATCAAAAGGTAAAGGATGTGGATAGGGTAAGCTAAACGTGAAAAAGGGGCACGGGACATAAATGGGAAATGGCACTGGGACTGGAAAATTTAAATTGTATTTATCTCCATTTTGTACATCAGTTGTCTCATCCTCTCTAGAATACATTTCTTCAGCTGTTTCTAGAGGCTGATCAATTACAGTTTCAGGGCTTACTTCAGTTATCACTGTGTCAGATTCCTCTTCTTCTTCAACGGATTGAATATTTGGTTTTTTATCAATTAGTTCTTCATCAAAGTCTTCATTAACATTATCCAAAGAAATATTTTCAACCTCCATTAGTTGATTTTGATCAATCTCATCAGGATCATCAGGATCACTATCATCATGAATATTATCACCAGGTTCTTCTTGTTCAATTTCATCATGATCACTCTCAGAATTGACAATTTCACCAGGTACTTCATCATCTTCATTAAGATCATCATCATTGACATCTTCATCAACATCATCATTAACAACTTCATCAATATCATAATTAACAACTTCATCAATATCATAATTAACCACTTCATCAGGTTTTTCCAAATGTTCAACTTCTGAGTATTCAATTTCATCATGATCACTCTCAGAATTGACAATTTCACCAGGTACTTCATCATCTTCATTTATGCTTAAAGTGGGGTCCGGGACGGTACGAGAATGAGGGGCGGTAAGGGACGGTATGGTAGGAAATGAATGAAGGGAGAAGCACGGGACGATATGATGATAAGGAATGGGACCTGGCGATACGATAGAAGACGAGAAATCGGTATGGGGCAGAACGGTAAAGTCTAAAGCTATGATGGGATCGGTACTAGGGATGGCAGAAGGAAGAACTCCTGTGTGTGGCACTCCTCCACGTTTTACGAACACACGATACTTGTATCTGTATGCCGTCGATGATATCGGTGAAGGCCACCCACGTTTTCGGGATCTCAATTTTTTCTTTGGGATCCGAAGTGCGGACATTAAACCAGCGAATGCCCCTCTGCACCTCCCCAAATTGAGTTTCCAATCCTGGTAACTTCTCCAGAATAGTCTGGAAATCTTCTGCGTTAGTCAGCTGTGTACATTTCTCGTAAAGGGACCTAACATGGTCGAATAAATCTTCTCGTTCGGCCACTAGTTTTTCCACGAATCGCTCGGTCGCCATATTGTTCTTTCCTTATAATCGGTAGTCACAAAATCACAAATGATTAATTACGATACGGAACGTAAACAAAAATAGGGTCCTTTGGTCGGGCGCCATTGTACTGGCTGGAAAATTCAGTAATGTTCACTGCTGTACGGTCAAGCGTAATAATACCAGTTGACCAGTTGACCAGTTGACCAGTGAGGAAATAAAATAATATAGTTTCCAATCCTGGTAACTTCTCCAGAATAGTCTGGAAATCTTCTGCGTTAGTCAGCTGTGTACATTTCTCGTAAAGGGACCTAACATGGTTCGAATAAATCCTCTCTCTGTTCTGTCACCAGTCAGCTAGTTACTATCCAGTCAGTCGCCAATCATTCATAATACATTATTTTTTAGATTTAATTCAAAATCATATTTATCAAAATGGCAGAAGGCCCAAGAAACGCAGAGATGATCAATGAATTGGAAGATGAAATGGAAGAAGATATTTCGACTGAAAATGTACCAGAGGAGAGATCCCGGGAGATCCCATTAGAGAATACTTCTCCTCTCCCTGTGCCAAGATTAGGAGATAGATTGGGGGAAATTAGCACTCTCAGTGGAAGCTTGGAGAGGAAATTATTAAATACACCAATTGAGATGTTCGGCCCGGTGGACCCTCTGAAAGTGGACAACCTATGGGAGGCGGCCACCTGGGGGCCCCTGTCCTACGCCCAGTACTGGTACTTAGAGCACCCCAAATTGATCAACGACCTGGACCCAAAGCTCCAACGGTTCTCGCCCCTGCATTTGGCCGTCCAGAATAGCCACGAGGACATTGTCAGGTACCTGCTGGATAGAGGTGCCGAGGTGAACATGAGGCCGGCCCAAGCGGGGAGGACGGCCCTGCATGAGGCCTGCTTGTGGGGCAAACGGAGCATGGTCGAGTTGCTGCTGAACTACAATGCCAATACCCTCGACGTCGACGACAAGAAGGAGACCTGTCTGCATTGGGCGGTCCGAGGGCGCAAGATCGAAGTCGTCGACCTGATGCTGGCCAGGGGCGTGGACCAAACATGTCGAAACACTGATGGACAAACTGCGAAAGACTTAGCCCAATACCTAGGCTACAGCGAAATACACCAGCGCTTCAACAAATGCGACTAATCCCCCCACCCTCACTTATGGTTTATTTATGTGCATGTTTGAAATTTTAATAAAGCAATTTTGAAGCAAAAAAAAAACAAAAAAAAAAAAAAAAAAAAAAAACGAAACGATAATAGATCCGGGCAAGCCTACTATTACTTGACAAATCGGCATCCATATATCATCTGTCTGCCACATGTTCATTAGTCATCACTCACTCCTCTAGCCTCCACGTCATAGTCTTTCCTACTCGAATAATTCACTGTTCCGACACTAGGCTCCCGGAATATAGCCGCGGGAAATATATTTTGGTTACATGGTCTAAAGGCTAAAAAATTCAAAATTGGAAAAATATTCAATATTCTTTCTTTTTTGGTGGTCCAAATATTCAGAATTCGAGACAAGTTTTATAAATTTTTCATTAAATTGAAGGGTTGGTTTTGTCACAAAAATAATAAAACAATAATTTTAATAACTATTAGAATTATTTAATTGATTACTATACAGTTTCGGTCACCACTGGTCGACCATCCTCAGTAGTTCTAAAAATTGAAATGAAACATTTATTTACATTTTTTCTTTTTATAGAGAATTATATAACACAAAATTTTTTTATAATAATTTGAAATCATACATACATCTCGTTCAAGAACCGGAATTTGTCATTTCACATGAAACATTCATTCTTAAATCTTCAATATAGATAGATCACACAATTCATTACAATCACACACACATATATACATATATAGCAACAATTTATAAAAACGTTTACTAGTGAACTAGAAACTATTTTGAATTAATGATTATATTAAATACTATTTTCAATTTTATTTTTTCTAATTATCTCATTGCATCGTCAATTATTATACAATTAAAAAACCCATTATAAATAATCCATTCTAAAAACACATTATAAGTTAAATTCATTCTTTATTTTTAATTTTTTATTAATGAAATATCAAAAAACATACATCTTCCTATTACATTTTTCTTTCAAAATCAATACTTGTTTAATCAACACACCAAATCAAATCAATATTTTTACAACAATGACACAATTAGACTATAACATTCTGATATGCTTTCAGAATCCATTTTGAAATTTACAGAATTATCGATATCCTTCAATATATAAAGAGATTCTTTTATTTTTCTCTTGGTCCAATTTTTCTCATAATCTAGTATTTTTACTCCTTTAAAATCGAAAGTATGCTCGTTGTCAATAGCATGAATGGATAACGCGGAGACCAATTTATTTCCATTAATTTTTTACATGAATCACAAACTATCTCATAAACAACACCCATTTTATCAAGTTTTTCAAGATGAGTCTTATTATTGAATATGTTCATGAGTGGCCTGCCAACACTGTGTACTAATTTTATGTCATTATTATTCAGAATTCTCAAGATTTTCGCAGATAAATCATGAATATATGGGATGGAGCCTTTAATAATTTTATCTTCCTTTTTAATCACTTCCGTTACTAATTTATTTTTTCTATATTTAGTTAGAACTTTATTGAAAAATTGCTTCGAATATCCATTGCTTTCACATTTCTTTTGTAACTCAATCAATCTTATGTCTCTGTAGCTCTCATCACATATTCTATCCAATCTACCTATTTCTCCATATATTAAACTAATCTTATGCTGAAGTGGCTGTACTGATCTATCTATATTGAAGATTTAAGAATGAATGTTTCATGTGAAATGACAAATTCCGGTTCTTGAACGAGATGTATGTATGATTTCAAATTATTATAAAAAAATTTTGTGTTATATAATTCTCTATAAAAAGAAAAAATGTAAATAAATGTTTCATTTCAATTTTTAGAACTACTGAGGATGGTCGACCAGTGGTGACCGAAACTGTATAGTAATCAATTAAATAATTCTAATAGTTATTAAAATTATTGTTTTATTATTTTTGTGACAAGACCAACCCTTCAATTTAATGAAAAATTTATAAAACTTGTCTCGAATTCTGAATATTTGGACCACCAAAAAAGAAAGAATATTGAATATTTTTCCAATTTTGAATTTTTTAGCCTTTAGACCATGTAACCAAAATATATTTCCCGCGGCTATATTCCGGGAGCCTAGTGTCGGAACAGTGAATTATTCGAGTAGGAAAGACTATGACGTGGAGGCTAGAGGAGTGAGTGATGACTAATGAACATGTGGCAGACAGATGATATATGGATGCCGATTTGTCAAGTAATAGTAGGCTTGCCCGGATCTATTATCGTTTCGTTTTTTTTTTTTTTTTTTTTTTTGCTTCAAAATTGCTTTATTAAAATTTCAAACATGCACATAAATAAACCATAAGTGAGGGTGGGGGGATTAGTCGCATTTGTTGAAGCGCTGGTGTATTTCGCTGTAGCCTAGGTATTGGGCTAAGTCTTTCGCAGTTTGTCCATCAGTGTTTCGACATGTTTGGTCCACGCCCCTGGCCAGCATCAGGTCGACGACTTCGATCTTGCGCCCTCGGACCGCCCAATGCAGACAGGTCTCCTTCTTGTCGTCGACGTCGAGGGTATTGGCATTGTAGTTCAGCAGCAACTCGACCATGCTCCGTTTGCCCCACAAGCAGGCCTCATGCAGGGCCGTCCTCCCCGCTTGGGCCGGCCTCATGTTCACCTCGGCACCTCTATCCAGCAGGTACCTGACAATGTCCTCGTGGCTATTCTGGACGGCCAAATGCAGGGGCGAGAACCGTTGGAGCTTTGGGTCCAGGTCGTTGATCAATTTGGGGTGCTCTAAGTACCAGTACTGGGCGTAGGACAGGGGCCCCCAGGTGGCCGCCTCCCATAGGTTGTCCACTTTCAGAGGGTCCACCGGGCCGAACATCTCAATTGGTGTATTTAATAATTTCCTCTCCAAGCTTCCACTGAGAGTGCTAATTTCCCCCAATCTATCTCCTAATCTTGGCACAGGGAGAGGAGAAGTATTCTCTAATGGGATCTCCCGGGATCTCTCCCTCTGGTACATTTTCAGTCGAAATATCTTCTTCCATTTCATCTTCCAATTCATTGATCATCTCTGCGTTTCTTGGGCCTTCTGCCATTTTTATTATTTTTGTGACAAAAACCAACCCTTCAATTTAATGAAAAATTTAAATCAAGTCACTTAAGTTCTGGAAGAAAATTAATAAGTTTTATAAAATATTTATTTCTTATTTGATCGCTATTAAAATTAAATACCTCTTATTGTTTATAAATTTGTTCACTCATAAGGTTATCAAATATTTTCTGAAAACGTTGCTGTAATGTTTGATTTTCAATATTGGAAATTTTCAATCTAATATAATAATTTATATATAATGTTTCACTATCAACCAACATCGCGTTTCCTAAATTTGATACTTTTGTTGTCGTCTTTTATTTAATGAGGCAAGTTGGTGGCTTAAAACTTGCATTCAAGTCAACACTCCGGTTTGGTTAACTTCTGTTGCATATAAATATTATTGACATCAAGAATATTGGATATTTCTTGGTGAGGTGAGGTCGGGTCTTCGATCGTAGTCCCAAACTTGGCCGATGAGAGTTTCAATTTCATCTATTAAAAAGAAAAGGATAAGAATTAATGAAAAAAAGCTTTTAAATACACTTCCATGAGTATAGTATTATTAAAAGTTTAACATAAGAAAAAGATATTAATGTTTCAGTGTATTTCTCAAATGGTAATGTTTATTAAGTTACAGACTTTAGCCCTGGCAAATTAGACTTTTGCTGGCCAATAAATATGCACAAGCTGGAAATAATTTGAATCGAAGTTAGGCATCCCAAATAAGAGTTATATATGAGTTTGGAACGGTTTCTGTTTGGTGATAACACAGGTCTGCGAAATTTTTTTTTTGTCAGCTGCATGAGATATTTTTACTGAATTATATGTTTTTAAAGTGCGCTGATTTCAAAAGTGATGGCCATTTTTTCTATCACATAAGGATTTTTTGCAAATTCAAACACAAAAAATTGGTTAAAGCACTCCTTTATTCAAAATTTTCAAACAATAAATATTTTTTTTAAAGCAAACGAAACATTATTTTGATACATATACTTATTCATGTTCTTTATGAAACCTCTTCTTCTTTTTCTTGATACTTTGACGAGTCCTTTTCCGATTTCCATCTTCAGTTTCTCGCTTAAGCAGCCAACAGTAGTCAGCAAGCATAGTGACATCCCATCGCCCTTGGTACCTTCTCTCGATATCACGGACATCCTGGTGAAATCGCTCCCCCTGCTCTTCACTGTAAGCTCCCAGGTTTTCAGGAAAATAGTCTATGTCAGAGTGTAAAAAATGGACCTTCAAGCTCATCTTGCAGCCTTGAGCTTCGTATGCTGCTAGCATCCGTTGCACAATGGTTTTATAGTTAGATCCTTAGTATTTCCCAAAAACTTTCGCACTACGTCCTTGAACGATACCCAAGCTTCTTTTTCCTTCTCATTCATAGTTTCCACAAATGAAGGGTCCGTTAAAAGTTTTCTTATGTCGGGGCCGGTGAAAACTCCCTCTTTCAACTTTGCTTCTGACAGCTTCGGGAATTTTGTACATATATATTTGAAACAGTCTCCATCCTTTTGCAGCGATTTTACAAATTGTTTCATCAACCCCAATTTGATATGGAGAGGGGGCAACAAAACCTTTTGTGGTGGTACCAAGGTAGTGTTTATAACATTTTTCTCTCCAGGTTTTAAAGTTTCTCGGGATGGCCAATCACTTTTTTTCCAGTGCTGTTCTCTGGCTCTACTATCCCACAAGCATAAGAAGCATGGGTATTTGGTATAGCCTGCCTGCTGACCCAAAAGCATTGTCAGTATTTTGAAGTCCCCACAAATCATCCATTGATGGTCTTGATACTTGATTTTTTCCAGGATAATGGCCAAATCGTTATAATCTTCTTTCATATGCACAGAATGTCCAATCGGAATCGAGGCAAATTTATTTCCATTGTGCAATAATACTGCTTTAAGGCTAGTCTTAGATGAGTCAATGAATAGGCGCCATTATTACCAATGAACATAGATACTGCAATATACATAAAAACTTATGTGATATAATAATTTGAATATTTTTTCTGTTTTTGGGAGGTCAAAATCTGTAAGAAAATGTAAAAAAATCCTATGCAGTTTTTTGGTCGCAGACCTGTGTAATTTTTGAGGGCCTAAAAACCACGAAAATTTTGGACTTTTACCAGATTTATTCTTATAATACGAAAACCTTGCGTCTTACAGAAAATTTCTTTCTTATCACATTGAAAGGGGATAAATGTTTGGGTCCATTAGGGTATTTAAAAGTTAAAATCGGTTCAGCCGTTTAGCCACAGTCGATCGTCAAAGATAGGCAATTTTTACCAACTTGGGGGAAAAAATGAGTTATCCTCATTAGTTGGTTACAAGAAACCACTCTTCGAATGCGACTCCCATAATAGTTGCCAATTGGCTAAAAAATGAAATTGACTGAGTTTCAATTGGACAAAATGGTAGCCCGAGACACAATGAGGTCAGTCCATGTCCTGTCTTAAAAATGCTGGATATCGTCAAATCTAAAAGTTTTAACAAAAAAGTGGCTCAAATAAAACTTCAAGCGAACAAAATTTCCTAGAAAGTAAGACAAGAATCAAGTTTTTATTTAGGATGAGTGGTTTTTATTTTATAAATGAAATACTGCAATTTTTTGCAGTTTTTCAAAAAATTCAACCCCATTGAGGCACGGGTTACCTTTGTCCAATTAAGATGAAACTTTGCCAATCTCATTTTTTAGCCAATTGGCAACTATTATGGGGGTCAGAACAGCAACAATTCGAAGAATGATTTCTTGTGACCTCCTTTTGAGAATAATTCACTTTTCCGCCAAGTTGGTAAAAATAGACTTTCAAATGCCTTGCTTCAATTATTCAGAATCGCGGCGCGAGTGTGAAGAGGTCGCGGCGCACGGTTTGCGAACCTCTCCTGTAATATAAAGTCGATTGGCGTTTGAATAAGTAAATAAAAAAAATCACAATGATGAAGCAGGCAAGTCTCAAGCTCGAAAAACTCGACGGTGGTCAGCCAGAGCGCGAACCTACAAATTTTGACTTGTCGCCCGGGGAATCCCCTCATTTTTATATTGTTGCATGTTATTCTATTTACGTATGTGTATTATTATTTATATTTGACTGATTAAAGAGACTCATTACTGAATAATATTTCTATTAAATCAGTGGTGTTGAGGTTTCCCAGTGGGTTCCGGCGGGATACGCGCAAGCGTGCGAAGTCCTGGGACTTTCTTCCCTTTTGAAAGTAGCAGGGAAATTTTTGATCTAAGATTTTTCATGAGGGCCCTCCACGTAGTCTGTCGATCCCAGGGCTAGACTTTGACGATCGATTGTGACTAAAAAGCTGAACAGATTTTAACTTTTAAGTACATTATTCGACGTGAGGTTTTATGCTCATTCTTTTTGGTAATAGTGAAATTTTGTATAGGACGCATGGTTTTCGAGTAATAAGCAAAAATCTAAAAAAGTCCAAAGTTTTCGTGGTTTTTAGGCCTTAAAAAATTAAACGCCAACCAGAAACCGTCGCAACTCTTATTTGTGATCCCTAACGTCGATTAAAATTATTTCCAGCTTGTGCCATCGCGGCCAATAAGTTATGGGACTAGATTTCAATATAATCGCCAGTCTTATTTATAAAAAATTGAATGCAACTTACTTTCTTCATTTATAGAATGTATAATTTTAAGTTTATTTAATAATACATCAAAGTTAGCAATTTAATATAAGAGAAACTGAGAATAAAAGTTGAATAAATCAACTTTTAATGCCCCATGATTTTATGGTATGAATTTTGAAAATTTCAAATTGAAATAATTTTTCATGCAAACAAATTAATAGAACAAAACACTGACTTACTTGAAAATATTAAAGCAAAAATCTTAAGGCTTTAGGGGATGAATAAATCACAAAAAAATGATAATGATCTAAGTCTAGGGCTTTTCGAAGAGTTTAAAATTTCGGTTGATGTTTTTCACCTTATTACGAGATTCTTCTTTAAAATTATCGAGACAGATATTAAATATAGGACGAGGCGGTGATTTTTGTATGGAATGTTTATTGTAGATTTTTGACATCGGATATCCAAGGCTTCGTAGAAACTTCTCACGGAGGAATTTTGTCCTTTTCTCCTTTTCGGAACTGTTTTTCTAAAAACAAAAACAAAACAGTTAAAAAATTAAAATATTATCATTATTAATCAAGTAGCCTGAATAGTTCACAGATTTTGTTGAATAGATATTTTTGATAGAGATGTGTCTCATATTCAGTGGTGTAGCCAGAAAATTTTCATGGGGGGTGGGGGTGGGGTCAATCCAAAAAGCAAAATATTTAGTGGAAATTTTTTTTATTAAAAGAAATAGTCCAGTTAAATTGTGATTTTAACCTGGAAAGTTTTGGGGTAGCTGTAATTTCTTCGGAACTTTATGTTTTTGGGTGTACTGAATCCGAATCTGTGGTATGCTAACAAATTTTCGTAACGGCAGATTGTCAAAAATGCTAAGAAAGGTAAAAAATCTCATTTTTTGCCGGTTTTTTGAGAATTCGGATCATATCATGTCATGGAAAATTCTAGATATCTATAAATCTTATACTTTTATCAAAAAAATGACAAGTAAACTTTCAAGTCAATAAAATTTCCTGGAGAATGAGATAGAAATAAAGTTTTCATTTTATCTAGGAAAAAATGTGATTTTTTGAAATAATGGATCATTTCTTGTCATGGAAAATTCTGGTTATCTATAAATCTAAAAGTTTTAACAAAAAAGTGGTCCGAGCAAACGTTTAAGTCAACAACATTTCTTAGAGAATGAAATAAGAATCAAGTTTCTAATATGAGTGGTTTTCATTTTTTGCAAAAAATTGCAGTTTTTCAAAACTTCAACCTAATTGCGGCACGTGTTATCATTATCCACGTAAGATGAAACTTTGTTTGAATTTAATCAATTTTAATCTAGTTTAAAAATATATAGTGTGGATTTTGTCGAAAATGTGCTCCTTCATGGTCAAAATAGGAAAAAAATCGAAAAAAGTGCGAGTTTTTGGGATTTGCGGAAACAGGAAATATACGTCAATTTTCAACTAGCGCTTGAATCCGAACGGTAGGTCGTAGAAAAAATCTAAATAATTAAATTTTTAGGAAATTTTATGAACTTTCATTTTGCAAAGGTAGGCTATTTACGAAAAGTTGAGAGTTTTTGAGTTATAATCAAAAAACCGCCAAAAAATGATATTCTCTCACGAAATTTTGTTATCAAACCTCACCCTAGTAGCACAATGTTTCAAACTATATAGTTACAGATAGTTATATAGGGCAGATTCGGATTCAGTACACCAAAAAACATATAAGATCAAGAAATCAAAACTACCCTTAAACTTTCCCGCGAGGGGTCCTTTAGAGAATTTAGCGGATTCTTCTTATGGAAGTAGTTTCCGAGCCGAATTTAATTAAGTCCTCTTTTAAAAAGCCAATGATGAATAAAATGAAAATAAATTAATAAATACTAACATCTAATAAAGCAAGTTTGGTATCTTCTCCCGAGGGACGAATGTCCTTTGCCGAGGAACCACTATCCTTTGCCGAGGAACAAATATCCTCTGCCAAGGGACGATTATTTTCTGCTGGGTGGCGATTATCCTCTGCCGAGTAACAAATATCCTCTGCCGAGGGACAATTATCTTTTGCCGAGGAACAAATATCCTCCGCCAAGGGACGATTATCTTCTGCTGGGTGGCGATTATCCTCTGCCGAGTAACAAATATCCTCTGCCGAGGGACAATTATCCTTTGCCGAGGAACAAATATCCTCTGCCAAGGGACGATTATCTTCTGCTGGGTGGCGATTATCCTCTGCCGAGTAACAAATATCCTCTGCCGAGGGACAATTATCCTTTGCCGAGGAACAAATATCCTCCGCCAAGGGACGATTATCTTCTGCTGGGTGGCGATTATCCTCTGCTGCTGGGCGACTATCCTCTGCCGAGGAACAACTATACTTTGTCGAGGAACAACTATCCTCTGCTAAGGGACGGGTATCTTCTTCAGAGTGGCGACTATCCTCTGCCGAGGGACGTCTCTCTTCATCTTCAGAATCAAAAGAAAATTCGCCGAAAATATCATGTTCATCTAAAGAAAAAAATAATCAAATTCAAAATAAAAATCGGAAAAGTGTGATTTGAGCTTGCCTAACAAGGGTTCCGTACCTAATATATCTACAGGATGGGGCACGGTCACTTCCTTATTTTAAAAAATCATAACACAATAAGTATCGACAGTATCGATTTAATTCTTTTTTCTGTATTCAGTGGTATATTTAAAGTTTTATATTATTACGTTTTAAAATCGATATCTCGAAGGTGGCCACCCTCCTCGTCAATACACTGAGATAGGCGAATTTTAAAATTTCTGTCCACTTTTTCGATTGAGGAGTTTTTTCTACCCAAACTCAAAGAAATCGATTTGGGGGATGTGCGGTTCCAACAGGTTAGGGCCACGGATTACACGGAACTTCCATGAATCTCTTGCGGGAACATTTCCCCGAACAGCCCATCTCTTTTAGAGATGATCTTCAGTGGTCAGGGCGATTTAGCCTCCTGTGACTATTTCCTGTGGGATTATCTTTAATCTTTGGTTTACACGAATCGTCCAAGGATCCTTGGTCAGCTGCTTGGACAATATCCGTGCTGCTATTGCCGACAAAGGCACAGATATGCTTGCAAAAGTGGACAGAAATGTCAAAATTGTGCTATCTCAGTGTATTGACGAGGACGGTGGCCATCTTCGAGATTTCGTTTTTAAAACCTAATAAAATAAAACTTTAAATGTACCCCTTTATACAGAAAAAATAATTAAATCGATACTTCAAATACTTTTTGTGCTAAGATTTTTTAAAATAAGGAAGTGACCGCGCCCCACTCTGTATAAACTAAATAGAGATAAATATTTTATACAAAAGAATCTCAAAAAGATTATTCAAAATCTGAAGGGAAGACATTAATAGGAGATTCATATAAACTTTTATGGTCATTTCGATGACTATAGAGAATACGCTATTGAATTAGCGGTTCACATTTTTGTTACACCGTGTATTTATTAAGTAAAGAACACCCCACTATCATTTGTTTTTATAAAACTTTTAAACTAGTCTAAATATTTATGTAAATGTAAAGAATTAAATAAAATTCTTTAGGTAATAGCCTAGTCAAATTAGACAAATCGATGGAAAAATCCCAGAATTTTGGAAATGATCTTAAACGCTTTCGTTAGACTTGGGTTAATGTGTGTCTAAAGTCCCCAAGGGTGGGTGTTGAGCTTGAGGGGGGTGGGGGTTAAAGTTCCATTTTTCCAGTTTTTCGCTTTTAACTCGAAAACGGTCCATATTTTGTAAATAACCGTCCTATAGTAAATTAAAGAGGACAGAAATTTCTCGTCAATAAAAAAAAATTGGCCCAGTAGTTCGATTATTTATGGGGATCCAAAAAACAGCCCCCGGATCACTTTTGAACATCCCAAAAACTTGCTTTTTTTTCTATTTTTTCCCATTTTCACCACGAAGGACCATGTTTTCGACAAAGACCACTATATACATTTTTAAATTAGATTACATTTGCTACAATTGAAACAAAGTTTCATCTTAATTGAATAATGGTAACTCGTGCGCAATGAGGTTAAAGTTTTGAAAAACTTCAATTTTTTGCAAAAAATCGCAGTTTTTCTTTCTCATAAAATAAAAACCACTTATTCTAGAAACTTAATTTCTACCTCATTCTCTAAGAAATTTTGTTGTCTTGAACGTTTACTTGGATCTTTTTTTGTTAAAGCTCTTAGATTTATAGATATTCAGCATTTTCCATGACAGGAAATAATCCAAAAAGTATAGAGTGGTCTTGGTCGAAAACGAAAAAATCGAAAACCCCCACCCTCGGGGACTTTTGACAAACATTAACCCAAGTCTAATGGATGCGTTTAAGACTATTTACAAAACTCTGGATTTTTTCCACCGATTGGCCTTGTTTTGTCTAATTTGACTGGGCTATAAGGAGTTCTTGAATTATTTTTTTAACTTACCAATACCCATTTGTTGTGTTTCTGAAAATGATGGAATTGAATTGTCAATTTGTCCACCTAGTATTCCAGGTTTAGTTCTTCCAATCCCAGTCCCTTTTGGTATATCTTTCTCGCTTATCCAGTTACAACTCACAAACTCAGCTTCCATATCCATTCGCAGAAGACGTTTCACCTTAAAGCAGAAGGAAATGTTTACAAATTAATCTTATATAATTAATTAAACTACACATTCGTTTAATCCTCTTTCTTTATATATACCGGGTGAGTTTTTTATCTTGAGACAGTCTAATAACTCAAAAACAGTGCATTATATGAAAAAAAGTTTCAAATAAAAGTTTGTTTATATCGAGGGGGAAACTAAACTACGCTATTGTTTGCCGAACTAGAACAAGCTTTCAAGGGTATTTCAATTTCAACTTTTGTTTTTTAAATGAAACCCTATATTTTTCGTTACGTCTACTTAATCTACAAAAAAAAAAAAAAAAACTGAACAACTTTCATAAGAACTATTTTTTATACGACATCAAATAATAAGAAATACATGAATCAATTATAACTCTAAAAAATCTTAATAATTATTTTTAACAATTATTTTACTTAATTATCAAATAATAATGATTAAATAATTAATTATTAAATAAATAATTGTTAAATCGAAAAGTCACAACAATGAAAATAAGGGTTTATAATGATATTAAAACTTCATTATACTCAGATTTAAGAAATTATTTTCTACTTAATAGATCTTTTTAAAATTCTTGAGCTTAAAAAAGTTTATTTCTCAATCAATCCAGTAGATATTTATATTGTATTATCATAATAAAAATGGAGTATTTTTTGTTGAAGACAGAAAACAAATGGTCTTAATTTATGGTGAATGTGGAAGAAGTGTTATGGGGCTGGCATTGAAATGGATGCCGAGCGTTTTCCTGACAGGGATACACCCTCACGAGCTTCATTTTATCGTGATGTAAATCTGTTAAAATAAGAGAAACTGTAAAGGCTATGAAGAAACTACAACAGGCCAAAATAACAAAATTGGAACTGGAATTCATCCAGAAGACTTGGGATACATTCTGGAATATCACAGAACAGTGTCGAAAAATTATTAAAATATTAATTATTATTAAATTATTTATTCAATAATTATTTTAAATTTTTTTTGAGATCTAATTGATTTAATCATTTGTTTATTAAAAGTCGGATAAAAAATAGTTCTAGTTTTTGTAGATTCAGAATATGTACAGAAACATATAGGTTTCCATTTAAAAAACAGAAGTTGCCTTCGAAATACCCATGAAAGCTTGTTCTAGGTCGACAAACAATAGCGTAGTTTAATTTACCCCCTGATATAAATAAACTTTTATTTGAAACTTTTTTTCATTAAATGCACTGTTTTTGAGTTATAAAAGACTGTCTCAAGATAAAAAACTCACCCGGTATATTTATTAAATATTCACTTGAGATAAGGGTGAAAAACGCTTTACCACTCAATTTCAAACATTGTTGTGAAATTGATAAATTTAAGGTACTTTTGGAAAAACATGCATTAAAAAAAAATTATGTTTTGTAAAAGAAAAAATCCAAAGTGACAGAATAATGAATGAATTATTATTAAAAATTATGTAATGTAAAAAATGTGAACAGATTTTTTATTGCCCTGAGCTAACCATAAATTATGTCACACAAATTTCAAGATTTTTAGACCACTCCCTGAGTCACATTCTGTCATATTTTAATTGACCCCCACCTGTATTTTGACGTCTCACTTTTTGCTAAAAATTGCTTGCTTACAGTTTTTCGTCTAGATTTATTTTACCAACATTTCCAGGTTGGAATAATAATAACCTGAAATCTAAAAAATACGAGTATATTTGAAAATTTTGAAAAATTATTAATTTTTGACTTTTGTGATATCACAATTTTTAAGATCCTGGACCCCCTGTTACATTTTGTCAAAAATTTGAGATGCCCCCCCCCCCTTACTGTGTGACATAATTTATGAATGGCCTCTAATATTATTACTATTTAGGATTAAAAGAAGAGTTCAGACAGACAAAAAAATTTGGTAACGCACGTACTAACTAACAGACAAACATATTTTGACAAAACAATTATTTTCTCGAAAAATATAATTTTTTTGATGTTCACTTATTAAGGCTTTTTTGTAGACCGAAATGCCATAGCTTTGCTCAATTTTTTTAATCAAAATAGTTTCAGCCGTTTTTGAGATATTTCGAAAAAAGAAGGAAAAAACACTTTTTTCATGCATGATTACAATACTTGACCATACCCTGTATGGTAAAGTAAAAAAATAATAAAAATATTTCCAAAGAGAAGTTTCGATTTAGTTTTTAAACATCTATCAGGACTTATTGTTATAACATGGGATGTAAATGGGAATATCGGCTTTGGAGATATTTTTCTTTTCCTGGAGTGGAAAAATAAGTGACAAAATTTACCTCTTTCTTCAATGTAATTGTCATCTTCTATATATTTCTTCCTTAACGTTTTGCGTAATCGTCGTGGGCGTCGACGTCGTAGTAATCGTTGTAGGCGTCGTTGTCGTAGTCGTCGTATTGATCGTGGTGGTCGTGCATTTTCAATTTTTCGTGTTATCCCAGTAAATTTCTTATCTACCTTATTTCGATTTTTAATTTTTTTGTCTTGGAAGATGATGATTCTTCGTCCGTTGTTCTATGGTCCTCCATTTGTCTACAATATAGCTTCTAAATAAGAAACAATCCGAAAATATATTAGAAAATGTATCTAAATTGGTGTAGGGGTCATATTTTATTTTTGATTCTGACACCAGAGTCCATTAAGCTAGAATCTATTTAGTATGATAGATTTTTAAAAAGTTAAATAGACTTAGTAAAGGAGACATATCCCCTTGATCAAAAAGTTTTAGGAATTTATTCAGAAAATCAAAAATACAAATGTATTAATTAAAATCGATATTGTCTCCTTCAAACTACTCCTCATCGACTGCAACGCACTCATGTCAGTGTTGTGATATGCCTTTTCGACATGTTACATAAGTCTGTGGCGACGAGAGATGACCTTTGGTCAATATCAACAGATGCATTTCTGACGACATGCCAATGATCTTCGGACAACAACAATTAATGCATCAATGAGGGCTATTGTGCCCTCACACATTAATAAGACACCAAACAATGGCTACCTGCACCAAAGCCATAACAAAGAAAGCCTTTCACCCACAGGCTCTCAAAGGACATTGTTCCCTTTCTCAAACGCAATTAACAGGAAACTCATTTGCCCTCATGCAGAGACACAAAGGGTCCCATTCAAGGGAACCCAAACAATCAACAAACCCGGAACAATAGGAGGGCCACTGACCTCCCCACAGCTCAAATAACCTCCAAGAAAAATCCCCGCCTCTTTTACCCCCTGATGCACCAACCAATGAAATTCACCACGGCCGGAGGACCGCCCCATGATGTCCACGGATCCGATATAAAAGCGCCAGCCGCGAATCTCCAGAATCAGTTATCAGTCATCAGTTACCAGATGAGCCAACCACTCAAGTAGTGAAGTCAACAGCCAAAACAGTGCCAGTGATAGAGACATGCTGGAGGCCTCGAACAGGCACTAGCATCTATTCGAAACCAACTTGTATATATATTCTTAACTTTTTAAATAAAGATATCAAAGGAAGCTTTGTATTGATAATTATTTCACCCCGAAATATGCCTCCAGCTCACGCAACCCCTTCAAGTCTACGCGGAAGCATTAGGCTTATGTAATTACGGAAATAACAAAGCTTGACCTGATTATAATTATATTTAAACGATGAGTCTCTGATAATAAGGGCGGATGACTTATGATCGAGAACCCTGTCACACCGTTCCTCTGTATTTATTCTCAATAAACCTTGTACTAGTATTAAATAATACTCCTTGTTATAATCATTTACTACCCCTCACCCAATATATTATAACATCAGCGCTTGATCCAATCCTCAAAACATTTATTATATTCGGTTTTCGGTTTGGCTATCAGAGCCGTCTTTTATTTTTACATTAGCTCCACTTGGCTGCTAAAACGCGTACCCCGGAGCGATTTTTTGAGTCGTCTGAGCAGGAAGAAATCTCAGGGAGCGAAATCAGTCGAATTCGGTGCCTGTTGGATGATATTCGTTACGTTCTTGGTCAAAAAGTTGCGGATAACTATGGCATTGTTTGTTACGTGATTATCACAAATCCGGTCTTTTTTGGCGTCTCAAATTCAAATTATTAAACAAAATGTCTTAAACGAATTCATAAGCGATGTTCAAGTTCGCTGCCATCTCTCCAATGGTCAATTTACAGTTATCGCCCATCATTTCTTTGATTTTATCGACGTTTTGATGTCGACTGAGTTCGTCATCAGCGACAGACTCACAAAAACTTAAGCCACACATAAAAGTTTGTTTTCGATAGAGTAACACTTCTTCAAAATTGTCGCACTGTTTTTAACTCAAAATTTAATACAAACTCGTTGGTGCAAAGACGATTTCATTTTTAAAATCGTAAAAATTGGAAACGGCTCTGATAGTCCATACCAAAAACCGAGTATAAAAAATGTTTCGAGGATTGGTTCAAGCGCTGGCATAAGTGCGCTGCAGTCGATGAGGAGTACTTTGAATGGGATAATATCGATTTTGATGAATAAATTTGTATTTTTGATTTTGTGAATAAATTCCTGAAACTTTTTGATCAAGGTAGTATTATATCAGATAAAATTTTCATAATAGGCGGGGTTTGATCCGAGGATTCGGCAACCTGAGCCTCTATAATTAATTTTATAAGATATTTTATAAAATATTATAAAATATTTTCAATCTATTTGATGACTGGCCTGATATGTTTGCCAAGAAGGAATATTGATAAAATGACAAATATGCAAGGAAGTTAATTTATCTGAGCTCCTGAGGAAGTCAACAAAGTTGACGAAACGTTGGCAAAAAATAAAAATTATTTGCATAAGCTATTGTCCTTATTTTTCATATATGGGTTAAAGGCTTCAAGCAGCCAAAAAAAGCATTTATCAGTACCTGAAATTGTTATAACATTGGAGATATTTTTCTTATATCTGGCGTGCAAAAATAATTGACAAAATTTACCAGTTTTTCACTTTCCAGTATTTCTGCAACTTTCATTGTTATCAGTTTGCGAAATCTTCGTTTTCGTACATTTTTCAGTGGCGGTGTGATCCCATGAGGCGACCGATATTTTTTATTTCGATTTTTGTTTGTTTTGCAAGGTGATTTTACCTCCGTTATTGGGTGCTCCTCCTTTTCTTTACAAATTAGAATCTAAATAAGAAACAATCCAAAAATAATTTAGAAAATGTATATGTAAATTGGTCATATTTTATTTTTGCTTCTGGCTCTACTTAAGGGCGCTGCACACGAGGCTTGTTTTAATAATTTTTGTGTGCTTGCAGATGGCTTCCCAAGACCAAGCCGGGAAATAGAACATGTTCTATCTTTTAAATTAACCAAGCTAGCCAGAAAGACAGCCAGCAGTGACGTCATTTTGGCCTCATAGGCCTCCAAATTTCAAATAGAGAGCTTCCATCCCAAAAACTGGTAGAGGCGGGCGGACGGGGGGGGACTTCTCCCTAGCTCGAGCCGCCCCTCCTGGCTACTGGAGGAGACCCTGCGCTATATAAGTCGTGAACCTAGCTGGGGCGGTTGGTCGGGTTTTGGGACGAGAAGAGTTCACATCTATTCAAAATATACAGGCGGGGCTTTAGTGAAGGTCGAGAAGTGAACCGCGATTGGAATTTGGTGTACACTGTATTTGGAATTATGTGGAATGATTTGAGAATTCATTAGATAATGTCCATTCATCTATTGTCTTCTACTTTGAAATTAAAGTGGGAGTAGGTGTACACCATATTAGGTTGCGGCTCACCCCTCGGTCGGCTTTCCATTGTCAGCCTGTTCTTTGTCAACAAAGAAAATGGGAAACATATGTTTATATTTGAGTGTGAACCAGAAAAATGTTTTTAATTCTAAACTGGCTAACAGTGAAGAAACATCAAATTTTCAATATCCTTACGGCAGTGACTCCATGAAAAACAATATTTATAATTAAAAAAGACTGATGATTAAGACCAAGTCTTCGAAACTATAGTCTTAAACAAATAAATAATATATATATATATATATATATCATCTCGATATATATATGTGTGTATGTTTATTTGCATCAAGCAAAGGACAACCTCTTTGTTTCTCTTTGTGAATCAACAGCTCTGCTACTCTCGTCAAAACAAAAACTTTTCAATTAAATAATATGATGTTTTGTTTTATATAAAAAGTGTTTTTGACAAAGAGTGATAACATGAGCCGCTGGGGAAGTCAAAATAAATTGAGTAAACGTCTGATCCACTTAATAAAAACTCTGTGTTAAATTGAAAGTTTTTTTCCGAGAGTAGCAGAATTTTTATATATTGAAGGAGACAATAAAGAGTGTGTCTTCTGCTGGAATTATAAATTTTATTTATTTATAACGATCGTTATAAATAAATAAAATTTATAATTCCAGAAGAAGACACACTCTTTTATAGTCTCCTTCAAAAACTCTGTGTTTTATTTTATCCAATTCCCTGTGATTCCTTTTATGAAATTTACTATGGATACGAATGAGGTAAAATAATAATAATCTTCGCGTTTACTAAGTGTTATAAAGGATTTTTAAAGTCATAAGATTAACTTTATAAGATTTGATCTGTGAGAGGTTCTAGAGCCTACTGGAGGATTAAAAATGAAAATTTGGCTTTTCGGTATGTACATATTTTTCCTTACGTGAGAAATATCTGCTGATTTATAAACCTCTATTGAATCGAATGTTACATAAGATTCCACGTTTGTTGGAAGATCAACCATCTGGAAATAAATTTAAAATGAATTAAAAATAAGCAAATTAAGAAATAATAAATAAAGCAAAAAACAAATAATTACTTTGGCATCGAAAAGCCAATTGTCAAATCGCACTTGTCCATTTCGCAGATCCTTATTCAAAGTGATTTCTAGTCTATCCTTGAACTGCTCTGAACCAGCTCGGATTGCTTCTCTCATCTCTTTAGAAGCGCCCTTCGAACAAATAGAGAGGTTATATGTTAGATTTTTAATCAAATATTTTTTTAACATTTTAAATATATGTAAATGTAATGTTGGTAATTAAATTTTAGGATTCTTTCCACCAATTTAGAGTCCCCTCAGCCATTTAATTAAGGGCCTGATTTTTACTAAATTTAGACACAAATCCCTGATAGAAAAATTGAACAGAAATTGACCAGATGAATTTCTATTTGGCCGGCTGAAAAATTACCATAAAATCTGGCCACAATCTATATATATAAAATTATTTGCCCGATACACTCACTCATTCACTCACTCATCATCAAAACAGCCAGAACCACTGGATATAGAATCATGAAATTTGGAGAGGATATTAAATCTATGGCATAGGGGCTCACTAAGAAAGGATTTTTTGAAATTCAACCCCTAAGGGGGCCAAAGGGGGCAAAGTGTGTTTTCACTGATTATGCGATATCTCTTAAGGACGATAAAATATCTACTTGCTGTTTACTTATAAAAATACTAAATTAAAATATCTAAAAACTTGTTCCAGGATTTTTGAAATTCGACCCCTAAAGGGGTCAAAATGGGCAAAATATCTTTGAAATGTGTTTACACTAATTATGCATTTTCAATTAAGAACGATAAGATATCTTCTTGATTTTTACTTAATAAAATTCTAAATACAAATATCTAAAAAGTAATTTCAAAATTTTTTTGAAATTCGACTCCCAACTATCCAAAATGTGAGTGGGGTTAAAAATTAAAACTCTCTCCCATCTTGATCAAATTTTGTAGAGTTATTCTTTATTACTTTAAGAAACTATTCCTGTAAAAATCAACTATCAAAATTGACTGTATGGGGGCCAAAGGGGGGGGATCAAATTATAGAAATTTTAGCTTTTTAGTACATTTACTCTTTAGAAAACTGTTGATTATTTATTTGCAAATATCTAAAAAATAATTTCAACATTTTTTGTAATCCGACCCCCCCCCCCCCCCTCAACTATCCAAAATGTGAGTGGGGGCAAAAATTAAAACTTTCTCCGATCTTGATCAAATTTGCCCGAAGGGCAGGTGGCCCTTGCGGGCGGCGTCTCGGCATGTTATTATTAGGTCTGTAATATATATTTGTAATATTTTGCCCCCTCTTTCGCCCCCACGCACTCATTTTGGCTATTGATTTTTACAGCATACATTTTATATAGTCTTAAAAACTAACATTACAAAATTTGATCTATATCTGAGAGAGTATTAATTGTTTACCCCCCACTAACATTTTGGGAGGTTGAAATTATTTTTTAGATATTTGCAAATAAATAGCTCTCAGTTTTCTAAAGAGTAAAAAATCAATAGCCAAAATGAGTGTGTGGGGCTAAAGAGGGGGCAAAATATTACAAATATATATTACAGACCTAATAATCACATGTCGAGACGCCGCCCGCCAGGGCCATTCGCCCGGAGGGCTTAGATGTAGAGGGCGTGCCGAAGGCACGCCTGGGGCAGCTCGTTTGAATATAAATATAAGATTGTTACAGCCATATTGTGGTCAGTTTTGATGGTCTATATTGGGCATATATTATGCCATGGTTCTGGTCAGAATATGCCCATAAAATAAAAAGATCGCTTATCATTCAAGGTAGTCGAGGGTTTTCTCGCGAATTGTTTTTGGTGAAGTTGTTTCCTGTTGCTTTCTTTGGTTGGTAGAGGTGAAATTATTATTATTTGGAAGAAATTCATTTTCAAATCTGGACATAACTATACCACCAGATTCTGGCCAGAACAACCTGCGAGAATCTGGCCATTTAATGGAAAGAATCTAGCCATAATTATGCCACCAGATTCTGGACAGAAAAACCGGTCAGAATTTGGCTTGCAACCAGAAATTCTGGTCACTTTTTCTACCAGGGATGATGAACTTTTAAAGAGGATAAAGTATCATATTAATTAAATGGTGGATATGCAGATTATCAATCGTGATATCTCGCCTTTAATTAGAGTTTCCTCATCAGGTTCTTAGTCTGGGACTATACAAAATCGTTATAGATAAATATTAGGTTGATGCATAATTATGGAACGTTTATTAAAAATATTTTTATTCAGCAAATAAATAAAATAAAGCAAATAAAATTTAACTAAATAAAATTTAACAAAAACATGTTTAAATGATTATTCGGGAACGTATTCACCATCTACTTCAATAATTGCTTCCCATTTGCTTGGCAGTCGGTCGATTCCACGGGCGAAGAAGTCACAATTCTTGGAGGCAATCCACGCTTTGTCATCGGCCACCAAGTCATCCAAATCGTCGTAGATCTTAGTCTTTTGCCAGTTTTCCAAAGAGGGTTTGATGTGATAGTCCGTCGGTGCTTCGGTCGGTGAGTACGGCGGATGTGTGAGTAGATCCCAGCCCTTATTGGCGTTGAATTCGACGACCCGGCGCTCAACAAGTGGACGTGCGTTATCGTGATGGAACACGATGTGGTTCTTTTTGCGCGGTCTTTTCGCGATCAGCCTTGTTGTTGTCGGAGAGTTCGTGGGGGACCCATCCAGCCAATTTCCATACCTTGCCAAGCTTTTTGAGGCGTCGAACAATCGTTGATTGGTCGACATTGAAGTCTGCAGCCAGCATTCGTGTTGTAAGGCTTTCTTCCTCTTCCATGGCTGTCAGAAGTGCCTGATCACCAAAATCCGATGGCCGACCTCTTCTATGCTCCAAACTAGTGTTACCTGATTTGAAACGGGCAAACCACTTCCGTACTGCACTATCAGTAATTGTTCCTTCGCCTAAAAGTTTGTTGAGATCGCGAAATGACTGTGCTGACTTCCATCCTTTCTCGTAGTGGTAGAGCATAATATGACGAATATGAATATGGTTTTCGACACGCATTTTTATTAACTATAAATAGAGAAGATTGTTTTTATAAAAAATAAACAAAACGCCATTTTTGGCTAAAGAAAAACTCGCCAATACAAACGTTCCATAATTATGCATCAACCTAATAGATAAAATGGCATTATCGTTCTCAGTCGTCCTTTTAAAATGACTTTTCAACCACTTTGAAATGTAATGAAATGGTATTAATAACCTTTATTAAGGTACTTTAAATTTCTAACAGAAAAGTTTATGTGAATAGTATGTCTAAAATCAATGGTTTACAAGTTAATGGGAATGTAAATATTTTTCAATATAAAAATTCTAGCCCAATGAACAGACCAGATAATATTTTGAATAAAAAAATATGGAATTTGGTGGATGAGCCGGATTTGGATAAAATTTTTCATAAAACTGTTTATAACTTCTTAAATGTTATATAGTAGTAACAATAAATAATTAAATACAGAGATAATTTTCTTATTTAAAAGTACCTTCACTTATTTCTTATACTAATTTAAATTAAATATAAATCCTTCTAATTTAAGATATTATATCAAAATAAAGAATTTTAAACTGAGAGATTATTAATAAGAAAATTTCTAAATATAAAAATAATAAAAATTACACATGATGAGAAATCTATGAGGTTGTCCTGTGTTTGATACAAATAAAAATATATATGGTACTTATATGGTATATGTTATACCAAATATAAATATTTATATACAATCTACTCTTATTAAACGAGCAAAAATTGTATATTTATTTGTTTGTATATACATTTATTTATTTGTATCTTGGTTATATTTTGAAAACGACTCTACCGATTTTGATGAAATTCACGGGTTAGGGGTTTTTTGGGGTGACAATTCGATCTGTCACGGTCTCATCTTCGACACAATTGTTTTTGATGGGTTTTTTTCGTAATCAAATTAATTATTCTCAGGTAGACAAATCCCATTCTTAGGGTTTTCAAAAAGGTCTCCCTTTTCGTTTTGTACCCAGGCAGACAATAGGTTGCCTTATTTCATTGTCCTAAAAGGCCTTGAAGAAGTATTGTGTTTGTGGTTTGTTGTTCTCCCTAAACGTTAGAATTATTAATAAACGTTTTATAATTGTTTTTATAAAGAACCTTATTTATTTAATAGAATAAAAATAATCAAGAATTTATTTAAAAATATCTTTCGCATAAGCAGGTCTCAATTTTCTGGAAAAATAACACAGTGGTCGAATACATTATATATATATATTTGTATTTTTTTTAATTTGAAAACGGCCTTCAAATAAAAATCGACCTTTTTATTAGAATTTTAAATTAAAAATAAAATTAAAATAAAGATTTTAACTGAAGGAAGAAGTTACCGAGCATCGCTCGGTGCCTCCAGGTACTGTATAAATTAATGTGAAATTTAAATGGCTTGGTGCGTACTGGATACGTTTATTTTTAAAGGAGGATGAATAAAATTCAATTGCTTCTTTCCAGTAATTTTTTTTATTAATTTATGTGGTTAATCCAAATAAATATTTCGAGAGCACTACGGCATCTCTTCTTCAGTGGAAACCACTGTCTCACTAATATTCTGACCCCAAGCTGCAAGCTGATGAATTTTTATATATTTATTTATTTTGAAGTAAATTTTTTTGAATGATTATTGTATAAATTATAAATGCAGATCATAAATGAAAAAATCCCATTTATTAAGGTATTTCTCCTGAAACGTTTGATAATTTAATAAACGTTTTATGATTATTTTTACTTTATCCAATGCGAAGCATGGGAGAAAGTATTGGAATCGCTCTCGCGGCAAGCGCGACTTCAAAGGGTCCTCAGGTAAAGACTACGGAACCCATAGACTCAATTAAGGTCACAAATTGAAGTATTCAATGAGATTGAATTTTAGCACGTGACGGTTTTGCCAAAAATTACCTGAATCTCGGCGAGAGGCCAAAAAGTGCCATTTTTTTTGGAAATGCGTGCGGATGGATGGATGGATGTATACGTGTGTTATCGTTTTTTTCGTCCACGATTTTTTCCACACCTTTGCGCTGATTGAAATGAAATTTAAAACCTAGCATTCTTTTAACAAAATGAAGCGCTGATTAGTTTTTGGTACATATCGGCCTACAAACATTAGTACTTTATTTCGGTACTTTTTTAGTTTTTTCTAAATATCTTGAAAATGACTTAACCAATTTTGATGAAATTTAATATCCTAATTAAGTACCTTGGGGACCACAAAAAAGGTTAAATAAAGTTTTTAGTAAAATTATATTTTAATGTACTTTACTCAAGAACATATTAATATTTCAAATGAATTTGGATAAAGTTTAGCAACGATCCGTTGCAGTTTATTTATAATGAAGTGAATTTATTTCCATATTGATGATTAGATAGATAAACTGATGGTTTTTTTTATAATAAAAATTATATACATACAGGAGGCATTCGTATTATAAATTGAAATATTTCTGGCGTAGCCTCATCTTCTTGGTCATTAGGATTTATTTTCAACATTTTTTTTTATTTTAATTTAATAGAATATAGATATATTGAATGTTACTAAGTTGTTTATTTAAATGAAAGAATATAATAAGAAAAATTAAAGGAGTTAGTTAAAATATGAAAAATGAAGAATAAATTAATCTAGTACAAAGTACACACCATAGATAAAAATATATGATGTGATAGACTGTAAAATTTCTACAAAATCGGTGGTGGCGCCTCTACTGGAGACTATAATGTTATAGGACTTAATGCGAGCGCAGGAATTTTTTCAAAAACTAATAATTTTATAGCAATTAAATCAATTTTAAATGGATCTATGGTAAGATGCTTTAATTTATTTTTAGAGATTTTTAGAATTCCCTAGCGCCTGAGAAAAATTTCTCTATTAAGCGCCACAGTTTTAATATAGACAAAATGATCAGCCGGGGTTCGAACCCGAAATGAATCAAAAACTATGTGTGAGCCTCATCCACATATAGAACAACGAACGCTCAAAAAGGCGGTATAGAAAAGATTTTAGAGGAGGGAATTTTTTTCTTATGGAATGTGTTTGGGCTAGTTAGGAGGTAAAAATGCTAAAAGTCGCCAGTCTTAGCTACGGGGCTTAGGGGTGGAAGGGGGGTGGAAATGTCCCGTTTTTTGGTTTTTTGCTTATATCTAAAAACGGTGGGTCGTATGAAAAAAGTTACTCTTAGCAAAATAAAAGCTTATAATATTTACTACAAGATTGCTTCTATTTAATTTTTCTTTATTCCTTATGCTTTTTGAGATATTCGCCCGCGAATATCATTTATGCATGAAAAAAAAATTTCCTATATTTTTCGTCAAATGTTTGCCTCTCTATCACCTCAGCCTTTCGTTTTACAGTAAAAGTTCTTAGAAAAGAAATTGTAGAGAATTCAATTCCCTTTAAAATGATATACACATTTATGACTTTATCTTCAAATCGTCTAGATTTATAGCAATTTAAAAATTTCAGGTCGATTTATACATTTTGTTAGAAAACCCCGCAATAGCCCAGTATTTATTGGGGTTTCAGCTTACATTACTTTCTAGACTTTATCTATAGTCGTTTTAAAATCCATGCTTCGCTATAGATAAAGCAGTCAAAAATTATAGTGAATATTGAATCTCAAAATTGAGTATGTTGGCTACATCTCATTTATTCAATCCTTTATATCTCAATAGTTAGTTTTATCAAATTTTTTTAATAAAATATTGAGCATTTTATTCTGAATAAAATAACACCTTAATTTTGAAAATCGGTTTACAATTAATCGAGTTACGATGTTTTTTTATTGTCATTATTATAGGTTGGTCATAGTTAATTGGATGAGATAAAATCGGCCATCATAGAATTTTGAATATTTGAATTTAAACTTTATGCTACTAATGCTGCCATCTTACATCGATTTATTCAACTCGCTTGGTTATTTAATTATGAAAATTCAAACAATCGGTAATTGGAATCTAGCACCATCTTTTTTTCATTTACTTAAGAATAGCTAACCATAACTACAACCACCATAACTCGGTTAATAATTAACCAACTTGCAAAAATAAGGTGTCATTTTGTTTATAAATAAATTATTAAAATTTTATTAAATATAAGATAATTTAAAAAAGTAACAATTATTGATAAATAAAGAATTAAAAATTAACAGGTCAGCCATTTTAAAAATTTAAGCCTGTATTCACTGTAATTTTTCTTTTATTGGCAACAAATGAAGATGTGCCTACTTAAAATTAAAAGATTTTAGGATATATATATCAGATGAAAGAAACAAGGAAAGTTTGACATTTTTTTATTAATTTTAATCCACAAATTTGAAAATTAATTGCAAAGAACGCTTTTTTTTGTTATACCTTGTTATTTGTTGCTTTTAAACATTATAAGTATTAAATAAAATAAGCCTTATATTCATTTTAAAAATGTACTAATTAAAATTGTTTCATTATTTTTTGTTAAACTTAAAGGCATAAATTTTTAGAGGTTGCTAAAAAATTTTGAAGATTTTTTTAATGACCTTTAAATATTAATATTAAGATAAGGCAGTCCATGGTTCAAAAAAAGATAGGAAATTAAATATATCTTTTTATTCAAAGGCGACATTTCGGAGGTTTCTTCCTCCTTCTTCAGGGTTTTGAAAGGTCAGTGAAGGAAATACAACGTGACATTCCCTCTGACACCTCTCTTAGCGGCAATAAAACAATATTATTCACTATTTCATTCTAAGCTGAATTCAGTGTAGTGATACCCTACATTTTACTGAGAATTAAATACTGTATAATATTGTTTACTGCCGCTAAGAGAGGTATCAGAGGGAAATGTCACGTTGTATTTTCTTCACTGACCTAGGTTTCAAAGCTTTCAAAACCCTGAAGGAGGGAGAAACCTCTGAAGCGTCGGCTTTGAATAAAAAGTTGGATTTAATTTTCTCTCTTTTTTTGAAACTTGGAATTCCTCATTAAAATCCATTCATTTAAAATTATTTTCAATAAATTGAAGAAGAGCTGTGGCTCTAGGAAAAATGGTGAAGGGGCCATAAGAAATAACAAGACTTGTGAAGCTAATTTTTATTTTATTAAATTAACACCCTCACTATTGACGATTCGCTAGTGTGATAGAATTAAAATGTTGGTTTTTATTTTTTACTTTACCATACAGGGTATTGTCAAGTATTGTATTCGTGTATGAAAAAAGTGTTTATTTTGCTTCTTTTTTTCGAAATATCTCAAAAACGGTTGAAAGTATTTTGATTAAAAAAATTGAGCAAAACCGTGGAATTTCGCTCTACAAAAAAAAGCTCTAATAAGTGAATATCGAAAAAATTATGTTTTTTGAAATAATAATTGTTTTGTCAAAATGTCTGTTAGTTTGTTATTCTGTGAGTTAAAAATGATCAAATAACCAAAATTAAAAAAGCTTACCAACTTATAAAATAGTTAACATTTTCATCCAAATTAAAAATTATTATTTTTCTTTCTATCTGTCTAGATTTTGACCCTAGCGATAACTTGCCAACTGATAAGATTCGGACCTTCCTAGCTCTCTAAGAAAAAGAGAGAAAATTAGAAAAAAATTTGGAAGCTTTAAGTTCTTGAAACGTAATAGTTAATGAGCTGAAAATTGGCATACAAGTTGTTATTAATAAACTACATCTCTGTGCCGAGTTTCAACTTTCTAGCTCAAACCGTTCATTGATAAAAAGTAATAGTAAAAAGTACTTCCCCTCATTTCCCCTACTCTCTACCTATATAGGAAGAGAGCAATCGACAGGTGAGTCCATTCATTGCCCGGCTGCCAAAGTGTTCACATCAAGGGCCTCTCATTCATTCATTCATATGTTATTAATTAATGGTTTAATTCTGAATTAGTTAACTACAAATCAACCCCTATACATTTAAAATTTAACCCTTTGACTAAATATAGTGCCTGCCCTTTTGACCAAACCTTTCGGAATCCACCCCTTGTCCAACCCCTTCTGAATTTATTCAAATTTTATCAATATAATTTGATTTTTTATAACGTTTCGAGTCAAAATAAATTATTTCTTCACCAAAATATTTTTCCAACCCCTTAACCACCCCTTTTGGATTTACTCAAATTTTATCAATATAATTTGATTTTTTATAACGTTTCGAGTCAAAATAAATTATTTCTTCACCAAAAATTTTTTCCAACCCCTTAACCACCCCTTTTGGATTTACTCAAATTTTATCAATATAATTTGATTTTTTATAACGTTTCGAGTCAAAATAAATTATTTCTTCACCAAAAATTTTTTCCAACCCCTTAACCACCCCTTTTGGATTTACTCAAATTTTATCAATATAATTTAATTTTTTATAACGTTTCGAGTCAAAATAAATTATTTCTTCACCAAAATTTTTTTCCAACCCCCTAACCACCCCTTTTGAATTTACTCAAATTTTATCAATATAATTTGATTTTTTATAACGTTTCGAGTCAAAATATATTATTTCTTCACCAAATTTTTTTTCAACCCCCTAACCACCCCTTTTGAATTTACTCAAATTTTATCAATATAATTTGATTTTTTATAACGTTTCGAGTCAAAATATATTATTTCTTCACCAAAATTTTTTTCAACCCCTAACCACCCCTTTTGGATTTACTCAAATTTTATCAATATAATTTAATTTTTTATAACGTTTCGAGTCAAATTATATTATTTCTTCACCAAATTTTTTTTTCAACCCCCTAACCACCCCTTTTGAATTTACTTAAATTTTATCAATATAATTTGATTTTTTATAACGTTTCGAGTCAAAATATATTATTTCTTGACCAAAATTTTTTTCAACCCCTAACCACCCCTTTTGAATTAATTCAAATTTTATCAATATAATTTGATTTTTTATAACGTTTCGAGTCAAAATAAATTATTTCTTCACCAAAATTTTTTCCAACCCCTTAACCACCCCTTTTGGATTTACTCAAATTTTATCAATATAATTTAATTTTTTATAACGTTTCGAGTCAAATTATATTATTTCTTCACCAAATTTTTTTCAACCCCTAACCACCCCTTTTGAATTTACTCAAATTTTATCAATATAATTTGATTTTTTATAACGTTTCGAGTCAAAATAAATTATTTCTTCACCAAATTTTTTTCCAACCCCTTATAACCACCCCTTTTGGATTTACTCAAATTTTTATAACGTTTCGAGTCAAAATATATTATTTCTTCACCAAAATTTTTTCCAACCCCTTATAACCACCCCTTTTGGATTTACTCAAATTTTTATAACGTTTCGAGTCAAAATATATTATTTCTTCACCAAAAATGTTTCATCCCCCCAACCACCTATTTTGAATTTACTCAAATTCTATCAATTTAATTTGATTTTATATAACGTTTAGAGTCAAAATAAATTATTTCTTCACCAAAAAATGTTTCACCCTCTAACCACCCTTTTTGAATTAATTCAAATTCTATGAACATAATTTGATTTTTTTATAACGTTTATAGTCAAAATAAATTATTTCTTCACCAAAATTTTTTTTAACCCCCTAACCACCCCTTTTTGAATTAATTCAAATTCTATCAATATAATTTGATTTTTTATAACGTTTCTAGTCAAAATAAATTATTTATTCACCAAAAAATTGTTCCACCCCATAACCACCCCTTTTGAATTTACTCAAATTTTATCAATATAATTTGATTTTTTACAACGTTTTGAGTAAAAATAAATTATTTCTTCACAAAATTTTTTTCCACTCCTTAACTACCCCTTTTGATATGCTCAAATTTCATCAATATAATTTACTATTTTCAACCATTCGAGTCAAAATAGATTTTTTCTGGTCAAAAAATTATTCCACCCCATAACCGTGTGAGTACCTATATGATCCTGCTTACTCAGCATTCCAGGTCCAGGCTCGAGACGTTCGCCGTTAAGGTAAGATATATATTTAATACTTTAATAATTCATTATAATAAAAATCAAATTCAGTATGTTTCAAACTAAATTCAGGATTTTAAAAATCAAAATAGACTTTTTCAAATCAAATTCAGAATTTATGAACAAATAGTTGAAAAAATAGAAAAAAAGTTATAGTTAAGAAAAAGTTTTAATTTAATTTAACTCTCAGAAAATTTTCAGGCAAAAAGTTAAAATTTGGTGCATTGTAAGATATTTGCATACCAATTTTCAGCTCACTAACTAAAACTTTTCAAAATTAGCATTTTGTACTCTCAAGAAACGTTTTCAGTTGAAAAGCTATAATTAAATATGTAAAATATGCATGGTTTTATAGAAATTCTGAATTTGATTAGGAAAAAGTCTGATTTTGATTTTTTAAATCCTGAATTTTGTTTTAAGCATTCCGAATTTGATTTTTAAAATCTGGAATTTGATATGAAAAAGTCCAAATTTTAAGTTAAAAATCTATAAATAAATCAACTGGTGTGTTCACCACACGACTTTCACATTTTCATTTATTTGAAATCATCGCGACACTACTAATTTACACCCCCTTCCTTTATTTCGTTTTTTTCTCTCAAAAACGGCTGTAACGATTTTTAAAAAAATTAGTGTATTTATCAAGTGTCATGAGTTATTAGTTGTGTCAAATATTTAATCCGATTGAATTAAAGGAAGGGGTTGTAAATTAGTCATGTCGTAAAATAAATATTTTAATCGTTCATATCTCGTCTTCGGAAAGTCGCAGGGCCTTGAAATTTGAAACTTAAGCTATTTAGGAGCCTACAAGAAGTATAACAAGATTTTCGATAAAATAATAAAACCGGAAGTTGATGTTTACGTACGTAAGAATTTACCCCCCCCTGCGTTTCGCAACCATAAATCTCAGAAATACGAAATTCGAAACTTAAGCTTGATATAGGGTAGAAGGGGTCCTAAATCCGGTTTCCAACTATTAAGGGCAACGATTCTTTCCACCTAGAAGCTACAAAATGAAATTAACTTTTTCATCTCTGAGATTCAAGCTCTCAAAAGAGTCAGGACCCAGACTGGCCATCGCAATACTTCTCCCATTATATTCTATAGAATATAAATGTGAAAGTTAATATATTGTCAGGATAACATGATCATTTGAAATAATATCAGTTGAAGTCCTTAGACGTTAGGCGTTATTTCTCTATTACCTAATTTAATTGATAAGTACCATCTATGTTACCTGTAAACATGAACTACATATATACTTTAGCTAAAAATAAAAACTCATTTTAGGTTAAAAATAAAAATAAAATGAGAGATCTTCTGTTTTTTAAATAAAATAATTTTTAATTTTTAATTTTATTTAAAAAACAGAAGACTCTCTCATTTTATTTTATTTTTAACCTAAAATAAAAACAATTCTGTTACCATCGACAGTGAAATCTTTTATTCAACTAATAAAAACTCATTATTTTTATTATTTTCTAATTTATTATATATTCATATATGAATACGGGATTTTAAATATGAATATGGGATTTTAATAAAATTTGCTTTTAATTTGTTTTATTAACTCACTTGAAAAATACTTAAGCATAAGAAGGACATAAGAAGGTTGAAGTATATATAGTTTTTTAATAAAAATACGTTTTGAAAGATAAGTAGAGTTTTTGTGTATTAAAGACCAAATCAAAAACCGAACCAAAATATCAGAGCACTATAGATAAAATATCAAAATATTTCAAGAAAACCTCTCACAAGCATAATAAACTCCAGATTAAAAATGGTTACCCGCTACACTGAAAAAACAATATAAATATTTATAGTTAAGAAATTATATTATTTGATATGAATAGATGGTGAAGTTAATTATGGCGAAATTGATCTCTGTTCAATATGGATAAACGAGCTTTTCGTGCATGCCTTCGGCACGCCCTCGAAGCTCGGCCTCTCCGAGCTGGTGCCCTGGCGGGCAGCGTCTCGGTCCAAAAATGTTATTCCTCTTAAAAAACCACACTCCAAATGTATACCCGTAAACTACCGAAAATACATCGTCTCTTAAAAGTTTCGCATCTTTAATTTTTGAGTGGCGAGGGGGGGGGGAGGAACAATTATCAATATATTTAATGTTTCTTAATTTAAAATGAATTGGAGTCTTTCATTTCAACATTCGAATATATATATTTCAAATTTGCCTGGTTAATGAAAATCAATTGGAGCCATCAGTTTAAAATCCGAGCTGACTTTCAAATTTGCCTCGTTAATTAATATATATTTAATGTTTCTTAATTTAAAATCTATTGGTGTTTTTTCATTTTCATTCGAGTTCAAATGAATACAATATTATCTAGATACAAAGTCTAAATCAAAAATATTTAGTTTTAGTAAAAGAAATCAAGATATAAATATTAATGTGACATTGGTCTAGTGGTTAGAGCTGATGCCCATAGTTCAAGAGTTCGTCGGTTCGATTCTAGGCAAGAGGGTAATTTTTTTAGAGAAATTTCTCTAAGCGTTGTTACAAATTAATCTAGATAAATATATAAGTAGGATGGGTGCGAGGTAGATAAAAATCGTGTTCCACTGAAATGTGAAACTCGAAATTTCAGGTCCTTTATTTAGTTTTAACAATGATGTTTATTTGAAATGAATTTATATAATATCTAGTTCTCAAATATTGTATATTAACAATTGTGTTTGAAGTGAGCGTTTTAAATTAACTCTCTACTGCTTGATGTCTCAATCTATTATGTCCCTTGCTTGTGCTTGTCTTCCCCTTCCACTCGTCTTCATGTGTGGGTGTTTCGAGCTTACAAATATATATAGTATGATATACGTATTTTAAGTATTCTTATAATTTTGGAGCAACTCTAGATTTATTAATAGTTAAAAGATGCCGCTATTTGAACCAAGCATCAATAAGTAAATTATGAAAATATTGTTATTTGAGTAAAATAGTGGAATAGTTAAATTTAATAGTTAGGTATTTAAATGGAATAATTTGTAATTACGACAAGAAATGATATAAACTTGAATATTTTTTTATTTATAATAAACAATATTCAAGCCTATATCATTTAAATTAATTTGATGCAGAATCTATATTCAAATAAATCATATAAATATTTAATTTAATTATTCATTTGGTTCAATTAATAAAACATAATTAATTTAATTTAATTTTCTATTATACGAACATGAATTTAGGTCATTTATCAAAGATTTTAATAGATATGTTTACTAGTAGATATATTGCATGTAGGAGGGTTTAATTTTCTATATTTATAATGTATAAGGCACCTATTCTAATTTTAATATATATTAAAATTTCTGATAATCTTATAGTGGGTTTTAAAATTAAAAAAAAACAATTAATAAAGATGTTTCACCTTGCACCAACACCACAATCTCTACTGATTAAAAAAAAAACAATTAATAATGTAAAAAAAATTTGTTAATTTTTATTTAAAATATCTTAATTATTAAGATATCACTATTTGCAGAATATCTAAGTCGTTTTATGATAAAAAAATCGTTTAGAAATAATAAGAGGTTTCACTAGAAATAAAAAAGACATTTATTTGATATATAAGAGATATCTAATAGAATAAATCACTAAAGTATATAATATATTTGGATTAACTACCCAAAAATTTGGTCATTTGGAATGATTTCGATATATCTTGATTATTAATCAAATATATTTGGAATAAATAAGACCTCATTAAAAATGCTCAACTCTATCAATATATTTATTATAAAGAAATTGTTTTTTCAGTGTACTATTATAAAAGGAAAAGAGGGAGTTCAATTGTTTTATTCATGCAATAATTGAATAACAGATTTGTTATTATTATTTTGCCTTGAGTTTTTTAAAATTGTGTCATAAAGTGTGTTGTAAAAGTAACGTGAGTACAGTGGCGTAACTACCAGGCGCGGATCCAGACCTCTGTTTTGGGGGGGGGGGCGGTCGGTATATAAGATCTACTTTTGATCTGGGAAGTGTGTCACGATCGAATTGTCCAAGCGGGGGGGGGGGCAGAGGCGCCCCCCCCACACACACATAGAACTTTTATTTTCTTCAATTTTAAAATTTAATGTTATAAAAAAAGAAATTAAATAAACATATAAAAAATGTTGATCTCCAATGCTTTGGGGGGGGGCGGTCGCCCTCATCGCCCCCCTGGATCCGCGCATGGTAACTACACCGTTTGAGGCCCGTGGCAAATTATTCGGATGGGGCCCTCTCCCACCCAATATAAAGAAGCTCAACTAACGTTAAAGTTTTTTTTATTTTACAATAAGTCACTACTTAGGGAGTCGTGTTGGCCTAGTAAGTACGCTGGCCTCGCTTTAGCATCGTTGACGACGATGTTCAAGCGGGAGGCTCAGGTTCGAACCTGGCTAGCATATAAAATTTCTACCGGCTAAAACCCGGTACCTTCACTAACACTTTATTGATGTGCTATCTAAATGGGCTTTGTTCCTGGTGAAAATAAATAAATAAATAAAAAAATTCACTACATAAAGTAGGTACAAAAACGCTATTATAATTAGAGATGAAACGGATATTCGGTAACTATCCGGTAACCGGCCTATCCGGCTCAAATTTTAAATCCGGCCGAATACCGGATAAGAAACGAGTATCCGGCCGGATACCTGATTTCAAATAAATACAACATAAAGATTGAAGGCACTTTATTTAACAGAGACTCATGAATTTTTAATAACAAAACAAAATAATTAATACTCAAACTGCACTAAGGGCAAATTATGATGAATAAATACCAATTTCTCTGCGTTCAAAGGCAACAGACGGTTTCGCTTGTCTTCGTATACAAGGCCAGCTTCCGAAAAAGTCTTTCGCTATATACGCTGCTGCAGGGCGCTGAAAGATAAACTCTAGTAAACTTCGTTAAGTTTGGGTATTGTACAGCATTAGCCTACCACCAAATATAAGGATCACGATCGCGACCAATGCGCACTGAATTCAGATAAGAATCAATTTCACATGCAATTGCGTTTTTCCTTGATCGTGACATTGACTAGTATCGTTTTCTGTCGCTACCTCATTAAAGCAATCCCAAAAGGTATCATGAGCTTCGCGAGATACAGCCGACTCTTCTCTTCTACATTTTTTGATTGGCGATGAACAAGAACTGCTGCTGGAGGTTTCTTCGCAAGACATTTTCATGAATTCCAATAGAATGTTCTGGCGAGCTTAGTGAATCACACTTGTAACGAGTCGCCACTCGACTATGTTCGGCCGGATATTCGGCTATCCGGCTTCAAGATTGGCCGAATATTCGGTATTCGGTATCCGGCACAACATCTATCCGTTTCATCTCTAATTATAATTATTTGATTTTCTAGTAACTTTTAATTTAAAGAGCGTACTGGACTGATATCTCAATTTTTGTTTTATTACAAAATGTTTATTATTAAAATTCGATATTTCAAGCTTTCTGTTCATTAGAAGTTAAACATTTTTACTGCATATCTTTACATATTTCAACGTATTCTGCATATTACTTGCATATTTCAGCCATTTTAATCGCATATTTTGGCAGTTTTTACTGCATAAAAATCCGGCCTCTAGTTATCATCAATTTATTGACGATTAAGCATTCTACATTGCTAGGGCTTGGACCTGCTATACGGCAACATAGGAGTGCAGGGCTTTAATTGACAAATGTTTTCTTGTACTTTAAATTTTCCTTCTAAATTTGAAGGTTTGAACTACCCCCCTGTAGTGAGGAAAATTAACTCTAAACTTTCACCGTAAAATAGACACATATGCAATACGCCCTCTAGTGAGTTCACTATCTATGGAGCTAATACAAGTTTACGTCATAAAATTAAAAGCAAATTTAATTTAATAAATATAATTTTCCTGAACAAAAAAAAAAACTTTACTTCATTTGAAATATTAATTTCTAAAGAGTTCATCGTTATTCAACATCATTTAACACGTCTGGGTTGGTTTTTATTTAATTTTGAGGAGTTTAAGTAGGTAAGTGTTTAAAAATATATATAATAATTATTTATCAAATTTTTTAGTATTTTACAGGGTTTGGTACATATTTTTTGTTATTTTATATAGATTTTTTTGGGGGGAGTTTATATTCCTATATGTATTTATCAGTTTTTTTTTAGTATTTTACTAGGCTTGGTATATTTTGGTTATAATTCATTAAGTGCGAAACGTAGCTATGCTAGTATGCTTTTTTTCTTATTTTATTGCGAGTATTAATGTGTATATATATACCTACATATAAATTTAATTTATTTGTTAGAGAAGTTCGCTGTAGAAATAAGATCTAAATTACCATCCCGATGGTCAACCGTGTGGAGATTGTACAGGTTTTACAGTTTAAATTGAACATTAAATTAGGTTGGAGTTGGTGGTGTTTCACAAGGAGATCACCACCACCAACTCCAACCTAATTTAATTTTATCAATGTTTCACTATAAACCAACACTGCGTTCCCCAAATTTTATCAAATTGAACAGTTAAATAATTTATTAATTGCCTATTTATTTACGAACATAATAATTTAAGGTAGTTTCACCATATGGGGTTTCTTAGGATTTTTTTGAAATTTAGACAGTTTATTATTTAAATACTTGTGCATCGATTGGTGGCAAAACGAAATATACAATATAGTTCTGGAGATATTAAATTCCAAAGATAAGATTTTTTCAGACTCTTATACATTGCACTAAACGGAAAGTTTACATACATATTTAATTATAATTAAGAAACCCTTCTTACCGTTGTTATAAAAAACTAAACCAACATTAAACAATAACTAATACATATTTTAAGACAATTTTGATTCATAGTTAAAACACAGTTTCTGAAATAATAATGAATAAATAATGAAAAATTTACACTAAAAACAACCTGTCAACAAAGCATTTATTTAACCTAAAAAGTGGGTTAACTTTAGTAATTTTTTAGACGTTTTTTCGCTTCAGCCATTGTCGCAATAGCTTTCAATCGCTTATTAAGAACTTTTTCTTTTACAAATTCCTTCATAATGTACTTTATTTGAAATTTCTATGATAAAATATATACAAGCTCGGATAATGTTCCCAGTTTTGTCAAACGAGCACACGGGATTGGCTAGTAGTGGTACATAAACAGCAAAAAGTTTTGAGCTTATGAATTATGAATCATTATTGTCTGTACTATATACTCTAGCATTAACTTTTTGCTAGTACTCATAATTCATAAGCCTAAAACTTTTTGCTATTTATGTACCGATTCTAGCCAATCCCGTACTAGTTTGACAAATCTGGCACCATTGTAAGAGATTGAATATTTTTATATTAAAATGACAGATAAAATACATTTTTTTTAATGCAATCGAATGCAAGAAGGGGTGCACCAGTAAAGATGCAGCTCCTATGGATTTCGAAAGACCCTTGCATTACCGAAGAGAAGGGAAAGTTGATTAAGTGAGAGGGTGAAGACGTAGGTGTCTATGCACTCCGGTTTTGAAGGTTTGAAGATTATAAGTGCTGGGAAAGATGGAGGCTTGGAGAGAGTTCCAGTTCCTTGAAGTCATGGGGAGTGAATGAAGTGGTCCGGCACTTTTCCAATTTGACCGCGAAAGAGTGTTGGGAGTCGGCAAAACGCGTGCTACGTGCAAAGCATGCTTTGGGGGAATTATTGATTTTATCTCATCAGAGCACCTGCCGTGATAGTATCTATAGAAAAGGAAAGGGCAGAGACATTTCTTCGATGAGCCAGCGAGTCGAGGGAGTCGGAGAGGGTAGAATCGTCAATTAGCCTGACGGCTCGTTTCTGAATTGCATCCAGGGTAGCAAGAGAATATTTAGAAGCTCCTCTCCATAGATGAGAGCCGTATTCGAGACGGGCAGATTTGGGCCTTGTAGATGGTGAGAAGATGTGGGGTTTGTAAAATCTCTTGGACCTGAATAAGTAGCCAATCTTCCTTGCTGCAGATTTCGCCACAGAGGAGATGTGTTCATTCCAAGACAGGTCAGATGCGACAGAGACGCCCAACATGGATAAGCTCTCACACATTTTCAGGGTATTCGAATCGAAGTGAATATCAGGGAAATCTTTATTTTCGCGCCTAGAAATTAGACAACATTGAGTCTTGTTTGTATTAATGTTAACTAAATTTTGAGAGCCCCATTTATTCAATTTGACTAGGTCGAGAGTAATTGAGGAGACAACATTGATTCGATTATTCGGGAGTGAGGGTTTGCCGTGCAGAGATTGAATATTTTTATATTAAAATGACAGATAAAATACATTTTAAATTTCCATAAAAGTCGTTTTGTTATTTTTTAACAAATGTAATCAACGCCTACGTTAACCTTTATGAAAATTATAATTTTGGAAAAATCTAGTGCATGCGCCCTTTATACATCTTTCGCTGGTTAAATAAATGCGCTGTTGTCAAATTGTTTTTAGTGTAAATTTTTTTATACATTTTTCATTATTTAATAATTATTATCGCAGAAACTGTGTTGTAACTATGAATCAAAATTGTTTTAAAATATGTATTAGTTATTGTTTAATGTTGGTATGGTTTTTTATAAAAATGATAAGAAGGGTTTCTTAATTATAATTTTATATGTATGTAAACTTTCCGATATCCCGTATAATGCAATCATAGAGTAATATAGAGTGGAAGGCTACCGTATATAGAAAAATCGCTCTGTAGCGACTGCACTTAGCAAACTCTTAGTTCTTAAGAGCTATCCAAAGATCAGAGAACATTCAAAGCCTGTGTCATAGATAAAAGATACATACCCTTTATGTTATATATACAAGCGTATTTTTTACTCATGATAATGTCACCAAAATTTGCCCCGAAGAGAGCGGTTTCCGCCATTTTATTGTCCAATGATTTTGCCCTGGACTCGCCAGAGAGCTCTGTAACTCGTATTCGCTAAAATACATTGGCTCCTTTCTCCTTATGGAGCCTTCCACTCTATATTACTCTATGAGTGCAATGTATAAGAGTCTGAAAAACTCTATTTTTGAAATTTAATATCCCCGGAACTATATTGTTCATAAATTTCGTTTTGCTACCAATCGATGCAGAAGTATTTAAATAATAATCTGTCTAAATTTCAAAAAATCCTAAGAAAACCCATTTGGCGGAACAACTACTATAAGTATTAAGAAATTACAACTATAAATATTCTAAAATGACAATTTATCCATCAATTTTAATATTTTCATTTTTTACAGATTAATTTTTGTTACTATGGTAACCACATTTTGGGACCTTCCAATTGAAGACATTTTCCATAGCCATATCTTGGGCTATTTAGATCATGGGGATCTTTTGTATTTATCACAAACAAATTTACTCATGAAACGGATTGTGGAAAATTATGTAAAAACAATGAAAAAACTTGATTTTTCTCAATATGGAATCCATACATTTAATGAAATAGATGAATTTATAGGATTGTATAGACATTGTAAAAATTTACGTGAATTAAATTTTTACGATTGTCGATGGCTTACAGACGAACACCTGCGACCATTAATTGCTAACAACTGTACAACTTTAGAAATTGTCAATCTTCTATATTGTCCAATTTCTATACGAGGTATCGACATGTTATCAAACAGTCGAAATCTTAAACAATTTCATTTCCATATTAATTTATTATTAAAAAAAAGTCCAAACTATGAATATTTTGATGATCTATTGATCCCATTCTTTACTGAAATTTACACAAATAATGTGGATTTGAGATCATATAAAAATTGGTTATCAAAAATAAAGAAGTCAATAAGGTTTTACACCAGCATAAGAATACCTAAACAATTAATTTTTTAGGAATAATAATTTAGATATTATTTAATTGTATAATAGGGGGGTCGATAGGCTAGTCGGTAGCGTGACAGCGAGCTAACCAGGAGACCCGGGTTCGAATCCGACTCGAGGCAGCCAGCCAAAATCTGACCCCCGGGAGTAGAGACAAATTTTAAAAAATATATCTAGTATCGTAATTAGGCTTATGGCTAGAAAGGCCGAAAAAGCCAAAAAAAAAAAAAAAAAAAAAATTGTATAATAACATTTCTAATTAACTATTAGTATAAATTATATTTTGTTTTTATTTTTTATTAAATAATTAAATAAAATGGAATTACAATTATTATTTTTCTTGTATCTATCTACTTATCTACTCTTAGTAAACGAGCAAAACTTGTTTATATATTTGTTTGTATATATATTTGTATCTTTGTTCTATTTTGAAAACGGCTCTACCGATTTTGATGAAACAAATTCTATATTAACATGTTTTGAGGATGAGAAAGCGATCTGGTTAGGTCTGGACCTCGACAAATTTAATCTTAATTGATCTTTTCTTAATTAAAGTAATTATTGATAAATGAAAATCTCAATTAAAAGGTTCGTTTACATTTTTTTCAATTAACTTTTATTTTTAATTGGTTTTTTAATTTTAAAACCCACTAATAGGTTATAGCAAATATTAGTATATATATTAAAATTAAACAATTTAATTGATTCTAGTCTAAACCCCCTAATAGTGGAACTCTACAGGACCTAACGCTCATCTTTCATCATAGCATCATCATTTTCCTCTGATTCTTTCCTTTCTTTTATAAATAACGGCAAAGAGGTTTTTTATTTCGTAAATTTTTACTCTTACTACAAACACGGACTAAAAACATTATCGCAAGCACGAGAAGATCAAGAACAGTCGATGGTGGGGATGTAATCTCCGAAGTCGAAGCTCAAATAAAATGTATACGCTAATGCATGTAAAATAATTGGTTCAATAAAAATTTATTATTATTATTATTAATTTAATTGATTGACGAGGGAAATGAGGGGATGGATTAGAAATATGGAATTGGAATAATTATCGGAAAAAGTTTTTTTTTATTTAATTAGTTTTTTCCTCTTATTAAAAACAAGGACTAAAAAGATGATCAAGGACAGTAGATGGTGGAGAAGTAATCTCCGGAGTCGAAGCTCAAATACAATGTATACATTAATTCATTTAAAATAAATATATATATTTAATTGATTATAAATTCGAGTATGAATCCCACAAAGAGTTAATAAGAAATATGATTATACATTAGAATTTGCCAATTTAATTGATTATTATAAACTCGATAAATTGTTATTTAATTTAAAAAAAATTATACGGAATATATTTATATTTGGCGGGCCTTTTGCTACCCCCAGGTGGCTGCTTTATTGATGTTTTATTAGTAACAGAGAATAAATATAATTGTTTTATTATAAAGTCTTAAATAGATATAATTTGAGATACTATTTAACTACAATATACACTCATAACAAATAAGATGAAACAAATATTTAAAATGTATTAAAAATCTCTATTTATAAAAAATTCTCTTGTTCTCAAGCTTGAGTTGTTTATCATAAAAGAATTTAGTCTTATTGATTTTAAGTCGATTCTTCCACGTTTTCAGTAGAGCTTGCCATTAATAGTCAAAACATCAAAAATGGAATGCAATAAGGTTATTCCTCTAGTATTAGATAAGAATCGATCGTTATTTTTGATTTTAAGTCGATTCCTCCATGTCTTCAGCAATGGTTACCAATAATAATCGAAGGGTCAAAAATCTAATGTAGAATTGTTATTCCTCTAGTATTAGATAAGAATCTATTGCTATTTTTGATTTTAAGTCGATTCCTCCATGTCTTCAACAATGGTTACTAATAATAATCGAAGGGTCAAAAATCTAATGTAGAATTGTTATTCCTCTAGTATTAGATGAGAATCGATTGCTATTTTTGATTTTAAGTCGATTCCTCCATGTCTTCAACAATGGTTACTAATAATAATCGAAGGGTCAAAAATCTAATGTAGAATTGTTATTCCTCTAGTATTAGATAAGAATCGATTGCTATTTTTGATTTTAAGTCGATTCCTCCATGTCTTCAACAATGGTTACTAATAATAATCGAAGGGTCAAAAATCTAATGTAGAATTGTTATTCCTCTAGTATTAGATAAGAATCGATTGCTATTTTTGATTTTAAGTCGATTCCTCCATGTCTTCAACAATGGTTACTAATAATAATCCAAGGGTCAAAAATCTAATGTAGAATTGTTATTCCTCTAGTATTAGATAAGAATCGATTGCTATTTTTGATTTTAAGTCGATTCCTCCATGTCTTCAGCAATGGCTACCAATAATAACCAAAATGTCAAAAATCCAATGTAGAATTGTTATTTCTCGACTGTTAAATGAGAATCGATCATTATTTTTGAATTAAAGTCAACATGAACTGCAAATTGCAAGTGATATCTGATTAATAATAAAGGAATAAACATATTAATATTTCAAATGAATTTGTATAAAGTTTAGAAACGTTGCAGTTTATTTAATTAAATAACAATTTTTGAGTTCATCAATTAAATTTTCAAATTAATATTTGTGGGATTTAAAATTCATTGTAATTATGTAATTAAGTACCTTTAGGACCACAAAAAAGGTCATATGTACATAGTTTTTTGTAAAAATATATTTTAAAGTACTTTATTTTAGAATAAGATAGTACATTGATAAAGTTTAACAACGATCCGTTGCAGTTTATTTTTTTAATTTTTGTTTTTAAATGTATTATACTTTAAAAATAATAGATAGTTTTTTTGAATCTTTGTTGCATTATTAAATTCTTCTTCAACGATAATGTGGTTAGAACTCTATTATCTATGCTATTAAGAATGAATGACATTAAAAAATCTGACAAACAGTGCCGCCAACAAATGTTTAGTTTGCTAGTTTAGTTCTTTTATTGTTTGGCAAGCTATGTTGGCTATACAGATTTGGTTTTAGTTTTTCGTGAATTTTCCAATTTTCCTCCCTGGCAAAAAAAAAATTAGCCAAATCGGTCCAGGCATTTGAGAGATCTGCGCTTACAAAGAAAAAGAAATTCATTTTTATTATATAGAAGATATATACATAATCTGTGGGCCACTAGAAAATTAGAAATGCAAAAACTTGGGATGGGAGTGGGTGGTGCAGGGTTGGTGGAGTGGCGGGTTCGGGGTCCAGGGGGCATAGCGTGGGTGGGGTGCGCGGGGCGGTGCGGGGACGGTTGTGCAGGTGTGGTATGGGGCGGGGGTCCAGGGGCGTAGCGGGGCTGGTATGGGGGTGGGGTGCTGTGGTGGTTTTTAATCAGAATTTTAAATTTAAAATAATATTAATATATAACTTTTAACTGGAGCAAAAAGTTGCATCGCTCGGTGGCTCCAAGTACTTTTGTATTGTATTGTATTTGTACTTTACTTTTTCTTGTTATAGGTTATGTTATCAATTCCATATCAGTTGTAAAAGCCTATATCTGATGGCTAAAAGGCCAGGGATAAATAATTAAATAATTTTTTTTTTATTTTGTTGTAGTTAAGTTAAATTATGCTCAAATGGGTCCCTATGGGGAAAGTTTTGGGGTAGTTCTTATTTTTTGCATATATATGTTTTTTGGGGCCTGAATCCAAATCTGAGGTCCTCCACCAAAATTTTGTGACGCAACTTTGTAGAAAATGCAAAAAATGTGAAAATTTCCATTTTTTTGACGGTTTTTCGCTTATAATTCGAAAACTATCAACTTTTCGTAAATAATCTTCCTATTCAAAATAAAAGTTCACAGAATTCCCTACAAATTTCTTATTATTTAGGTTTTTGCCGACCAACTGTTCGGGCTCAAGCGCTAGTTGAAAATTTGCCTATTTTTTCTCTTTCAGCAAATTCCAAAAACTCACACTATTTTTCATATTTTTCCATTTTTACCACGAAGGAGCAGGTTTTAGACAAAGATCACTATATACATTTTTAAACAAGATTAAATTTGCTACAAACAAAAATGATTTAAAATTTCGAAGTATTATTACAAAGGGAATTAGATTTTTATTAAAAACAAAAAAATAAAACGATAGGTGATACAGCATTTCTACTTTCAGATTTGGATTCAGCGGGGTCGAATTAGAAATTATCACCTATTTTCATTCAAAGGAGGAAAAAAATTGAATTTGTTCATCAGTATAATTACTAATGAAAATACTTTAAAAATATTTTTTTTTTTTATAATTCTTTCCACTCAATTGTTTGACTGGGTTTTCCAAAATGGCGGCAGGCTGCACTCCCTTTGCGTCACCTGGCTTTTTCTTTTATCTTTGGGTTTCACACCCCGCTCTCGTGGAGGCCAATCAAAACCTACTACTACTACTACTACTACCCCGCTCTCACATGGTGGAGGCCAATCAAAACCTACTACTACTACTACTACCCCGATCCCACAAACTCAAAGCCGCACTCCCTCTGTTAACTCTGTGCTAGAGACTCTGATCTTGACATTTCATATTTCTAAGTTTCCCGACAATAGTAACAAATGAAGCCAGAGGGGCGCTGTAGCATAAAATCTAAATAAATCAAATTAATATCTGAAAATCTGAAATAAATTTTCTTTTTAATTAATATAAACAGTTTTAAAAACAACCGATTGTCACTATTTAATGATTGTTAAATAAATATTTAAATAATGATAGTTTTAGCCTAATTAATTTAAGAAAAGTTTTCAAAACTAATCAAACATTTGACATTTTATTTCGTAAATTAAATGGAGGTTTTTTGAACCATAATTAGTAGAGATTGTGGTGTTGGTACAAGGTGAAACATCTTTAATAAGGATAAGAGTAAATAAATAAAAATTACATATAATATTTATTTAATATTATTATTATTATTATTTACTCTTATCTTTTTTTGAACCTTTTAGGTGGTTTATTCGCATATGATAAGATGACCAGACGTCCCTCTTTTAGCGGGACTGTCCCGATTTTAAGCAATTTTCCCCGAGTCCCGCGGAGTTTTAAGAAAGTCCCGATTTTTTGGAAAGAGTGCATTAAAAATAATAGGAATACTAGCTGTCCTTAGCAGGAACATATAATATTTATTTACTCTTATCTTTTTTTGAACCTTTTAGGTGGTTTATTTGCATATGATAAGATGACCAGACGTCCCTCTTTTAGCGGGACTGTCCCGATTTTAAGCAATTTTCCCCGAGTCCCGCGGAGTTTTAAGAAAGTCCCGATTTTTTGGAAAGAATGCATTAAAAATAATAGGAATACGAGCTGTCCTTAGCAGGAACTTGTGCTGCAACAGAACGCGTTTTTTCCACCGTAAATAAAGTGTGGACAAATCACAATTAAGTGTTAAGACTTTGAAAGCCATATTATATCTATATATATGTAAAATTAAGGTTTTGTCTGCACATTGCTCCAAATCACGCCAAATTTTGGTTGCACACGTTTCAATCAAAGTTATGAACGAAAACACCCTCAACAAAATTCCTGTCTGTCTGTATTCTGTTTCAGTGGTTTCCGAAAAGTTGCTGCCCAGGATTGGAGGGCACGGGGTGGGGTCCGGGGTGGATGGGGTGCGGGGTCCGAGGTGGGTGGTGTGCGGGTGAGGGTTGGGAACGGGTGCATGGTTTGGGGGTGCTGGGTGGGTTTCTTTTTTTGGGGTGGGGGGTGAGGGTTGGGGGTCCAGGGGGCGTGCCCCCTGGCTACCAAGATGTTGCGATAAATTTCACGTCGTTTAAAACGATTTTACTAAAAGAAAATTCTCTCAAATGAGAAATATGCCAGAGAATAACGGGTTTTTAAAGCTTATAATATTATACCTACTTATTATATATATAGTAGTATATATATTTATATTATATCTGTAAATTTTTTTATGTAAAAATTAAAAAAAATAATTAACATACAATTATTGCGTTCTATGATAATAAATTTTCAGCACAATCTTTACTAATTAATAAATTTTTGTTGCTCTAGACCAAATTATTTTTAAACAAGCCCCCCCCCCACCCGCCGTCAATATGATGTTAAAATCTGTTCGCATTAGCATATGAGCACTGGGAAATAACTTGCCTTTTTTTCATTTTTATGCGATAGTATGCGCCTCGCACCGAGAAAATGCACCCCTATAAATGTTGACAGATCATTGTATTTTGTACTTATCAATGTTTGTGTCAGATTATTTTTTAATTTTTCTAGTGTTCATTGTTTTATAAGATAATTTTAAAAATTATTGAATTAATAAATATTAACTTAATATCTACTATCTACTCTTATTAAACGAGCAAAAATTGTATATATATTTATATATTTGTATCTTTTTTCTATTTTGAAAACGACTCTACCGATTTTGATGAAACTAACTCTATTAACAAGTTTTGAGGATGAGGAAACGATCTGGCTAGATCTGGACCTCGACAAATTTCATCTTAATTGATCTTTTCTTAATTAAAGTAATTATTTATAGATAAAAATCTCAATAAAAAAGTTTTTTTACATTTTTTTCAATTATCTTTTATTTATTAATTGGTTTTTTAATTTTAAAATCCACGAATACTTTATACCAAAATATTGTTATATATTAGAATTTGGAAGTGAGAAATGGGAGGATTGAACCAATCGACTTGATTGGGGAATAATGGAATTGAAATAATTATCGGAAAAGAGTTTTTTTATCTAATTAGATTTTTCCTCTTATTAAAAACAAGGACTAAAGATGAATAAGGACACTCGATGGTGGAGAAGTAATCTCCGGAATCGAAGCAAAAAATACAATGTATACATTAATTAATGTAAAATAATTGGTGAGAAATGGGAAGATGATTAATTAAAACCAATCGACTTGATTGGGGAATAATGGAATTGAAATAATTATCGGAAAAGAGGTTTTTTTATCTAATTAGATTTTTCCTCTTATTAAAAACAAGGACTAAAGATGAATAAGGACACTCGATGGTGGAGAAGTAATCTCCGGAATCGAAGCAAAAATACAATGTATACATTAATTAATGTAAAATAATTGGTTTAATAAATTTATTTAATTGATTAAAATTCCTCTTATTAAAAAAACAAGGTCTAAAAATATTATCGCAAGCTAGAAGATCAAGTACAGTCGATGGTGGGGAAGTACTCATCGAATTCGAAGTCTCAAATACAATGTAAGTGTACATTATTTCATGTAAAAAATTGCTTCAATAAAATTATTATTTATTATTTATTTAGTTAATAGAGTAAAGGGTGTGTAGTTTCACAGTGAATGAAATAAAACTCAAAGAGGTTTATACAAACTCAATATATTTCGGATTATTAGTCCATCATCAGGAGTTTACAAGTTAATGTATGATAATGAAACTACACACCCTTTACTCTATTAACTAACATCATGTTTCACCTAAAACCTACACCACTTTCCATAAGTAAAAAAATATTATTTATTTGATTAAAAAACTCGATAAATTGTTATTTAATTAAAAAGAATAATTACACGGAATTTATTTATATACCTATATACACATAATCTGTGGACCACTAGAAAGCTAGAAATGCAAAAACTGAGTGCGGGGTGTAGATGTGAGGGATCCATGGGTGGGACGAGGTGCGGAGTTTCGGGGGGGGGGGGTTAATTTGTTTAGCGTGCATCGGTGTCTCCAGATACTTAGTTCAAAATGGGGTAAGTCAGCCACGACCTCTATGAGCGCGAGCAGAAAATGGGTCCAGGGGGCATAAAAATCTGGACCTGTCAAAAGAGCAGAGAGTCCCTACTGGTTCTACTCTGTACTTTGTTAACAAACATCATTTAACAGAAACACATCGGTTACTTGTTTTTTATTTAATTTTGCCAAGTTTGGGTAAGTTTTTATGAATATAAATAAATTTATTCAGGTTTTTTAATATTTTAGAGGGTTTGATATATTTTTTTATTTTAGATAGACTTTTTGGGGGAGGTTATATAAATATATATATTTTATTATTATTATTCATTAAAAAAAAAAATTATTGGGGGGTTTGTTATATTTTGCTTTTCTTATCTTATTATATTAAACGAGCAATTCTTGTATATATATAGAATCTGTTTCTCGAAAACGGGTCTAATGATTTGGATGAAATTCACGGAATGGGTGGCTTTTGTGTTGACAATTTGATCTATCTTCGTCTAAGTTGTTTTTGGTGGGTTTTTTTGTTAATTGAAATAATTATTCACAGGTGGTTGTCTCGATAAAAATGTTTAATTACATTTATATTCAATTTCCTTTTAATAATTAATTGGTTTGCGGCTAGGATTAATATATGGCTTTTAACGAAGGGTGAACCGCGACCTAATATGGCGTACACTTACTTCCACTTTCATTTCCAAGTAGAAGACAATAGATCAGTGGTTCTTAACCTTTTATTAGTCGCTGCCAGGGGTGTAGTGGAGCGGGAACGCGTGGGAACGGCGTCCCCACACTGGTTTCATTCAGTAAAAAAAAAAAATAATAATAATAATAAATAAAATCACTTACGCAAGTAAATAAAATAATACCTTAAAAAATGTGTGAGTGCCTCATATATTGATTTGAGGCATCAGCACCCACCAAGGGCGACCGCCCCCCCCCCCCCCATAGAGGCCCGTGCCCGGCAAAAAAAATTTGTAAAAAAAACATTTAAAAAAAAAAATTTTAAATTGAAAATAAAGTTCTATATATGTTTGTGTGTGTGTGTGGGGGCGGCGTTTCCGACCCCCCCCCCCCCCCCGCTTGGACAATTCGATCGCGACACACTTCCGAGATAAAAAGTATCTTATATACATCGGGCACCTTAATACATTCTCCCCCCCCCCCCATAAAAAATTCCTGGATCCGCCCTTGGCACCCATGCACCGTACCTACACGAATTTCAATATTCTAATAGTTTACTTAGATTAAGATTCGGTAGTTTAGCGTTCCCACACTGAAAATTTTGCCACTACAACTCTGGTCGCTGCCCCCTTAAAATCTTTAAGTACCCTCCCCCCACCATTTTTTGGTAATTACTCGTACAAAAATTGTAAACCGAGACTTATAAAAAATATTTACACGGTTTTATTCAACTTGTAATTTTGTCTGTCTGTCTGGGTCAAATTTACCTATGCGCTCAACGTTTTCATTTAGTTTGACCATGTTTAAGAATATTGAGATGTCATTAAATTCATCTGTCACTTATTTGTGAGGCATTCCACGTCAAATCGGACGGTTTGAAAAATTTTAATTTTTGGTTTTCTTCATTATTTGACATTTTTTAGTATCCATCAAAAAACTCTTCCTAGTAAATTTTGAAATTTTTCTGATCACCGGTTTAAAAGATATCGAATTTCGGGTTTTCACTTATTACTTCTTCAAAAAAAAAAAAACTTACACCACTTTCCATAAGTAAAATCTTCAAAAAATGGTCCAAATTCAAAAATTTTTTTTTTGAAATTTTAGTTTTCTTACATACATTTTAGAAAAAAATACAAAAAAAATTTTTTAAAGTATTTTTATATGAAATTTTTGAGTTTGAAAATTTTAATCTTGTTTTTGACACTGTAGTACTCTTCGATTTTTTTTTGATAATTTTTTATTTTAAGCTTCTATTCATTCTAGAAATTTTAAGACCGGGTTGATAGTGGGCCTATGATAATTACTATTTTTTTTTTTCGATTTTTGAAAATTTCGAAAAAAATTTATTCGCTATATTTACCATTATTAAAACCACTTTGTGGTATTGAGTTCTCTTTTTTTAGTTATTTTGAATTGATTCTTATCGTTAACAGGTGTTTAAAATAAATAATTAGTATTTTAGTTTGTTGAAAGAAGTGAAAAATGTATCTAAGTATGGAAAAAAACAAACATTTCAAAAAAAAATTTGAATTTTGACCATTTTTGAAGAAGTTATGAGCGAAAAACCGATATTCGATATCTTTTAAACCGGTGATCAAAAAAATTTCAAATTTTACCAGGAAGAGTTTTTTGATGGGTACTAAAAAATGTCAAAAAATGAAGGAAATCAAAAATTAAAATTTTTAAACCGTCCGATTTGACGTGGAATGCCTCAAATGTATCACTTACAAAAACTAGTAACATATTTTTTTTGATTTATTTATTTTATTTGTAAAAACTTAAAAAATTCTAATATTTTCACCAAAAATCGCAGTTTTTCGTTCATAAAATGAAAATTACTGATCCTACAAAATTGATTCCTATCTCATTCTGTAGGAAATCTTATTGACTTGAAGGTTTACATTGACTTTTTTGATAAAACTCTTAGATTTATAGATATCCAGCATTTTCCACGACGCTTTTGAGGATTAGGATCATATCCTGTCCGGAAAATGTAGGATATCTATAATTCAAAGAGTTTTAACAAAAAAGTCATCCAAGTAAAAATTCAAGTCAACAAAATTTTCTAGAGAATGAGATAGAAATCAAGTTTCTAGAATCAGTGGTTTTCAATTTATGAAGGAAAAGCTGAGAATTTTGCAAAAAATTGCATTTTTTTCAAAATTTCAACCTCATTGCGGCACGAGTTACCATTATCCAATTAATATGAAACTTTGTTTAAATTGTAGCAAATTTAATCTAGTTTAAAAATGTATAGATTTGTCTTTGTTGAAAACGTGCTCCTTCATGGTCAAAATGAGAAAAAATCGAAAAAAGTGCGAGTATTTGTGATATTCAAAAGTGATCCCGGGGGCTGTTTATTGGATCCCCATTAAAAATCGAACTACTGGACCAGTTTTGTATTTCTTTGTTTTAATCGACGCGAAAATTTGTCCTCTTTAATTTACTATAGAACGGTTATTTAAAAAATATGAACTGTTTTCGAGTTATAAGCGGAAATACTGGAAAAAGTCCGAAAATTTCGAGGTTTTTCGGCCGCCAAAAGTTGTCCCACACACTTTCGAGGTCGCAAACTTAAATTTGGCATACCCACATCATACCAAACGATCCTAAAAAAATCAATCTGTATTGATTTTTTAAGAATAAAATTAATCTCATAGCATAAATAATTGAGATATTGACTTGATTTTTTTTTTTGGAGGGGGGGGGGTAAGGAGTTTTCTAAGGGGGTGGCAATGCCCCCTTGTCCCCCCCTTAACTACGCTCTTGGGTTGACCACGGATTTGGAAAAATATCCATTTTTGGCAAAACGAGGGGTGAACCGCGACCTAATATGCTGTACACCTACTTCCACTTGTACTTCCAAATATTTCCAAGTACTTCCAAAATACTTCCAAAGAGGTGTACACCTACTTCCAATCGCGGATCACCCCTCGGGGATCGTTTATCGACTAGTAGATTTAATTATTAAGAAATTACAACTATAAATATTCTAAAATGATAATTTACCCAACAATTTTAATATTTTTATTTCTTTATTTTTTACAGATTATTTTTTGTTGCTATGGAAACCACACTTTGCGACCTTCCAATGGAAGATATTTTGCATAAACATATCTTGAAGTATTTAGATCCTCTGGATCTCTTGAATTTATCAAAAACAAATATACACATGAAACAGGTAGTGGTAACTTATATAACACCACTGGAAAAACTTGATTTTTCTAAACATGAATCTCATCTATTATTTTTCGATGTGCGTGAATTTATAGATCTCTTTGTTAAAAATTGTACAAATATTCGTGAATTAAACTTTAACGGATGTCAATGGGTTACAGACGTTCACCTACGACCATTGATTAATAAGAACACGGGAACTTTACAAATTCTCAATGTTAAATGTTGTAATAATATTTCTTTAATTCTTATCGCAGAAATTTCTTCATACGTTCAAAATCTTCAAGAATGTAGTTACAAATCTTTAATGTCGGAAGAAATGTTTATGCGCCAATTCAGTCGTTTAAACATTAGGATTATCGAGTGATGCAATTTTTTACTGATATCTACACAAATAATGAGAATTTGAAATCAATTAAAAATTGTTTAAAAAATATAATTCAGGTTATAAATGTAGAATTCAATTTGAAATAAACTGCAACGGATCGTTGCTAAACCTTATCCAAAGTCATTTGAAGTTTATTCCTTTATTATTAACCAGATATCACTTGATATTTGCAGTCCATGTTGAGTTTAATTCAAAAATAGCGATTGATTCTCATCTAATACTTGAGGAATAACAATTCTACATTGGATTTTTGACGCTTCGATTATTATTGGTAACCATTGCTGAAGACATGGAGGAATCGAGTTAAAATCAAAAATAACGATCGATTCTTATCTAATACTAGAGGAATAACCTTATTGCATTCCATTTTCGATGTTTTGACTATTAATGGCAACCTCTACTGAAAACGTGGAAGAATCGACTTAAAATCAAAAATACTAAATTCTTTTTTAACTCGATTCCTCCATGTCTTCACCAATGATTACCAATAATAACCGAAACGTCAAAAATCCAATATATTCCTCAAGTACTAGATGAGAATCCATGGCTGTTTTTGATTTTAATTCGATTCCTTTATGTCTTCAGCATTGGTAAAGGGTAAGAAAACAACGCAGTTGCTATGGTTATTTATTTATTTATTATTATTAGACGGACTAAAGTCCTTTTACACTATATTTTTTTTAAATATAAATTCAAGTGTGTAATACATATAAAGAATATATAAAGACCATAAAGATTATATGTATATACAATAATCTTAAATATAAATCCAAGAATATGTAATGAACATAAACATCATATATCTGCACATATACATACACATCACCATATATACATATATATACAATAATTTTAAATATAAATCCAAAATATATACTGAGCACATAAAGAATATATAAAATATCCATATATATATATATATATACATACACATACACACATATATATATATATATATAATGTACATAACATCCCGTGTCTCAAATAAAAAAAAAGTCATGTTTATAAGAAATTATATATAAAAAAAGATTATTTATCTGGAATCTTGATAAAACCAAGTGTCCAATAAGAAAAAGTATAAAACAAAATATACAAAAATTACATATAAGAACATAAAAATTATAGTTATATATAAATTGTCTATTAATAGTCATGTTTATAGGAGACATAAAATTGAAATTATTTATAGAAACTGCAACTTTCTGATGCTGTTCATTTTGGTGTTAAGTATGTCGATGTTCCGTTGTTCCAATAGATTGCCATTTCTGTGTAGTCTAATTAGGGGAGAATGATATAAGTAGTTGTTACTTGCAAAGTTAATATGGAAGAGTTGATGGCCTCTGGTATGTACGGAAGAAACATGAAAGTTGATTCTGCTGATCAGGTCAGGGGAACTTATATAATTATTCAGAATTTTAAACAACTTACTTATAAAATTTCCTCCCAAATTTTTAGCATTTCACAGAGAGAAGCCTATCCATTCTTAAGCAAGGTTAAATGAGCTGTATTAACCCGATCAAATGAATAAATTTTAAAGAATTTAAAAAAAATTACTATCTTACTCTAGAGCAGAGGCGTAGCCACGTGGGGGTGGGGGGTCAGAACCCCCCCCCAAGCCCTGGGTTGGGGGCTCATGGGATGGGAAATGGTAACGACAAACCGTTTCGTATGCCAATCTAACCGTAATTAAATATATTTCATATAGCCCAGTATATAGAGGATTCAAAAAGTGGTTCAGCTTACATTAATTGAGGGAAAATATTTTTTCTAGGATCGTTTGGTATGGTGTGGGTATGCCAAATCTTAAATTTCTGAACTCGAAAGTGTGAGGGACAACTTTTGATGGCCGAAAAATCTTTAAATTTTCGGACTTTTTCAAGTTTTTCGCTTAAATCTCGAAAGCGGTCCATATTTTATAAATAACCATCCTATAATAAATTAAAGAGAACAAAATTTCGCATCGATTAAAAAAATTCAAAAGTAGTCCGATTTTTTATGGGATCCAAAAAACAGCCCACCGGATTAATTTTGAATATCCCAAAAACTCGCACTTTTTTCCGAGTTTTTCCCATTTTGACCACGAAGGAGCACGTTTCTGACAAAGATCACTCTATACATTCTTGTATTAGATTAAATTTTCTACAATTTAAACAAAGTTTCATCTTAATTGGATAATAGTAACCTGTACCGCAATGAGGTTGAAGTTTTGAAAAACTACAATTTTTTGCAAAAAATCGTTCATTTTGTGAAGGAAAAACCACTCATCTTAGAAACTTGATTTCTGTCTCATTCTCTAGGAGAGTTTGTTGACTTGAACGTTTATTTGGAACACTTTTTTGATAAAATTTTTAGATTTATAGATATCCGGCATTTTCCATGACACTGTCCTAGAGAATGAGATAGAAATCAAGTTTCTAGGATGAGTAGTTTTCATTTAATGAAGGAAAAATTGCGATTTTTTTTAAAAAATTGATCATTTCCTGTTATGGGAAATTCTGAATATTTATAAATCTAAGACTTTTAACAAAAAAGTGCGAGTTGTGGGATATTCAAAAGTGAGCCGGAGGCTGTTTTTTGGATCCCCATAAAAAATAAAACTACAAGCTTTTTTTTAATCGAGGTGAAATTTTGTCCCGTTTTCGAGTTATAAGGGAAAAAATGGAAAAATTCGAGGTTTTTCGGCCACCAAAATTTGTCCCCCACACTTTCGAGGTCGCAAAATAAGATTTGGCATACCCACACCATAACAAACGATCCTAGAAAGAATCTTTTCACACAATTAATCTAAGCTGAAACCCCCTATATACTGGGCTAATATGTTTAATCAAGAATTATTTTCTTTTTTAATTTTTTGAAGTACCTATTTGCTTTAATAAAAAAAATTCCCACTAAATATTTTGCTTTGAGGATTGACCCCCGCCCCATGAAAAGTTTCTGGCTACGCCACTGCTCTAAAGTAAAGTAGGCACTTTAAAATATAATTTTACTTAAAATTTTATATAAACTTTTTTGTGGTTCCCAAGGTACTTATTTAGAATATTAAATTTCATCAAAATTGGTTAAGTCATTTTTAAAATATTTATAAAAAACTAAAAAAGTACTGGAATAAAGTACTAATGTTTGTGTGCCAATATGTATCAAAAACTAATCAGCGCTTCATTTTGTTAAAATAATTGTAGGTTTTCAATTTCATTTCAATCGGTTCAACGGTATGGAAAAATTCGTGAACGGAAAAAACGATAACATCCATCCATCCGCACAGACTAAATGTAAAAATCGCACTTTTTGGCCTTTGGACGAGACCCCATGTAATTTTTGGCAAAAATGTCACGTGCTAAAATTCAACCTAATTGAATACTACAATTTGTGACTTTAATTGAGACCATGGGTTCCGTAGTCTTTACCTGAGGACCCTTTGAAGTCGCTCTTGCCTCGAGACCGATTACAATACTTTCCCCATGCTTCGCATTGGATAAAGTAAAAATTTAAGCTAAATTGATTTCATAGTACATAAATTAGATTTGTATAATAAAATTATAAATATTTACTGATATGAATTATATTTTTTACTGAAATTAAAAATCAAATTAGGTATATTTATTAAATGAATAAATAAGTAAATAAAATTGTATTAGAATTATTATTTTGTTGCTATAATTAAAAATAAGGCGTACAAATCAGAAAACTTAGGTGTTAGAGAACTTTTTAGAAGATTAGTTAATTGGAAAAATCCGAAGGGTGAACCGCGACCTAATATGCTGTACACCTACTTCCACTTGTACTTCCAAATATTTCCAAGTAATTACAAATATTTCCAAGTACTTCTAAATATTTACAAGTACTTCCAAATATTTCCAAGTACTTCCAAATATTTCCAAGTACTTCCAAATATTTCCAAAGAGGTGTACACCTACTTCCAATCGCTGATCACCCCTCGGAAAAATCGAAATCTTTATAGTGTCTTCAGCAGTGGCGGCGCCAGCTTTCTCTTTCCGGTTTCACCGGTATGATATGCAAATGCAAATACGCCCTCTGATGAGGGAAATTTTAGTTTCTAAAGAGTGCATGCATATTTGCATATATCATATATCTCTTATCTATGAGTGCATGTTTAACAAACATTTAACATATTGGTTACTTATTTTTTATTCAATTTTGCCAAGATTAGGTAAGTTTTTATGAATATAAATATATTTATTCAGGTTTTTTAGAATTTTACAGTGTTTGGTATATATATAATAATATATTGGATCGAAAGCCTATTTGTTTTGTTAATTAAAAAGGGGCAGAAAGTTATTCAAGCATTTAGAAATTTTAAGTAGGTAAAAGATTAAATTTATTGAAGGAGACAATAAAAGAGTGTGTCTTCTACTGGAATTATAAATTTTTAATTTATTTATAATGTAACTATAGTTTTAAGAGCTTTGGCCTCTTCATCAGTCTATTACAATTCATACATTAATTTCTGTGAATCAATTGTAATAGACTGATGAAGAGGGCAAAGCTCTCGAAACTATAGTCACATTATAAATAAATTAAAAATTTATAATTCCAGTAGAAGACACACTCTTTTATTGTCTCCTTCAATATATACAAATTCTGCTACCCTCGGCAAAAAACTTTCAATTTAAAATATTTTTAATTAAAAAAGACTTAGGATGAAGGTCTAACATTCGAAAAAAGAGTCTCTAAAAATAAATTATTTATATAGGTATATATTATATATATACAGGGCCGTGCCTGCAGGGTGGTTCAAGACACCATAGCGCTCAAGCTCGAGGGACAGACTTGTAATGTCCCTGCCAGAAAATTAAATTTAGTTTTAAGGTAGTTGTTCCGCCAAATGGGTTTTCTTAGGATTTTTTTGAAATTTATACAGATTTTTATTTAAATACTTGTGCATCGATTGGTGACAAAATTTCAAAAATCGAGTTTTTCAGGCTCTTTGACATTGCACTATACGGGATATCGGAAAATTTATATACATATTTAATTATAATTAAGAAACCCTTCTTACCATTTTTATAAAAAACTAAACCAACATTAAACATTCGACTCAAACTCACTAGAATTCAGGGATAAAATTTCAATGCTAGGCGTAACTCTAGGGTCTGACCTTTCATGGAATGACCATATCTCAACCACTGCTAAAGCTGCAGTGCGTAAGCTTGGTCTCCTATTTAGGTCTAGACGCTGTTATACTCCCAGTCAACTTCTTATACTGTATAAGGCTCAAATTCGTCCCTGTCTCGAATATGGCTCTCATCTGTGGAGGGGTGCCTCCAAGCATTCTCTTGCTACACTGGATGCAATTCAGAAGCGAGCAATTAAACTAATAGGAGAACCGGCTCTAACAAACTCACTCGACTCCCTGGCTCACCGAAGAACCGTTTCTGCCCTTTCCCTGTACTACAGATACTATCACGGTGTCTGTTCAGTCAAGCTGAAATCAATTATCCCCCCTAATGCCCTCTTTACGAGAAACACGCGGTTTTAATCTAACGCTCAGCACCCCTTCGCTGTCAAATTGGATAAAAAGTCGAACAAGCGCTTTCGCCAACTCTTTTATCCCTAAGACCTCCAGAGACTGGAACTCGCTCCCTGCCACCATCTTTTCCGCGACTTATAACCTTCAGCTATTTAAGACCCGTATCCACAGATACCTTCGACCCCCGCCCAACCCATAAAATTCTCTCTTCTTCTTTTTCACGATGGAGGGGCCAACCCAGGCCTTTAGGGGTTGCACCTTTTTTGGTGTAACTCCTTCTCTCATCATTATCATAAAAAAAACAATAACCAATACATTTTTAAGACAATTTTGATTCATAGTTACAACACAGTTTCTGAGATAATAAGGAATAAATAATGAAAAAATGTATAAAAAAAAATATACTATAATCATTTTGGCAACAGCGCATTTATTTAACCAGCGAAAGATGCATGCACTAGATTTTTTCAAAATTAAAATTTTCATAAGGTGTAACGTAGGCGTTGATTTCATTTGTTAAAAATAACAAAATGATTTTTATAGAAATTTAAAATGTATTTTATCTCGTACAATGGTGCCAGATTTGTCAAACGAGCACGGGATTGGCTAGTAGTGTTACATAAACAGCGAAAAGTTTTGGGCTTATGAATTATGAATCCTTATTGTCTGTTCTATATACTCTAGCATTAACTTTTTGCTAGTATTGTCGCGAAACAACTACCTTAAGAAAATATTATTTTCGATAATATATCAATATAAGCCAGAGAGCCCAATCGAAATGAAAGGTCGTCTGGAATTTTGATGGCACAAATTGTTCCATTGTATATATGTTGGGAAAGGGCGGCCAACTCTATTGTTTGCAAATCCATGTCCAAATCCGTTTGGGGCAAGGTATTCAGACCACAGGTAGAAAAGTCCCAAAAATTCTAGTTTAGTGGACAGGACCCATTCCAGTTGAGTTATTTTCTAGTATTTTTACGTAAAGGCGACAAATCCTAACTTGCACCAAGGCGCACAATGGGCCAGGAACGGCCCTGTATATATTATACGAGGGGTGAACCGCGACCTAATATCGTGTACACCTTCCACTTTCATTTCCAAGTAGGGGGCAAATCTAATGAATTCCAAAATAATTCCAAAGACGTGTACACTTAATTCCAATCGCGGTTCACCCCTCGATATTATAAATTAAAAAAAAAACTTAAAACGTGATATGAACCCAACCGTTTCAGGAGAATTTTAAGAAATATCTAAAAAAAAACTAAAAAACTTGCTTCCAAAAAGTACAAAATAATGAAATACTTAATCAAAAAGTGTGTGTGGGGGGAGGGGGGGGGGCAGAAACTTTTAATTGATTTAGATTAAGTGCCCCACCCTTTTTGATTAATATAAGTATTACATTATTTTGTATTTTTTAGTTTTTTTAAAATATAAATATATTTATAAATGGATCGTTTCCAAGCCATTGATATTTGATTCCCTCCACTAAAAATAATCGCCCAAATATGTTTTTATTTTTTTATTTTTTTATCAAAACTACGTGGTAAATAATTTCAATTTTTTTTAAGTTACTCCGAATATAATATTCTAACAAATATTAGTTTTTGATCAAGATGGTGAAAGTCCTTCAATGAAAAAAATAAAATAATGATCATATCCCCACCCTTTCCCTATCTACCCTATGTTAAAAATGTCATTTTTAATTGCAATTATTTCATGTTTGGTGTGGTAAATCGTCTTCAAATTTTAACAGTATGTGTGTTATGCTTTTAATGACTTAGGTATATTCCAAGTTTCAAAAACTTCTTGAATATTTGCATTTGTGAAAGAACTACCTTAAAGATGGCCGCATGAATGTTCAGTGGGCGACCTTCTGTCATTACTGAAGATTTGATGCATAAAGTTAACGAAAAAGTGAGAGAGAACAGACGGTTTACGATTTCCTCGTTATCTGATTTGTTTCCTCTATTGTCAAGAGGTGTTCTTTATGTAATTGTGACTGAACAACTAAATTATCAAAACGAGGGATGAACCGCGATTGGAATTAGGTGTACACCGTCTTTGAAATTATTTGGAATTACTTTGGAATTCATTAGATAATCTATTGTCTTCTACTTGGAAATGGAAGTGGAAGTAGGTGTACACGATTTTAGGTCGCGGTTCACCCCTCGTATCAAAAGTTGCAGTGGATGTCCGATCAGGCGGCAGACTACTTTGAGCTCGTGCAAAGATACAATAAATGCCTTAATATAGGTGAAAGTGGATCAGTGGATAGAGTGTTGCGTCGCTGACTCGAGATCGCTGGTTCGAGACCGAATCTCGGCAGATAGATATTTGCAGTGGCCTCCTCTTGGAAAGTAATGGCAACCTACCAAGAGTATAATTACCAAGTGACCTCTCCAAATTAGCCGTTCGGAACCGGCGTTAAAAAGTAGGTCCCGTATATCTGTGTAAAACAACTAAACACACTCAGCACAGGTATATATAGAGAGGCGCCGACACACGTTTCGGGTATGGCAGTCTCAGGGCCGGTTGTATGTCGCAAAGTAAATGCTTTTTCCAACTAAAAAACGGTAAATGGAGGCACTGGGATGGCCAATCAGATGACAGGCACTGAAAGTGTAAGAAGAATTGGTGAACACTGAGGGGTGAACCGCAACCTAAAATCGTGTACACCTAATTCTAACTTCATTTCCAAGTAGAAGATAATAGATGATAATAGATTATCCAATGAATTCCAAATAATTCCAAAGACGGTGTCACCTAATTCCAATCTCGGTTCACCCCTCGAACTATGTCGAAATGTAGATTAAGATACAGGCTTTCATGTGAAAATAAAATTGTTTTGAAAAGTATCCTTGTTTTTTTTTATTTCAAAACGGTACTTAATTTAGAAACATGCCTCGTATATACCTATGTTTATTTGATTGGAAGTTTTTGTGCCGAGGGTAGCAGAATTTGATATTGAAGGAGACAATAAAAGAGTGTGTCTTCTGCTGGAATTATAAATTTTATTTATTTATTAAAAAAAAATTACTTATAATTCCAGCAGAAGACACACTCTTTTATTGTCTCCTTCAATATGTTTATTTGCATCGAGCATGAGGACAACCTCCAATGATTAAACAACTTTAGTAGTATAATATTTAGTAGTATATAATTTATAAGTATAATTATTCTAAAATGACAATTTCCACAACAATTTTAATAATTTTATTTATTTATTTTTTACAGATTAATTTTTGTTACTATGGAAACCACAATTTTCGACCTTCCAATGGAATATATTTTCCATACCGAAATCTTGTGCTATTTAGATCCTCTGGACCTTTTGAATTTATCAAAAACAAATATACGCATGAAAAGTGTAGTGGAAATTTATGTACAAAAATTGAAAAAACTTGATTTTTCTAAACATGAATTCCATGAATTTAGTCTAACTGATTTTGAATTGTTTGGAAATTGTACTAATATTCATGAATTAAACTTTACCGGATGTCAATGGCTCACAGAAGCTCACCTGCGACCATTAATTAATAAGAACTTTAGAACTTTAGAAATTCTCAATATTCAATTATGTAATAAAATTCCTTCTCTAAGTTCGGAAATGGATTTGTTATTAAATTTTGGGACCATATTAAGGATCGCACCAACTTATCGAAAAAGGAATTCTCTACGCAGACAATCGGCGTTCCCATGGGCGAAAAAATTTTTCCTATAATTTCTGAGATATAGTTATGCAACATTTAGAAAATTTGATAATTGATAAAATACCTTTCAATATTACCTTTAACTATAAAAGATGTATTATTATGATATTTTTATTCCATTGCCTTATAATAAAATTGAAAGTATACGTTAACAATTTTTAAATAGTTTTCATACAAAATTACAATTCACATTTGAAAAAGAAAATAATAATTCATTAATTTTTTATTTATATATATCTAAATTTTTTGAGGATACAATTCTCTTTTAAATACGTGTTAGTTTTTTCTTTTTTTGTCAAAAAACACATTTATAACCGACTTCAAAAAGGAGTGGGTTCTCAATTCAATTTTTTTTTTTTTTTTGTCTATGTTATCTGATATCTTCACCAATTGTAAACCGATTTTGATGATTTTTTTTTCCATTGGGTTCAGTCTAGTTTCCGATTGGTCCCATTTTTTTACTTTATGGTCAAGTATTGTAATCAGATATGCATGAAAAAAATGTTTTTTTTTTCCTTCTTTTTTTCGAAATATCTCAAAAGCGGCTAAAACTATTTTGATTAAAAAAATTGAGCGAAACCATGGCATTTTGCTCTACAAAAAAGTCCTAATAAGTGAACATCGAAAAAATTATATTTTTCGAGATAATAATTGTTTTGTCAAAATGTCTGTTAGTTGTGTTAGTCTGTGCGTTACCACATTTTTGTGGACTAGTTAGCTCAAAAACTAGTTTGAATATTGAAACCAAATTTCACACGTAGTTTTGGTCCATTGAGATTAAGAGCTGATTAGATTTTGGTGCATATCGACCCAAAATTAAGGGGGAGGGGTTAAAAATTAAGAATCTAGGCCGTTTGAACAAACTCAACCAAATTTTGTATACATAATCAGTGGACCCCCAGAAGTCTAAAAATGCAAAAACTAACCGCCCAAAATGGGGAGGGGGGGGGGGTCAAAAAATGAAAATCTTGCCCATTTACCAAACTCAACCAAATTTTGTATACATATTCAGTGGGACCCCAGAAGTATAAAAATGCAAAAACTAATTCCCCCCATACATGATTATAAATAATTTTAGGGGTCAGGTTGTAAGATAAAGTCAAGTGTATGGCCACATCAAAACACGTCAGTTTATTCTTTTTTGACAAAAAAACACAATTTTATCTTTTATTTTTCTTTATTCTATTGTCACCCAGGAACGTTTCGACATTTACAAATATGTCATCTTCAATTAATAAAGTAAAGGGTGTGTAGTTTCACAGTGAACCCTTTACTTTTTTAATTAATATCATGTTTCACCTAAAACCTACACCACTTTCCCTAAGTAAAAATGTCATCTTCAGCCTAAAAAATTTCAATACAATTCCAATCATTACAAAATATACGATCACAACTTCTCATCTCATCACAAAACAACACACTCTCAAAAATTACATCAAAATGACATACCTTGGAACAATCTTAAGATGGGAAAAATTCCCTCACATCGAAATTATCACAATATATACCATTATCATTCTGCCCAACAATTACTTTTACATCAACATCCAAATTCAATGACTCTTTCATAAAACACTCACAGGGAAATCCGATCCAAATTCTATTTTTATCACCACAAATCCATTCCCAACTTAAAACTCCCATTGCCAACTCAACACACCAAATCCACCATCACTTTTGAAATCGCCTTTTTGTGAAAAATCCTTGTCGCATTGATCTCAGACGAAAGACTTTTCGCCTGTATGAATTATTAAATCCTTTTTGAGAGCACCTTTTTGTGAAAAACGCATCTCGAATTGATCACAGACGAAATTCCACAAAAAAGACAAAAAAACAAAAAGGAAAAAAAAAGAAAAAAGGAGAAAAGCCAAAACAAAAAACCACCCACAGACCCCAACTACTTAAATGATTTTTAATTTTATTTAAAATTCCCGAGTAACATCTACTATTATTTTCTGAGTCCACCTTAAAATTGACAGTTTCAGTTAAGTTCTTTCTTATAAAGATTGATTCATAAAATTTTCTCTTGAAAGTATTACATTCGGCGTAGATTATTTTCGTGTCAACTAACACCTGCTTAAAAGAGAATTGTATCCTCAAAAAATTCAGATATATATAATTCATTATGTTTTTTAGATATGAAAATTATAAGATTATAAGATAATAGTTTAAGATATAAATTGTTTTCGTAAACCAACATGGTCTAGCCATACTAATTGTCAAAAAAAGTCATTAATTATTGGACAAATGAAAAGAACTTTAAGATTTTCAAAAGAAAAATTTAATGCCGAAAATTTGGAAATTATTAAAAAAACATTCATATAAGCCAGTATATATTTTTTGATGTCCTCTTATGTAAATCTAGCTAATGCGTATAACGTATATAGATGTTAGAATAATTCGTTAGATATCATTCAATTGTATAATAAAATTTCTAATTAACTATTAGTATTAATTATATTTTTTACTGTGATTAAAAATGAAGTTATTAAATTTATTAAATGAATAAATAATTATATAAAATTGTATTAAAATTATTATTTTGTTATAATTAAAAATACCTGGAGCCACCGAGCGATGCTCGGCAACTTTTTGCTTCAGTTAAAAATTATATAATATTAATATTATTTTTAATTTAAAATTCTGATAAAAACCACCCCGTCACTCCACCCTACCCCCTGAAGCCCACCTCAATACCACACCCGCTCCTGGACCCCCCACCCATTTTTTTCATTTCTAGTTTTTTAGTTGCCTACAGTTTATTTATATAAGTTATATTTGTGTCCTTAGCTTTTAAGTTTTTAAAAGCTAAAGGGTACAAATACTCTAGGTGGTAGAGCTATTGGGTGTTGTGCTTGGATAGCTTTATTTATTAATTTAGGTTTTTAAATCTAATATGGGAACTGGATGTTTTTAGGAGATTTATTTGTTTTATTAAAATTTGAGAGTTTATTAACTCTTTGTGGGATTTAAAACACGAATTTATAATCAATTAAGTTGTTTAATTTTAATATATATTAACGAGCTTTTCGTGCGAAGCTCGGCCCTCCGGGCTGAGTGCCTGGCGGGCAGCGTCTCGGTCCAAAAATTTTTATTCCTCTTAAAACACCACACTCTAAATGTATACCTGTAAACTCCCGAAAACACATAGTCTCTTAAAAGTTTCGCCTCATTTTCTGTCTTAAGAATAACAAAATTTAGATTTTTAAAAAATTATTAAAAAGTGGCAAATTATTAAAAAATAAACAAATAGTATATAAAATATAAATCAAATAAGATGTGATTAATTTATTTTTCTGTGCGCAAAGAAAAGCGAATTGAATATTTAATTTTTGAGTGGTGAAGGGGGGGGGGAGGAATAATTATCAATATATTTAATGTTTCTTAATTTAAAATCAAATGGAGTCTTTCATTTCAAATTACCATTACAATTATATTTCAAATTTGCCGCAAATATACCAATGGCATCAGCGCTCCCTGTCGGCAGCATTCTCTGAGCGTTGTTACAAATTAATCTATAGGCTCTTATATATAGTCTATTTGCTATAAGTATTCATGGGTTTTAAAAATAAAAAACCAATTAATAAATAAAAGATAATTCACAGGAGTTTTTTAACGGGTTATATAGTGGTGTTTCACAAGTAAAAATTAAAATTAAAAAAATTAAAAAAATTTTCAATTAATTTTTGGAGATGACATTGAATTAAATAATTTGTATGTTCTTTATCAAATTCACAATTATAAAATATTCGATTCTATTCTTCGAATCCATGTACGTATGACGTTTCATTTTCATCGCCTTTATTTTATCTCGCATGGAAAAAATGTTGTGTTGATTTCCTTGCATAGATAAATTTAGTTGGTTTAGAATGGTGAAGATGTCTGCAAAGTAAGAAAGTTTTGCAATCCAATTTTTGTCTTTGAAACAATTGGCCAAATTTGATTTTTTATCATTTAGAAATATTTCCACTTCCGCTTTCAGTTCCAGTAAACGAACTAACACTTTCCCTCTCGACAGCCTTCTGGGTGAAGAAAGAGTGTCGTATGATCGGCGCCAACTTCTTCACATAGAGCCAAAATTAATCTTGAGTTAAGGGTATTCGCTTTTATAAAATTTACAACTTTCACAGAATCCATCATTTTTACTTTACCATACAGAGTATGGTCAAGTATTGTAATCGTGCATGAAAAAAGTGGGGTTTTTTTTCCATCTTATTTTCGAACTATCTCAAAAACTGCTGAAACTATTTTGATTAAAAAAATTGAGTGAAATCATGGCATTTTCCTCTACAAAAAAGCTCTAATAAGTGAACATTGAAAAAATTATATTTTTTGAGATAATAATTGTTTTGTGAAAATGTCTGTTAGTCTGTCAGTCCGTCCATTAGTCTGTGCGTTTTCAAATTATTGTGCACGAGCTAGCTCAAAAACTAGTGTGAATATCGAAACCAAATTTCACACGTAGTTTGGGTCCATTGAGATTAAGAGCTGATTAGATTTTGAGCAAATCGACCCAAAATTAAGGAGGGTGAAGGGGGGTTAAAAATATAGGCTCTTGTACCAAACTCAACCAAATTTTGTATACATAATCAGTGTGACTCCAGAGGTCTAAAAATGCAAAAACTAACCCCCCAAAATGGGGGGAGGGGTAGGGTCAAAAAATGAAAATCTTGGCTATTTACCAAATTCAACCAAATTTTTTATACATAATCAGTGGACCCCCAGAAGTCTAAAAATGCAAAAACTAAGCCCCTCCCTACATGATTATAAATAATTTTATTAAATATAAAGTGAGGGGCCAGGTTGTATGGTAAAGTCAAGTGGATGGCCACATCAGAAGACGTCAGCTTATTTTATTTGTAAAGATATAAAAACTTAAAAAATTCCAATATTATCGCGGCTCCCCTGTTAAGAATCCCTGCCCTAGATTACTTCCGTACTATATCTACAGCTTAGACCATGAAATATATAGACACGCCCTGGTGTCGATTTGGTGAGGCCAACATCTCCTATAGAACTTGACGTCATCTGTACCCAGAAATAGCATGGCCACTATAGAAATTATTATACATTGAGATAAATTTATCGTAGTTTAGATTATTTATTTTGGATTCCAATAATCGGAAATTAATATTAAATTAATATAACCAAAGTATTTATACGAGAACGTGACGTCATCTGTAGGCGATGTTGGCCTCACTTCACTCTGTGTGGAGAGTAGCAGAGGGCGTGTCTATATATTTCATGGTCTAAGATCTACAGCCTGATTTGTTTGTTTGTTTATTTATTTAAAATTTCTTGTTTATAAATCTTAACAGGTGATTATTTATTTGGAAATACAAAATAAAATGTCACTTTTGTATTTCTATTTTTTATCACTTTTATTTTCTCTAGAATTTACGAATTGTGTGATTAAAGAGGAGGAAGCGGATTCGAAACCACTGTTGGATCTGCCAGATATAAAAGATGACGATGAGGATAGTCAGGCGTATTCGTATTCCTCTCTGACCCCGAATGTCGGTAGTGAATTGTTTTGCGAGACCCGAGGGAAGCAATGCTGGACGCCGGACGATCAACTCCTGCTCGACTCAAGGCGTATCTTCCAAGATCTCATCCCGATCAAGGCCTCTCTCTCCTCTTTTTTATATTCCCTTAAGACTAGTTCACATTAGTCAAGTAGTTCGGCCTAGTGAACTGGGCCCAACACTCGGCCTAGTACTCGACTCGCCCTCGATTTTTGTGGAGGTATTTACACGGTGCTAGTGCTAGTATGACTTTAGAAGAAATGGCGTGTGCTGTTCAAAGTCGTCATCTTAAAAATTGTTTATCAAAAGTGTATAATGTTTTTTATTGGATTAAGTATATCAGTGGTTCCCAACCCTTTTTTGTCTGCGGGCCGGATTCAACATGACATAGGACCTCACGGGCCGGATTCTTTATAATTGTATATCTTAGCGGCACCTTTAATTAAAAAAACGCAACATTTTCAACGAATTCATGAATATTTTTGTGCTGATTCATTTTTTTTTCAAAATATTTGTAAATTTAATGAAAATATTACGTTCTTAAATTAATATATACAATCCTTTTTATTAGGATATTATTAAGATATCTAGTTGTTTTTTAATCAACTTGTAATTTGCTAGCCAGGGGACCCGGGTTCGAATCCGAATCGAGGCATCTAGCTAAAATCTGACCCCGGGGGTAGAGACAAATTTTAAAAAACAATAACTAGTATCGTAATTAGGCTTATGGCTAGAAAGGCCGAAAAGCCAAAAAACAAACAAACTTGTAATTTGAATACATTTAAAAGACTGATACCTGAATTAAACGAAATCATAAATTTGGGTTAAGATTAAAAAAAAAGACAAAATTTGTAGACACAATTTATTAATGTGAAGTCTGATGTTGCTTTTCAGAAACTAATTTTTGAATATTTGGTTCAAGTTGGGTAACGTTTCTCCTTAATATGGAATGAAGGTGATCATCTGAAAGCCGAGCGAGAGAGGCTGGTTTAGCTCTTTTTAAAGTAGAAAATGTTTGTTCACAAATATATAGTATGTAGTTGCAAACGCCGTCGTCATTTTCATTTCAAATTTCCTCAAATTAGGATAATAGTCTAACGCTGCATAAAAATCTGGTAAAGATTTCTCGCCAAAAAGATCTTGTAATGGCGTTTGGCATTGTAATTTTATTAATTCTAGTTGTAAATCATCTGGCGACGTAGAAACGTCCACTGAAAAAGGATTTTCAAACAAGCGTTATTTATTTTTAATCCGGTGAAAATCTGTAAATCTATCTTCGAAATTTTTGCTGAGTAATTGCATCATCTTGGTAATTTTTTTCTTTTGGAAAACGATAATATGATTTATAATTATTTTTAGATATTTTACAAAAAATATTATATTTAGTGTCAACTCGCTCGGGGGCCGGATTGAGCCTCTTCGCGGGCCGTAGGTTGGGCACCGCTGAAGTATATGATGCTATTGAAGAGGAGAAAAACAGAAGAAAATGGTTGTGGCTAAGTGGCTGGATAGAAAGGAGAGGCCAATTAGGTGGCTCTGCACTTCTCAAGGAACTTGCAACTGAGGACATTAAGGAGTGTTTAAGAATGACTCCACACTAATTTGACACTCTTTTGGGTATGGTTGCTACTAAAATTCAAAAACATGATAATCAAATGAGAGATGCAATTCCCCCACGATTAAAGTTGGAAGTGGGCTTGAACTTTTTGCTTATGAAGTTGTTTCTCATCTTTCCGATATAAGGTTGGAAATCATTACTGCATCAGCACCCTGTTCAGTCGCGTAGCCAGAAAATTTTCATGGGGGGTGGGGGGGGAGTCAATTCACAAAGCAAAATATTTAGTGAGGATTTTTTTATTAAAACAAAAAGTTCAGTTAAATTGTGTTTTTACCCGGAAAGTTTTGGGGTAGCGGTAATTTCATCGACCCTTCATGTTTTTGGGTGTGCTGAACTTTTCGTAAATAACTTTCCTATTCAAAATGAAAGTTCATAAAAATTTCATCATTTAGGTTTTATCTCTGACCAACCGTTCGGGCTCAAGCGTTAGCTGAAAATTGGCGTATTTTTTCTGTTTCCACAAATCTAAAACAGACACTTTTTTCGATTTTTCCCCATTTTGGCCATGAAGGAGCACGTTTTCGACAAAGACCACTTTATACATTTTTAAACTAGATTAAATTTGATACAATTTAAATAAAGTTTCATCTTAATGGAATAATGGTAAGCCGTGCCGCAATGCGGTTTGATTTTTAAAAAAAAATCACAGTTTTCCCTTGATAAAATGAAAACCGCTCATCCTAAAAACTTGATTTCTGTCTCATTCTCTAGGAAATTTTGTTGACTTGAACGTTTACTTAGACTACTTTTTTGTTAAAACTCTTAGATTTATAGATATCCAACATTTTCCATGACACTTTTGAAGATTCGGATCATATCCTTTGTAGGAAATTTTATGAACTTTCATTTTGAAAAGAAAGGTTATTTACGAAAAGTTGATAGTTTTTGAGTTATAAGCAAAAAACCGCCAAAAATGAGAGTTTTTTTTTATCTTTTTTTTTTTTGCATTTTTGACAATGTTCCGTCATGAAATTATGTTGGCAAACCTCAGATTCGGATTCAGCACACCAAAAAACAATATAAGATTAAGAAATCAAAACTACCCCAAAACTTTCCCGCGAGGGGCCCTTTAGAGAACAATTTAACTTGACTAAAAAGGGACTTCAAGAAATTAACAAAAAATTTTAAGAAAAAAATAAAACCGACTTCAAAAAACTAAATGCAACAAATAAAATACACTAAAAGGTATAAAATAATTATTATCTTATTTAGTTACAACTAAAATACGAAATATTAACATGAAATTACTTTTTGAAGTCGGTGCCAAACAAACTATACCTATAAGCGAGCGTACCAACCAAACGTACTAAGTAAGATCCGTCGAGTGCGATTCATAAAAGGTATATGTTTGGCACCGACTTAAAAAAGTAATTTCATGTTAATATTTCGTCGTTTAGTTGTAACTAAATAAGATAATAATTATTTTGTGCCTTTTAGTGTATTTTATTTGTTGCATTTAATTTTTTGAAGTCGGTTTTATTTTTTTCTTAAAATTTTTTATTTTCTCTTTTTAGTGATGTTATTAATATAATTAATTTAATAGTGATCATATGATCAGAACTTGACCAAATTAATATGGCGCCATCCCTAAGATACCCCCTTTCCAATAAAAAAAGAATCATCGAAATCGGTTCATAAACAAAGAAGTTAGTCCTGAACAAACCTAACAAAAAAGGTCTAATACCTATAAAAAAATGGGACCATTCGGAAGGTAGACTGGACCCAATGCAAATTTTTTTTCAAAATCGGTTCACAATTGGCGGAGATATGAGCTAACATAGGTGTTATAATATATTTGGGATTGGTTTATAGTTAAGGGTTACTGGGTAAATAACAGAAGTAATATATATTTATAACATTGGGTTTATTGCAAATAGTTACAATGGGAGGGCGGCAAGGTGTGTGACAGGCCTTACGATCATATGTCAACCACCTCGTAAGTTATCCACCCCGTCTGTTCTCTCTCGATCCACCGAGACTTCTTGCTTAAGTATACTTATATTCAGGTCAAGCTCTGCGAATTTAGCATTACGCAAGCCTACTGCTTCCGCGTTGACCATCAAAACATGTCGACAAGGCATATCACAACATAGGCACAAAAAAAATCAGTCCAATAGAGAACCTCCTCCTTTTTTGAAGTCGGTTAAAAAGAACATAATTCTTGATTAAACATATGAAATATATTTAATTACGGTTAGTTTGCCATAAGAAACGGTTTGTCGTTGCCGTTACTCATCCCATGAGCCATACCCTTGGGGAAAGGGGGGGATTCTGCCCCCCCCCCCCCGTGGCTACCCCTCTGACCCTGTTCATTAGAGTATGTATTACTAATATTGGAAGTACATTGTGATGGCGAAGGCAAAACTGAGGACGACGACTAGCTTTGTTGTATGTTGCTTTAAGTTGGTGAAAGTAGGTTCTGTGAGGTGGTAAAATATTTAGTCTTTACCGTGTCAAGATGTTCTGTATTTCATTTTATGCCAAAATGGCTTCTCTCGGTGGACCAGAGGGCGAGTTACTATACTCTCCACTTTACCACTCGACTCGCCCAGTACTCTCCCATTTACTCTACTTTTTACTTGACCAGCTGTTTACTCTAGTCGAGCTGTACATGCTTTTTTAAACTCGCCTGTTTACTTTACCGTTTACTTGACTAATGTGAACAAGGCTTTAGGGTACGAATACACTATTGGTAAGTGGTTCTTGGCACTAGGCAGTCGTGGCCAAAAATAAAACCAAACTACTCGGGTCAGCAGCAGAACTATGGTAACATTAATGTCGAGGATAATTTTACAGAATTGAGATGCCCAAAAATATTTAAATAAAGCACTCAATTTGCATAAGATAGTAATCAACAAACTAATAATCTATCTTGTTTTTCTTTTTAATAATTTTCTCTACACCTACAATAAAAATAAATATGACCCTATTGTGTTAGTTTCTATTTTGACCACCAGTCAGCGCTGTTTACCAACGGACAGATACCAATAGAAAAACTCTAGCTAGAGGAGACTGTCTGCTAATCAGAATAAAGTGGCCACAAGTGGAGCTTATTCCAATTGTTTTGAAATAATCGGCACTTATGCAACGCCTCTCCTGAATAGCGGACAGTTGTAGGTATTCGAACCCTTACAGTGCCGGATTAAAAGACACCGGGCACCTTAACACACAGATGGGAAAAATATATCAAAACATGAGTAAAATATAAGTAATATTTTTCATGTCCACATTTTTTACTTTACCATACCCATATACCCACGATAACTTAATAATTATAATAATAATTTTTTTCGTAGCAAAGAAAAGTCTCATGGTAAGATTTTTTTAATATTAATTTAAAATGATCCGACTTAAATTTCTATTAAACTAGATGCTAGATGTTTCGAACGGCGCCTTCGTCGAGACATTAACGGATTATCTTCGTATGTGTTTGGATGCAATCGGCTTGGAGAACAATGCCAAAATTCGTTATTCCCTGCGATTGGCAATGATGGACACCTTGGGAGGGTATTTGCGCATGTATGCCCTCCCGATTACCAAACAAGCTTACTATTCCGGAAAGGTAAACGAAAATCATTCAAATTCCTTAAAAAATAAAATCTTCGAAAATATAATGAACCTGAAACTAATATTTCTGGGTAGAATCTTAAAATCAAATTTTGACCAAGTTATATCTAACCGATTTTTTTTTTAATTTTGTAGTCTTTAAAATATGAATATTTCATTCATATTATGTTGGATGAAAAACGGCAATATTTATATAAAAAAGAAACAGATAAAGGAAATAATTTTTGACTTATATCATATCTAGTAATTCGTAAGATTTCTGTTTAGATGATATTTTTTCCAGGTTAAAATATATTTTTGGCCTTCACGTTGGCCGAGTGGTTAGAGAACTTGCCTTTGGATTCAAGCCCGGCTCGATGCAAATATTTGAGCAGATATAATATGATCCCTAAGCCAATTTTCACAAACACACAAACACATTTATAAAAATAATGGATAAAATAGGGTTTAGTTTCCGAAGATCAATTAAAAAAAAATTTCCAATAATTTAAACCTAATAATATACGAGTACAGTGAAACCCATCAAATCCGAACCCCGGAAATCGGAAATCCCGGGAAATCCGAATCCAAAAAAGAAACTTATTTATTTAGTCATAAAACAATTAGGTATATATTCTATTGATACATTATAACCTCATTTTACATAATTAGTTCAAAAATTAAAAAAGAAGTACAGTTAGCGTTCCTAACAAAGTGTAAATGTGTCTATCCATATACTCAGTGCTGGATTTCCGCCTAGGCCCACAAGGCCCGGGCCTAGGGGCCCAGCCGGCCTGAGGGCCCCGGTTGCGGAATCTTTTCTTGATCTGTTTGTATCATATTGTTTATTTTCTTTGTAATTAAATTGGCCTAATATTGTACATTAAAAAGGCTAGATGCCCCTACAAATACAATGTTCTTGAATAAAAAAAACAAAACATGTTCTGTACTAGTGCATTTAATTTGCTAAATTTCCAAAATAGCTTCGAGATGGTGGGGGGGGGGGGATGTCAAGTGCCTAGGGGCCCTGGGTCTCTTAAATCCGCCCCTGCATATACTTATGTCATCCAGGATTGAAAAAACGATAAAAGTTGGTTATTGAAATTCTTTAGGTTAATCACTTTGCAAAAAGAATGAAATATTAATAGAAACACACAAAATATCACTTAATCTTTCACTTGATATCAGTTATCTGCAATTATCGAAGCTGCTTTCGGTTATTCCGAACAAATTGAAATCCGAACAGGCTACATCCCCAATTAGTTCGGAATTGAGGGGTTTCACTGTAATTCATATAAGCCTAATAGATATTAAAATGAATTTTCTTCAATAATCAAACAATTTCCATACATACATGGCTATAAATAAAGCGTGGGAGCTTTTAACTTAAAATTTGATTAAAATAAGGGCCCATACTTTATTCTACTCTTATTAAACGAGCAAAAATTGTATATTTATTTATTTGTATATATATTTGTTTATATATTTGTATCTTGGTTATATTTTGAAAACGACTCTACCGATTTTGATGAAATTCACGGGTTAGGGGGTTTTTGGGGTGACAATTTGATCTCTCGCGGTCTCATCTTCGACAAAATTGTTTTTGATGGGTTTTTTCGTAATCAAATTAATTATTCTCAGGTAGACAAATCCCATTCTTAGGGTTTTAAAAAATGTTTCTCTTTTCCTTTTATACCCAGGCAGACAATGGGTTGTTTGTTTCAGTGTTCTAAAAGGCCTTGAAGAAGTATTGTGATTGTGGATTTTAACATATTTTGTTCTCCCTAAACGTTAGAAATATTAATAAACGTTTTATAATTGTTTTTATAAAGAATTTTATTTATTTAATAGAATAAAAAATAATCAAGAATTTATTTACAAATATATTTCGCATAAGCAGGTCTCAATTTTCTGAAAAAACAACACATTTTGATAGGTTTTATTTATTAATTGGATGAATAAAAATGAATCATATGGTTGAATCAAAACTGGTGCAGAAGGTGGGGCGCATTGGTGGGGAATCCGGGGGTAGGGAGAGGTTTCGGGGGTGGGGTCGAGCGGGGTGGAGGTGGGGGGGGGCTACATTGGGCGACTATTACATATTTTTGTATTTTTTAATTTGAAAGCGGCTCTCAAATAAAAATCGACCTTTTTTATCAGAATTTTAAATTAAAAATAATATTAAAATAAAGCTTTTAACTGAAGGAAGAAGCTACCGAGCATCGCTCGGTGCCTCCAGGTATTTTTACTGATGTGAGTAAGGCAATTTGTTGAATACTGAAGAAAAATTCATTTTCTTCTCTTTACTGCAATTTGAAATAAAAAGGTGTTTTATAATATATATTTATTGTAAATATAAGGGCCTTAGTATTTTAATAAGTATCCGGTTTTGAATATCTTGTAAATAGCATCTTGGAACCCTCCATATCTGATAAATATTAAACCGCTTTAACCCCTTACAGATATAGGGTAGGCATTGTCTGTGAAGCAATGACCATCTAGTTGCATATAAAACAGGGGCTTTAAAAATGTTAATATTCTAGAAAGAATAATTGAATAAGAAAATTAGTTGGTATAAACCTTTACATTATCAGTGAACTTAAAATCGGAGTAGGTCCTCCACATACTTGAGAAGCCGATCGAAACGTTGTAGTTATTTTGTAGGTATTATTTATTGTTTGTGTTCAATAAATAATTATACAATTAATTATGAGTGATAAAAATGTTAATATTCATTATTTCTGAACTGGTCTCTCTGATTGATAATCCGGCCAAGTGAGAGCCTGACTCACAAACCAAAAAGGAATCCGTATCTAATTTATATAAGTATCTGAATGACCTGTCGCTCTGTGAATTTACTACTTTGGCTCACCCAAAAGATACAATCATCATAAAAATGATCAAATCTTTCAAAATATTTGAGATATTATCTTCTCTTCTTCTTCGAGTGCCATACCCGAAACGGGTGTCGGCCCTCTCCACATATACCTGTGCTGAGTGTGTTTAGTTGTTTTTACACAGATATACGGGACTTTTTTTTTTTTATTGATATTTATGTGAGGAGGAGATACACCAGAAGGTGGATCCCCTAAAGGCCAGTATGGGCTGGCCCCTCCATCGTGAAAAGAACAGAGCAGAAGGAAAAGAAGCCGGGATCACGAGCCAATCTCAGAAACTTAGATACAATTCAATATCCAATTTACTAAGGTTTTAGGGGCTTCGAGCAGTGGTAAATTCTCCGCGCGATAAATTCGGTTAAATTTATCTCCCACTTAATTTTTATTACCAGACCCTATACTTACAGAAAAAATGTCTGGGTATAGCCGGGAATCGAACCCGAGCCAGTCAGTTACTCTGACCATTAGACCACGGAGGCGGACCTACTTTTTAACGCCGGTTCCGAACTGCTAATTTGGAGAGTTTACTAGGCAATTATTCTCTTGGTAGTTTGCCATTACTTTCCAAGAGGAGGCGACTGTAAATATCTATCTGCCGAGACTCGGTCTCGAACCAGCGATCTTCTAGTCAGCGGGCCAACACTCTACCCACTGACCCACAGTCGCCTCGATATTATCTTACAGTGTTAAATAAAAGACAAAAGCTTCTTTTTCATCAATTTGAATTAAAAAAAGAATCTTTTGTTTTTTATTTAATTTCTATTAGAATTAAAATTTAAATTTTAATCAAATTAATCACACATATAAAAGCTTCAACAGCTTCATTGCTTTGAGAATCCTCAGCATCACTGTGACTTAAGATATTATCTGACGATGATAAGAAGAGAATGATAAAATTTTGGGGTTTATTTCATAATTTCAAGTTTAGTCATTTCCAAGTTCGACAGTCAAGTTCTGTTATTTTTTGACCTTCTTTGTTCAAAAATTATTTACCCAAAATTGGAAAAGGGTTGAAAAAAATTAATAAAATTTTTTTGAACTGATTTAAATATGTACCTATATATTGTCACCCCATTGCAAGAAGATGGTAACTCCAAAAAATTCTTTTTTGAGATACCTGGCTATTTCATAGCTAAAAATACATATGAATTGTTATTCATAACTGTAATAATAATAATATTAAGAAGTTTATTCGATAAGTACTTTAAACATGCCTGGTATCGAATAGATAAAACATTTTCAGCCCATTTTTCAAGAACTTGAAAAATCGAGTTACCTAGTTCTTGCAATGGGGTGACGATATAATATATATGTAGGTGAGTTATGAATTGACATCTGGCCTCTTTACTCTCTTTGATGAATTCAAAGCGACCCTAAGGACGGATGGCCAGTGTTGGTCACCCCCTGTCCAATTGTCCACGGCCTATTTCAATGCGGAGCCAATCAAGATTACCTACTCAGAAATTGAAGACAACCCGTGCAATGAATTCATAATTGAAGGTAGATATTCGAAAATTATATAAAAATACGATGTGTTTCAAAAAGTTAGACCCGTTTTCAAATAGATATATGAATAATGATTAGAGAAAGCGGTATTTGTTTATAGTGAAACATATTAAACACAGGAATTATTTAACGGATTATAGTGGTGTTTCACAAAGTGGAAATAAAATTAAAAATTTTTTTTAATTATTTTGGAGATTTTTTTTTATTTATCATCTCTATACATATTTCGGGGTATGAACCCTTCATCAGGAGGTTTAACAGAAAATTGAATATATACATATATATATATATATATATATTTATTTAGTTTTCTGTTAAACCTCCTGATGAAGGGTTCATACCCCGAAATATGTATAGAGTTGATAAATAAAAAAATCTCCAAAATAATTAAAAATTTTTCCACTTTGTGAAACACCACTATATCCGTTAAATAATTCCTTGAGATATATGAACCACTCACTTGCCAAATCGATTAACTCCATACTGTCATTTAGTGGTGTGTTAATCCTTATTATTAAGAAAATATGTTTTAAATATAAGGAGTTTAAACAAATTCTTTTTTTTTGTCTTTGAGGAATTATGCCCATGCAGCCTCGCAGTTATTCATCATCATCATCGAGTATACAGTCCTAAGACTGGTTTGATGCAACAATCCGTCTCCACTCGACTCTGTCCCCCGCCAGCTGTTTGACCTCTCTAAATGTCTGGCATCCCATATCCCCAATTATTTGGTTGAAATATTCTAATCTGGGTCTTCCCCTTCCCCTTTTCTTTCCCACCTCCCCCTCCAAGATATCCCTAAGCAGTCCCCCATGTCTCAGTGTGTGCCCCATCATCTGACCTCTTCTCTTCTTCAGACTCTTCCACAAGGTTCTTCTTTCTCCGATTCTTCCAAGAACTTCTTCATTTGTAATTTTATCCATCCATTTGATATTCATCATTCTTCTGTAGCACCACATTTCGAAAGCCTCCAATCTCTTTCTCTCCTCTTCTCTAATTGTCCAGGTTTCACACCCGTACATGGCTATGCTCCATACATATGTCTTCAATAGCAACTTCCTGTTTTCTAAGCTGATTGAGGAGGAGCATAGTAGTTTTTGTTTTGAATTAAACCCCATTTTTGCTTGGGCAATTCTTGATTTAATTTCGTTTTCGCTCCTCCCATCCCATGTTATTTTACTTCCTAGGTAGCGGAATTCCTTAACTCCTTCTAGGTTTTCTTGGTTAATTTTGATGCATTCCTTTCTCGTTTGTTCTTTTTTTGTACATACTAGGACCTTGGTTTTATTCTTGTTTATTTTCATTTTGATTTCTTTTATTAAGCAGTTATTATATATTATTATATCATTACATATTATTATATATTTATAATGTATTCAATTCAAATCAAAATAAACTGATGACTTTATCATACCCCTGCCCCCTTTTTTATATTTAATATTTAAAAAAATAATTTATAATCATTTACGAAAGAACCCCCTCCTCTTCTCTATTTCGGACTCATTGGCAATTAGCCATATCTCCTTTTAAATATGAGATCCTTCTATTTTAAATATCAGCTTACTTCGAGTTTCGTATCAAACTTTTATTATTTTAAATGATTATTTTTGACCTTCATCATCTGTTTTTTATTTTACCAAACAGGGTATGGTCAAGTATTGTAATCGTGCATGGAAAAAGTGTTTTTTTTGCTTCTTTTTTTCGAAATATTCAAAAACGGCTGAAACTATTTTGATTAAAAAAATTGAGTGAAATAATGACATTTCGGTCTACAAAAAGCCCTAATAAGTGAACATGAAAAAATTATATTTTTTGAGATAATAATTGTTTTGTCAACATTTCTGTTAGTGTCTGTGCGTGCATTACCAAATGATTGTGGACGCTCTAGCTCACAATCTAGTGTGAATATCAAAACAAAATTTCACATGTAGTTTAGGTGCATTGAAATAAAAAGCTGATTTGATTTTGGTTGAAATTGAACCCAAAATTAAGGGGGCGGGGGGTAAAAATTAAAATTATAAGATTTTCAAACTAAAAAAATCAAGAAAAATGAAATATACTATAAAATGAACCTTTACTAAAAAAAGAGAGTTATTATTTTCTTCGGGGGGGGGGGGATTCAAAAAAATAAAACTATAAATATAATTTGTAGACCGTTTGAACGATTTGATACTGAAAATTCGCAATGAACCCTATATAACCTTATGAAAATGACTCACTATGTGAAATTTGGAAGGGGGGGGGGAGGATAAATACTTATTTCTAATAAAATAATCTAATAATTAAAAAGAGATATTATTAATTGATAATAGACCCAAAATTGAGTGTAAAGTCATGTGGATGGCCACATCAGCTTATTTTTAATTAGAAATATTTTATCTTTTATTTGTCATGCAGTTAATTAGACATTAGACAATTGGATGTAGAAAATTTATTTTTTGTTAAAAGCTAGCTAGCCAGACAAAAGATCTTGCTATAACAACAAAACGAATTTACCTACACAGTGTTTGTGATGTTTGAGTGTAGAATAGCCTCAGTAAGTTGGGTAAAGTTGGGTATCAATCTTTAACACATGTAATCCATTTATTGAAAAATGTTGTTTTGATGAGCCACGTGACTTTATCTACATAAAACCGTTATTTCATTGAACTCGTGTTTAATATGCTATCTTTGGTTAAGTGATATTCTCTGTCAGTATCGGGGATTTCCATATGTTAAGTCAAATTAACCGACATGTTCAATTTTGTTGTTTTAAGTATATTTAGTTTAAACAAATTCTAAAAGTGCAGGTGATAGAATTGGCTTGTGAATGGCTCAAACTATATGTCTTCCCGAGAATTTATAGAAAAGACATCCAAGTTGGCTTTTATTTTCTGATATGTAGTGATTTAAATTCGGGTCCATATTTTTGAAACAGTCTTTTACTACCTATAGAGTCTTTCAACATATCTTAAATATTTATACAGGATGGGTTTCAAAACCAGAGAATGCAAATGAAGAAACCAAGCGAGAAAAAATGTTTCCAGTCCTCAGCCCTGGCGCTTCCATTTTTTGATTCTCTCAACAAACCATCCGCATTTAGTGTCCCTTTTAAAGTAGCTCTGGATTTTTTATAACTCTAATCGATAATAATAATTATTATTATTATTATTTATTAAATAGGAAAACAAGTTACGTAATATCCATTGTAAAGAAAGTGCCAATGCTTTGACAAAATATTACACAAAAGCATTGAAGTGTTTCAAATTCATGCACCTCTCGGAGAAGGAGATTAAAAAATTTATTAGACGATTTCATAAATGGATTTGTCAACAGGTAAAAACTTTACCTTTAGTTATTTAGTACCTGGTGGACCGAGAGCGTTGCTCGGCAATTTTTTGCTTTATAGCGCCAGTCAAATTAGACAAAATAAGGCCAATCGGTGGGAAAAAATTCGAGAGTTTTGTAAATGGTCTTTCTTAAACACTTGGGTTAATGTGTGTCAAAAGTCCCCGCGGGTAGGGGTTGAGCTTGAGGAGGGGAGGGGGTTAACTTTCCCTTTTCCCAGTTTTTTGCTTATAACTCGAAAACGGTTCATATTTTGTAAATAACCGTCCTATAGTGAATTAAAGAGGTCACAATTTCGCATCGATTAAAAAAATTGGTCCTGTAATTTGATTTTTTATGGGGACGCAAAACCATTTTTTTGATAAAACTCTTAGATTTATAAATATTCATCATTTTCCGCACAAGATATGATCCGGATCTAAAAAGTGTCATGGAAAATTCTCGATATCTATAAATCTAAGACTTTTAACAAAAAGTGGCCCAAATAAACCTACAAGTCAATAAAACTTCCTACAGAATGAGATAGAAATCAAGTTTCTAGGATGAGTGAGTTTTCATTTTATGGATGGAAAAACATGCGATTTTTGCAAAAAATTGCAGTTTTTCAAAACTTCAACCTCATTACGGCATGGGTTACCATTATCCAATTAAGATGAAACTTTATTTACATTGTAGAAAATTTAATCTAGTTTAAAAATGTATATGTAGATCTTTGTCGAAAACGTGCTCCTTCATTGTCAAAATGGGAAAAAATCGAAAAAGTGTGAGTTTGGGATATTCAATAGTGATCGGGGGTCTGTTTTTAGATCCCCATAAAAAATCGAACTACTGGACCAATTATTTTTACCCGACGCGAAATTGTCCTCTTTAATTTACTATAGGACGAGTATTTACAAAAAAATATCGACCGTTTTCGAGTTATAAGAAAAAAAAACTGGAAAAATCGGAACTTTAACCCCCCCTCCACCCTCGGTTTTTATGTCAAGCTCTGATGTATTTATTATACAGTTTTATTTTATTTGGTTCTTCAGAGTTACGTCTCCATCAATCTTTAGCTCCTGTCCACCCTTGCTTCTGGATCATGGTTTGATATTTTATAAAAATATTATAAATTCGTTTGTTTTAAGGTTCTCAGAGCACTATTTAAGGAGACAGAGACGTTTAGATTAGTGTAATATATTTATAATTTTTTTTAGGTATTCCCACTCTTATTTGAAGAGGAATGGTATCCAGCATTTAACAGCATTTACCAAATTTTAGCTGAAATGCAAAAATATCGTAACTATATTTTTTATAATCTACATATTTAATTTGTGCATTGTAAATTAAATTTTAGTTTTCAATAAGCTAAAAGTTTGAAATTTTATATATTAGTGTGATTTTAGAATTAGGAGAAAGTGAAAATAATTATGGATGTGTGCTGCGTCAATTTCCAAATGACAATAAAGCGCATATAATGACCGATGAATCCAAAATGAATAATGGACCACCTGAAATAGGAGGTACACTCACTCTATAGATATATGAACCCGGCAATATATATATTTAATTTTTTATATTAAATAAATACAATTCTATTATAAAAACTTACTTAAAAGGCTTATTAAACATCCAAACGATTAGCGAGAAATTCTCCCTTTATCAAAGGAAATTTGAAAAATTAATTGCCTTAAAAAGGAAATATAAAGTAACTATATATTATCAATCATTTTGTAATTGTTTCAAGCATTTTTCTAATTCTTGGTATTGGGTTTGTACTTGTGTTTAAGACGTATAATCTATTTGTTTTAGTTTGTTGTCTGTTTCGTAATATTTTTCAAGAAGAGTTATCTGTTGTACCGATATGAGGTTTTTCCTATTCCATTCTGGATGTGGCCTTTTGCTAAATGCTTGTAATGAGAATTCTATTTTTAACAATCTATGATCCGTGTTGAAAGGGAATTTATTTATTATTTCAAATTTGTTTACTTGTCTCATATAGGGGGTTAATATGTAATCTATTTCTGTTTTATAAGTACCATTTGGAGCCAACCAGGTCCACCTCTTGGCTGCCCGTTTTTTATAAAATGTATTCACAATGATAAATCACTCGTATCCATAATAAGCATTAATTAACAGGAATAGCAGGGAATTGGACAAAAATAAAAAACAGAGTTTTTATTGAATGGGCCAGACGTTTCGTCGATTAATTTCGACTTCCTCAGTGGCTCATTCTATCACTCTTTGTCAAAAGACAATTCCACTACGCGACGAAACATCCTTTAAAAAAAGGATTAAAGGATGTTTCGTCGCGTAGTGGAATTGTCTTTTGACAAGAGTGATAGAATGAGCCACTGAAGAAGTCGAAATTAATCGACAAAACATCTGGCCCGATTAATATCTGTTTTATTTTTGTCCAATTCCCTGTATTCCTGTTAATTAATGTATTCACAATTTTTAATTTATTTTCTTTGCAAAAATGAACCAGCTGGCTTCCTCTATCATTGCGTTTCCCATATCCGTACGGTCTCATTATGGAGTCTTCTTCGTTTAATCTATAATCCACTTGGATGTTAAAGTCGTCAACAATTATAATTTTATTTTTACAATTTATTGGATTTTCTGCAATTACTTCATTTAGCAATTGGTAAAAGTTCCTACATATATTTTCATCAGCTTCTGTGGTTGGAGCTTATATTTGTATGATTGATATTGACTTTGTCTGTTTTTAACCACGGCTTCAAAAAAGGAGGAGGTTCTCGTATTCGACTGAATTTTTTTTTTTTTTTTTTTTTTGTGCCTATGTTACCTCATATCTCCGCCAATTCTCAACCGATTTTGAAAAATTTTTTTGCATTGGGTCCAGTCTAGCTTCCGATTGGTCCCATTTTTTTCGTATTTTTTTCATAGGTATTAGACCTTTTTTATTAGGTTTGTTTAGACCTAACTTCTTTGTTTATGAACCGATTTCGATGGTTCTTTTTTTATCCGAAAGGGGGTGTCTTAGGGATGGTGTCATATTAATTTGGTCAAGTTCTGATGATAGGATCACTATTAATAACATCACTAAAAAGAGAAAAATAAAAATAATTTTTAAGAAAAAAATAAAAACCGACTTCAAAAAATTAAATGCAACAAATAAAATACACTAAAAGGTATAAAATAATTATTATCTTATTTAGTTACAACTAAACGACGAAATATTAACATGAAATTACTTTTTGAAGTTGGTGCCAAACATATACCTTTTATGAATCGCACTCGACGGATCTTACTTAGTACGTTTGGAGGGTATGCTCGCTTATAGGTATAGTTAGTTTGGCACCGACTTCAAAAAGTAATTTCATGTTAATATTTCGTCGTTTAGTTGTAACTAAATAAGATAATAATTATTTTATACCTTTTAGTGTATTTTATTTGTTGCATTTAATTTTTTAAGTCAGGATTTTATTTTTTTCTTAAAAATTATTTTTATTATGTTTATTTTAATAAAGCTATTCTGTCAGAGTAACCTTTTACTTCCATTATTTTATTTTTCAATTTGTTATTTATGAAAAAGCCTACACCCTTTTGTCCGGCAACCAATCCAATGTGGTAGAACACGAATCCACTCTTTGTTTTAATTAGCTCTTCACCTAATCTTCGTACCTCTGAAACTCCTAGTATGTCTATTTCTGTTTGTCCAAGAGCATTCTCTAATTCCAGGATTCTATCTTCGCCTTTTAGAGTTCGCACATTTAAGGTTGCTATAGTTAATTTTTCTGTATCTAAATTTACTTTTTTTATTTTTAATGACTCTGGATTTCTTTTGGGTATTAGGGCTTTTTGTACTCATTTGTTTATTTTTTGTATGATGAATTAGTTGATTAGTATTTGAATCACTTTTATTTTTATTCGAGTTATTTTTATTTTTTAATTCACTTTCGTTGGAATCATTCATTTTCTTGTTTACTCTTTGAGATTTATTTAATCTGGACTTGTGTATTTTTAATACTGTTGTAGGAATTTTCGTATTTCTGAATAAAGTTTTTATTTGTATATTTTTATATTAATATTGGTATTTTTATCATTTGTTTGGCTGGACTTTGCTTTGATATATTTTATCGATATATTTGCGCAGTTTTTGTTTTTTGATAACTGTGTGTTTTCGGGAGGTTCAGGTCTAAATCACCCAAGCTGACCAAACTGAGTAGAATACGCTTCAGAATTAGCGGTCCACATTTTTTGTTATATCCCGTCTGTCAATATACTTTATCTTATGAGATAAGTGTAGCTGTTTCAGGTGAGGATCATGTGTGTGACGCTTGTGACCAGCTTCTGGACGAGGCTGCGGATTCCTTCACGTCCGATGACGTACCCACAGCCACCTATATCGGAGTGGCGATTGCAGTCATCCTCGGCATCTGGGCGATGGTCGGCTGTCTGCTCTTTCTCACACGAAGATTATCTAAATCCGCTACTAAGTAACTACTATTCACATAAGATTATTATCCCATAGAGCAGTACATGTGCGTATTTTAGACGTTAAAAAAGGCTTTCGTCAAATGACGTTAACTCAAAGAATTTATTTTCATCATTAAAATTTTTTTCGACCACTTAATTCTAAATCCGCTGCTTTTTTAATGCTTCTAAGTACGCTGCTTTTTAATATAGTTATGGATGAAATCATTGGCGAAATCAAAAATCTAAAAGGATATTCCTTGGGGGACGAGAATATAACATGCGTTTGCTACGCAGACGATGCAGCACTCGTTGCAGAAGATGAAGATTCCCTCCAGCGCCTCTTGTATAAATTTAGCTGTGTTGCGCTTAAATTCGGTCTCACCCTGTCAACCAAGAAGACCAAAACACTCACAATTTCTAAATCACCACTCTGATGTAAACTACAACTATACGATATAATTGTCGAACAAGTATCTTGGCATCCATCTCATCAAGACCTAGAAACAGAGGTAAGACATCAGGCAATAAAGGCCTCAAAAATATCGGGTTGCCTAAACAATGCAATCTGGTCAAACCAATATTTAAGAACGGAGGCCAAGGTAGGAGTCTACAAAACCGTAGTACGTCCAATATTAACTTACGCAGCAGAGACAAGACCCGACACTGCAAAAACTTCTCAATTATTGGAAACGACTGAAATGAAGACATTACGAAGGATAATAAACGTGACCAGGCTCGATAGGATGAAGAGTGAAGATATTAGAGAAAAATGCGGAATACAAAAGGTGGGCGAATGGGCTAAAAGAAGAAGAGCGAAATGGTATGCGCATGTGAGAAGAATGCCAGAAGACCGACTGGTAAAGAAAGTGATGACAAACAAGCCGTTCGGAATAAGAAGTAGAGGTCGTCCTAAGAAGAGATGGTATGACGTTCTGGAAGAAATAAACCTATAGGCTTAAAAATAATAATAATAAGAAGAAGAATTCTAAATCTTAACATTCAACGAAACCAAACATTTTGATTAGAATATTTTGAGAGTTTCGGTTTTTGAAAATTTCTGTTATTAGATTAAATTAGTATTCATGGTATAAATAATCAAACAATTATTGAATTTTTTTCAATTTTTATTTTCTGATCACGACTTTTCATCTACAATTTGAACTTCTTCAGGTCCCTAGCAAACAATTCATTCGTTACATAAATCGCACTGCCAACATTAAAATATCACTCATTAATTTATAGTAGATCAGGTGTGTTTACAAAGTCTCTATCTAAATAAATTAATGATAGCGCGACTTAATGTAACGATGAATTTTTTTGCTGGAAAAAGAAGTCCAAATTGTGGTCGAAAATTGTAAATAAAAATAAAACAGACAGAAATTTGGATGAGGTGGTTTTCTTTCATAACTTTGCTTGAAACGTGTAGGTACATCCAAAGTTTGGAGTGATTTTGAGCAATGTACAGACAAAACCTTAATTTTAGATAGGTACTAATAGATATTGAGTCTTGCTCATAACTCATAAGCAATAGGAATTTCTTTTATTTATAGTAATGTATTTTTAAACCTTGAACCTACACACCATTCTCCCTGAACAAAACAAAAATCGTATTAAACCGCACTATAAATTAATATTTTTTGACAAAGAGAAACAAAGAGGTTGTCCTCTGCTTGATGCAAATAAACATACACACATATATATCGAGATGATATATCTGTATATATATTATTTATTTGTTTGAGACTATAGTTTCGAAGACTTGGTCTTCATCATCAGTCTTTTTTTAATTATAAATGTTTTTCATGGAGTCAATATCGTATGGATATTGAAAATTTGGTGTTCCTTGTTCACTGGTGGTCAGCTTAGAACTAAAGAACATTCTTTTGGTTCACATTCAAATATAACAATATGTTTCCCTTTCTCCTTGTTTTACAAAGAGAAAGGCTGACAATGGATGGGGTTTGTTTTTCTTTTTCTTTTATCTTTTGTTAGCAAACATTTTAAGCAAATTGCTATGTGATAATTCAATTTGGTTGTTCAAACAAAGTTTTGAATTTCTATTGAATGATTTCAAAATTTCTAACGTTTCAATTGCGCTAATTAATTTTGGGTTTCTTTCTCCTTTTATTAATCTAATTCCTGTGCCTTCTGGGAAAGAGTGATTGTTTGAATCAATTTGTGAATCAACAACTCTGCTACTCTCGGCAAAACAAAAACTTTTCAATTAATATTTTTATTTTTACCGCAGAACTTATCCCTGTCCGAAGCTTGATAAATCATTTGGATTTAATATATTTAGTAAAAAGAAAAAAGTTTGCAAAAAGAGAGGTAAATTTTAATTATTTATTTATTTATTTTAATTTTCACTTTACCTTATTGTGCAAAAGGTCTGAAAAAGAAGAAATCAATGAAAAGGAATATGAACTCGACAGAGGAAGAGGAAAATGACGATGACATTTCTGTTATCAGGTAAATTGAAATGATATAAATTATATCTAAAATATTAAATAAATTTATTTATTTATTTATTTGGTTGTTTTTCTTTCTTAGTGTATATCGATTACAAGATTCGGACGCTGTAAGTAAAGATCTTGGATTTTCGTCAGACACGGTTTGCTTTTTTTATTTCATCTTCTAATCTTATTATAGTAATATTTAATACGGTCCTAAATGTAATTTAAAGTGTTGTTAAAAATACATTTTTAAAAATATCTAGATTCTAAATATGAGCCTGTTAAAGCTGAAGTGGAGTAAGTCACATTAATATCATTTAATAACAAATTCATTTAAATTTATTTTCGATAAAATATCAATATAAGCCAGAGAGCCCTAATCAAAAAGAAAGGTCGTCTGAAATTTTGATGGGACAAATTTTTCCATTGTATATGTTGTTGGGAAAGGCCAGCGAACTCTATTGTCCGTTCGGGGAAAGTTATATGGAACGCAGCTAGGAAAGTCCAAAAATTTTAAATTAGACTTCAAATAAAATAAGACCTTTTTTACCTGAATCCAAATATATTGCTTTTAAGGTAGTTGTTTCGCGACAATATTATAGTCCAAGAGCTGGTGACACATTTTTGAGTACGGATTTGACCCAACTAGAAATAATGCGTAATAGTACCGTCTATGATAGTTGTACAAGGAATGGCCAGTCTGGCTGGTCTAAGCAGGTGGACCAGGTACTGCGCATGCTGTGAGTGCGGTAAAAAATACATATGTGTTAAAAAATATTTTTGACCCACAATTGAATTATAAAAATTATAATTTATAGTCAATTATAAACATAATATATTCACCCCAGACCATTTGAGTGGTGGGACGTAGCATCATGCTATTTTTTTGCATGTTGTAAAAATACACTTTGGGTGGTCTGGTTCCACGTCCCACCACTCAAATGGTCTGGAGTGAATATCTTATGTTTATAATTGACCATAAATTATAATTTTTATAATTTCATTGTGGGTCAAAAATATTTTTAACACATATGTATTTTTTACCGCACTCACACCATGCGCAGTACCTGGTCCACCTGCTTAGACCAGCCAGACTGGCCATTCCTTGTACAACTATCATAGACGGTACTATTACGCATTATTTCTAGTTGGGTCAAATCCGTACTCAAAAATGTGTCACCAGCTCTTGGACTATTAGCAAAAAGTTAATTCTAGAGTATATAGAACAGACAATAAGGATTCATAGTTGATAAGCCCAAAACTTTTTGCTGTTTATGTATCACTTCTAGCCAATCCCGTGCTCGTTTGACAAATTTTGCACCATTGTAAGAGATTGAATATTTTTATATTAAAATGACAGATTAAATACATTTTAAATTTCTATAAAAAACGTTTTGTTATTTTTTAACAAATGTAATCAATGCCTACATTACACCTTATGAAAATTATAATTTTGAAAAAAATCTAGCGCATTCATCTTTCGCTCGTTAAATAAATGCGCTGTTTCCAAATTGTTTTTGGTGTAAATTTTTTTATACATTTTTCATTGTTTATTTATTATTATTTCAGAAAGTATGTTGTAAGCAGGAATCAAAATTGTCCCAAAATATGTATTGGTTATTGTTTAATGTTGGTTTAGTTTTTTATAAAAATGGTAAAACGGGTTTCTTAATTATAATTAAATATGTATGTAAATTTTCTGATATCCCGTATAGTGCAGTCTGAAAAACTCTATCTTTGGAATTTAATATCTCCGGAACTATATTGTTCATAAATTTCGTTTTGCCACCAATCGATGCAGAAGTATTTAACTAATAATCTATCTAAATCTCAAAAAAATCCTAAGAAAACGCATTTGGTGGAACAACTACATTAACTAAAGCCAGGTACTACTATACAGGAGCTATATACATAAAGAATAGCCTAGGAATGCTGTCCGCCTGTATGTATGCAACCAGAAGATGCCTCTGGATCATACTAGCCTATCCTACAGGCGTCCTTGTTTAATGAATATTTTTCATAATGTTTAAAATTTGACCGCCATTTCCCATGGGCTCATTTCTTATTTTTCTAATTAGCAGGGGCGGCGCCAGGGGTGAGCGCGGTTGGGCGAGCACCCAACCTGAATTTATGCAAAAATCTGAATTACCTGAAATAACTCGCAACGGCCCTGGTTATAGATTATTTATTCATTCAAATACATTATGGTATATACAGGAAACTCATGTTGATGATGTTAATAGTATTTTTTTTTTTTTTTTTTTAATGCAATCGAATGCAAGAAAGTACCAATAAAGATGCAGCCCCTATGGATCTCGAAAGACCCTTGCATTACCGAAGAGAAGGGAAAGTTGATTAAGTGAGAGGGTGTAGACGTATGTGTCTATGCACTCCGGTTTTGAAGGTTTGAAGATTATAGGTGCTGGGAAAGATAGAGGCTGGGAGAGAGTTCCAGTTCCTTGAAGTCATGGGGATATATGTATTTGCGAATGAAGTGGTCCGGCACTTTTCTAATTTGACCGCGAGAGAGTGTTGGGGGTCGGCAAAACGCGTGCTACGTGCATAGCATGCTTTGGGGGGAATTATTGATTTTATCTCATCAGAGCACCTGCCGTGATAGTATCTATAGAAAAGGGAAAGGGCAGAGACATTTCTTCGATGAGCCAGCGAGTCGAGGGAGTCGGTGAGGGTAGAATCGTCAATTAGCCTGACGGCTCGTTTAAGATATTACATTTAGTAAATTTTAACTTGTTACAGTACAATTTTTATTTTTTGTCATTATTGGGTTACGGAGAGGCGCAAGTTAGACACTTGCCACAGGCGCTTCATACCTTCATTATAGTCCAAGAGCCCATGACCCATTTTTCAAGAAGTGTTTGATTCAAGTAGATATTTCACCTAGAGGTATAGATGAGTAGGGAATCGGCTGTTTTCCTGATATACCTGAGTACTGCTACTACTACGCATAGGTAAAAGTTGTAAAAAAATGTTCGCCAAAAAAAGTGTTTGATTCAAAATCCAACAAATACTATTTGACAGTTAAGTTGATGCCAAACACTTTTAGGAGGGGGGTAAAACTGAGCCAAACAACCCTAAAGTTGCATTTTTTTTATTTGAAAAAAGCAACTTTAGGATTTAGAAATTTATGTTATTTCTGAAGAGAGGGACATTAAACTTAATCTAGAATTGGACAAGAAAAACATTCCAGTTGTCTCAAATGATGTCATTGAGATCGCGTCATCTGATAGCGGCTCAGTAGAAGAAGTTTATTTTTTACCACCGATACTCAGCCTTTCTAAGCCACCCTTGCAGGTATGTTTTACTTCTATTGCCCCTTGGGTCATTATACTCGTAGAATTCAAAAATCAATCTTAATTAATACACAGAACTGACAGAATACGTATTTGAAATACAAAATACTCGAAAAAATGTATTTGAAATGATGGCAGGTTTCTCGTTCCTGATTTAGCCTATAATTATTTGAAATAAGCTATGGAAAATCATATTTTGAAAATTCATTAGCTATATTGAAATTATATTAATTGGTGTATAATTTTGAAATTTCCTGATCATATGAGAATGACCAAAGGATAAATTCCAAAATAATCTTCTTGCTGGGCTGGAAAGCTCTGGCTTGAAGATCCGGGTTTAATAAGGGTGTGGACTGTATATCTTAAATTAAGAATAAAAGGAAGGTGTATTTTTTCTTCTTCAATAAATAAAAGGCAAAGATTTGTGATATGAATATTAACAATGGTTTTAATGAGAGAAAATAATGCTGATTTTGTACATACGAAAATGAGATATTATACAAATGGCGATGGCGGTGATCGATTGCAGACTTCTTGTGGCTATTCGGTTCACTTGGGGTTTTTCTCCTATGATATGATAATGAATTCAAGTTTGGTTTCTTCTCCAAATTCAATAAAAGATTAAAATTACTTTTAATCAATCCACAATTCTCAATTTAGTTGTATAAATCAAATTAAATAATAAACAATTGAGATTTAAGTACCAAACAATTTAAATCAAATAAAATAACTTCTCAATGGCTAACGAACGTTTTTACTCAAAAAATATCAATCAATTCTCTCCACTCAATCAAGATCAAGATGAAAGTTAACCAGTCACCAACCAACTGGCTGGCTGGCTAACGAGCCCAGCTCCGGCCAGTCTACATAATATTCCCTTAGAGTGCAACATTCGTTACTTTACTTCAAATTTATACAGATGGTGAATGTTCCCAACCTCCTATGTTAAAATACCCCAGTTAACAGTCTACTTCTTCAACGTCGTAATCCTCTTTATAGTGGAGTCGTGACCCAAGTTTAGAGTTGGGCGCATTAAAAATATATTTTAAATAGGACCCAAAGTACCCTAAAGCTGTTTTTTTTAATTGAAAAAACTGATTGATTCCCGATGATCTCATTGGCTATTGGTCACATGATCTTATACAGCTCTCTGGCTGTACATAACATTTTGTTAAACCCCGGCAAAAGTGTCTGACTTTTTGCAAGTATTATTACAAAAATATAATTAAGACGCTATTAAAATTTCAGCTTGATCAATCACTTTTTTGAATAAAAAAATAGCTTTATGTTACTTTGGGTCAATGTTACCCCCCCCTAAAAATGTCTCCCTTAGTTAATTTTTAATTTAAAACCAACTTAACTGTCGAATAGTATTTGTTGGCTTTTGAATCAAACACTTTTCTTTTGGAGAACATTTTTTTACAACTTTCTCCTATGCGCAGTAGCAGTAGTACCCAGGTAGATCAGGAAAACAGCCGATTCCCTACTCATCTATACTATTAATACCTCTAGGTGAAATATCTACTTGAATCAAACACTTCATGAAAAATTGGTCATGGGATCTTGGACTATTATGGCACTGGTGGCCAGGATCATTCCAGTTGCATTATTTTCTAGTATTTTTCGTAAGGGCGGCAAATTCCAACTTGCACCAGGGCGCAAAATGGGTCAGGAACGGCCCTGATACAAGATATGGTACATATGTATGTGTAGATACAAAAAATTTCAGGTTCTCTTGTTGGAAAATGTTTTCATAAAAAACTTCAGTTTTTTATTTAATTAACATATTATTCGACCTCCCCCCCAAAAAAAAAAAATCAATTCAAGGTCATCTGCAGAGTGTATTTCAAGCCCTGATTTTTTTTTAATGTTTTATTTGTTTTATCTAGAAAAATTTTGTTTTTATTCTAACTTTTAGGTATACACTGTATTAATTTTTCTTCTTTTGTATTAATATATTTATAATAATAGTGAGATTTTACTATCTCTCCCTCTAGTCCGTGGCTTTAGCGTAAACATATTTCACATCCGGCAACCAGTATGAAATGTTCTACAGTACTTATATACATATCAAAGAACAAAATAAACCGCCGGGAGACAATCGAGATCTGACCTTTGGATCTCCTGTGATGAGCTAATCAAAATGGCCTCCGCGTATAACTCGAAAACGGTCCATACTTTGTAAATAACCGTCATAAAGTAAATTAAAGAAGACAGAATTTCGCGTCGATTAAAAGAATTGGTCCAGAAGTTCGATTTTTATGAGAATCCAAAAAACAGCCCCCGGATCACTTTTATCCCAAAAACTCGCACTTTTTTCGATTTTTTCCCATTTCGGCCACGAAAGAGCACGTTTTCGACAAAGACCACGATATATATTTTTAAACTAGATTAAATTTGCTACAATTCAAACAAAGTTTCACCTTAGTTGGATATTCTCCTCTTTAATTTACTATAGGACGGTTATTTACAAAATATGGACCGTTTTCGAGTTATACGCGGAGGCCATTTTGATGACGCCATCACAGGAGATCCAAAGGTCAGATCGATTTTCTCCTGCTGGTTTATTGTTCTTTGGTATTTATATAAGTACTGTACATTTCATACAGGTTTCCGGAAGTGAAATATTTTGGTGTTTTTGTCGCTAACGCCACGGACTACCGTGAGAAACGGCGGGCGCCCATGATTCCATTACAATTTTAATATGATTTTCGATTTTCGGTAAAATGAATTTTTTTAAATTTCTTATACTTATCTTATTTAGTTTAAGAGCTAGAATGCTCTGACAGACAGAAAAGACAGACACTATTAGGGCGCCGATTGCGTTTTCAACAGAACCTAAAAACCATTTCAGAGGCTGGTTTTCAAATGATGAATTAATTTATCGTCAAAGGCTTGCTTAGCTTATTCGCGAAACAATCTCCTTCATTTTAGCCCTTATATCCGAACCATCCCTTAAAATCTACAGTCCCCTAATTGAATCCTCCCCGCCAGAGAATTTTCACAATATTTAATCTAACCACTTAATTTTTTTTAGGGAACCTCATCAGTAACTTAAATTACTTGGTCTACAGATCTCGAAGATCGTAAAGGTTTTTAAATAAATAACATATAGGTACTGCAAGGATGGCTAAGGATATTTTCTATAAGTATTATATAATATTAAATAAATAAATAAATTGATAATATGTTTTGTATTTTTTTACTAAATTTAAACTTAGGCTAAAACTATTTTGAATTAAAAAAATTCGACGAGACCTACAAAAGAGCCTTATAAAACAATGGCTTGATAAACATTATCCGTACTCTGCTCCATCGAGACAAATGGTAGAGAAGTGGATTGCTGAATTTGAACGTGGTGGTACCAGCACAAATGATGCAGAGCGCAGTGGACGCCCAAATGAGGCTGTTATTCCAGAAAACATAAAAAAATCCACAAATTATTTATGAACGATCTCAAATTGAAGGTGCACGAGCTAGCTGACATTGTAAAGATATCAGATGGTAGTGTTTTTACCATTTACACGAACATTTGGGTATGCGAAAGCTCTGTTCAAAGTGGGTGCCGCTTGAGCTCACAGTCAACCAAAAAAAACAACGAATCGATGCTTCAGAGGAGTGTTTGGCGCTGTTAAACCGCAATAAAATGGAATTCTATCGTCGATATGTGACAATGGATGAGGCATGGCTTCACTATTACACACCAGAATCCAAAAGACAGTCAGCTGAGTGGACAGCAGTCGATGAACCGAATCCAAAGCTAGCAAAGACGCAACAGTCGGCCGGTAAGGTGATGGCGTCTGTATTTAGGGATGCGAACGGAATAATATTCAATGACTATCTCCAAAAGGAACCACCATCAACAGCGACTATTACTCTGCACTTGTGGGTCGATTGAAGCCTGAAATCGCAAAGAAACGGCCACATTTGAAAAAAAAGGTGTTGTTTCACCAAGACAATGCACCGTGTCACAGATCGATGAAAACGCATGGCAAAATTGAATAAAATTGGGCTTCAAATTGCTTACCCACCCACCATATTCTCCAGATTTAGCGCCCAGCGACATTTTCCTGTTTTCAGATCTCAAGAGAATGCTTGTTGGAAAGAAATTTAAGTCCAATGATGAAGTAATCAATGAAACTGAGGCTTATTTTGACGAGAAAGAGAAATCGTACTATAAAAGTGGTATCGAAAAGGTTGGAAAATCGCTATACTTGTTGTATCGCCCTCGAAGGCAACTTTATGTCGAATAATAAAATCGAGTTTTTGTCAAAATTTTGTTTTTTTCTTACTTATCCTACGGACTTATTGAATGACCTGTTATGTCGTTCTGAATTTGTAAAAGATATAATTTTCTGAAAATTTTATTTTAATGGAATTAATATACTTGAGGGGATGCGAGCAGGATAATGGAAAAGTCATGAGGATAGCCTCATCATCATCTTATTTTAGAGATGGAGATGTAAAAAAATGCAAAAAAAAGTAAATATTTTTATTTTATTTTTTTTATTTTTGAATAAGTATGTACATAAATATGATTTTGTTGATTAAAATGAGGTGAGGTATTTGATGTGATACAGAAATTTGAGATTTTTTTATATTTTATCCTATTGACATATTATCGAGAATGTTGTTAATGCCCTTTTCAAGTTCTGTCTCAACAACCTTCATGATAATATTCTTAAAGACACCGGTCACTGCATTGATAAGCGCATCCTCGATTGTGTTTAAAAGTTTCTCGTCAGTATTGATTTCCACGTGGATTGAGCTAGAAAATAAAATTTAAAATTTATTATTAAAGAAGTTTTAGCTGAAATCTTTCTCCTTCTCTTTTATAAAACATCATCTTTCAGGGTCCATAAGGATTGCATTCGATCCCATTCAAAAAAATCCAAATTTTTCATGAAATATCTTAACAAAAAATAATTTTTATAAAAAAAAAAATAAAACAGACTTCAAAAAAATTAAATGCGACAAACAAAATAATAAGAACTCAAAAATAAAATAAGATGCATTAAAAGGTATAAAATAATTATCTAATTTACTTACAACTAAACGACGAAATATTAACATGAAATCACTTTTTGAAGTCGGTGCCAAACATATACATTTTATGAATCGAACTCTAATTTTTTTTTTTTTGAAGTTGGTTTTTATTTTTTTATAAAAATATTTTTATTTTTCTCTTTTTTTAGTGATGTTATTAATAGTGACTTAATATAAATGATAATAAAATTCAATTCATAAATATAGAAATTCTCTCGAAACGTTTGTGGGTTTTAAATGAATGTTTTAAGATTTTTGTTTATAAAAGATTTTAATTATTATAATTTCGATTATTTGTTCATAAGAATTGAAGATTTACGTTATTTCGTCATTGATCATATCATCAGAACTTGACCAAATTAATATGGGACCACCCTAAGGTAACCCCTTTGCAATAAAAAAAAATCATCGAAATCGGTCCACGTGGCAAAAAGTTCTTGCTGAACCTACATAAAATAAATAAATAAATAGGTATTTTGACTATCTTGGAGCTATACTGATCAAAAACAAAAACCAAACACAGAAAAGACTCATTAAAATCGGTTCATAAACAAAGAAGTTATGCGTGAACAAACATAGCAAAAAAGATCCAATATCAATGAAGAAAAACGGGACCAATCGGAAACTATACTGAACCCAATGCAAAAAACCCATCAAAATCGGTTCACAATTCGCGAAGATATCAGGTAACATATATACAAAAAAACAAAACAATTCATTCGAATTGAGAACCTCCTCTTTTTTTGAAGTCGGTTAAAAAATGAGCGCAACGTTTCAACAGATGAACCTGAAAGTCATTTTCAAGAGCTTGTGAATTTTGCCAAAAGACCGATCGATTATTAATAAAAAGTGAAAAAAGGACTTATTTTTATTTAAAACGTTAAAAAAACGATTTGTTTTATTGTTTTTTTATGTAAATTTTAAATAATTTCAAAATTATTTGTAGTATAGGTATTAAGATTTTCGTAATTGTATCTTAATATTGTTGCCCAAAGAGGCCGTCAGCTGACGGTTATAATAAATAAATGAAATTTGGAGATATTCAGGTGAAGTTTTCCAAAAGGGCCGAAACGACTTTTAATAGGTTGAACTCAACAGTACAATAATTCCCATTTAACATTAAAATTATTTTTTAAGTTTTGAAATTTAAAGTCTCTTGAAATCTTTGTTTTTTGAAAAAAAAACAAACAAAACAAATATTTTGGCCTGACACTAATAGGGTCCAGCTTAAAATACCAACATTTAATATAACCCTAAAAGAAATTTATTTTTACTTAAAACTTTCTGAATTAAAAAAAATGCACTTTCAGTGCCTCTCATCTGATTGGCCATCCCAGTTGCTCCATTTACCATCTACTGTTTGTTAGTGGTAAAAAGCATTTACTTTGCGACATACAACCGGCCCTTAGAATATCTATTTCGAACTTGTTGCATTTGTACAGATCGCTTTTTAGATATGTCAAAGTACTCATCATTGATGAGATAAGTATGATTAGTGCGGAACTTTTATGTAAAATTGATTTGCGATTAAAACAAATTACTGGAAACCACTCTGCAGATTTCGGAAACGTAGATATTATTTTGAAAGAAATTATTGCGGAAAAAACTCGTGCCTCATGGTGCAGGCATTCTTCTATATTCACTACACAACACGATATATAAACACTTTACAATATACTCTTTACAATAACAATAAAACAATATTATTTTTACGTAGCTACCACGTGAAATCTGAGTACATAAACACACTTTACAGGCCCTTCTCCCTCGCTTGACCTGGCATGACACTTCACCCGCCCTCTCTCACTTCCCCTACCAGCAGCCCAGAATGAGCAGAGGGGAAATCTTACGGGGTCGCTTTTTCCCATCTAGACCCTGCCCAGCGCGCTTTAGGAAGCAAAGCTTCAAAAAATGTATTTTAATGAAATTAATTTGAATATTCCTGTTGTGCATTTACCCAGTGTGTCGAATTTTCAATGCGTTCAAATGGGCCTTCATCGTGTCCAAATCAATGACCAAATCAATATCCAAAGTTAAATCCTTAATCAGAATATAGGCGTTTCCTTTCGGGCCAAGACTTCCGATTTTCGCTTCCAAATCGTAGGTGATCTACAAATTAATTAATTAATTAATTATACTATAGTTAAATCGACTTAGTATCAGAAGCCAACCAAATAAAAAATAAATATTCCTTACCGAAACGTCCTGAAATCCAAGTTCAGCATTGACTTCAATTTTTTGATCTTGGTAGTTCAACATGGCATCACCGTTTCGGTAAATTGTTGTCAAGTCATTTAGCCAGCCATGGAAGAGGCCAAGTTCCACCTTAACGACAATCTATAGAAGGGAGAAAAAAAATCAAAATTTTAATTAAATAGTCGAATCTGGATTGAAAATTTGCAACGACATTTCAGGTCCCATTAATCAATTCTCATAACCTATAAAAAAACGATAAAAAACGGCATTCAGAAGGTGCAGAGACCAATATGTCGTGTACCTACTTAATAGAAAATTAGAAGAAAAAAATATGTGGAGCTTCAACCACATAAGCTCACGGGGAAGCACAATTTCTTTAGCAATAGATGTTATTTGTACCCAGGTAACCACAATATCCTCAGAATATTCTAAGGATATTCTGAGGACATTTAAATCTTCTTACAATATTCTGAGGATATTGTGTGTTACCTGGGTATATAACGGTTAAAAAGTTTATCCACCTTAAAAAATCACCCACCAAAGATATATCTATTAAGCTTAAAAAAGTTAAAATTTGAATTTTTATCAAGTTAATCACAAAAATAAAATTTTACTTAGGGAAAGTGGTGTAGGTTTTAGGTGAAACATGATATTAATTAATAAAGTAAAGGGAGTGTAGTTTCACAGTGAATGAAATAAAACTCCAAAGAGGTTTATTTTTCTATATTTATGTTGACTTGTCTCAAAATTTAATTTTATCGTATTTAAAATTATTATTGTTAAATGTTGATGTTTTTCTTGTGTTATATTGGTATGTATGATTTAGATGTTATATTTTGCGGTCGCATGTTAAAATATTATTAGTTTTTAATCTGGACTAATAATCCGAAATATATTGAGTTTGTATAAACCTCTTTGGGATTTATTTCATTCATTGGGAAACTACACGCCCTTTACTTTATTAACAAAAATAAAAACTTCAACAGTTTCATTACTTAAAAAAGTTATATTTAAATAACATATACGGCTAAATAATTTAAATTTCCTAATTTTAATCGATGTTAGTTGTCATGAACTAATAGTGGGTTTTAAAATAATAATTTAAATTTCCTAATTTTTATAAATTTTATTTGTAAATAACTATTTGTGGGTTTTAAAAAATTATTTCCTCTTCCTTAAGTCATTTCCCCTTTATTGTAACATAAAAAATTAAACATATACGTGGCTAAAGAAGTTTCACTTCAAAAAGTGTAGACTTTTTCAAGGGTCTGTACACTCAGAGGAGATTTTGGTTTCTCAAACGTTTCAAGAGTTAGAAAACTAAAACTTGAGACAAAAGTGAAACTTATGTCTTAAATTTCAGCTCATTATCTAAATATACAAGTTTTCAATTAATATATAATATCGATCCAATTTTTTTTACTGATTTTATGCATTTTTCAAGTTAGAAACCTCCAAAAGTCTTAATAACTTCTCGTTATAAAAATATAAGCATTTCAACACCAAAATGAACTTTCTAAAATCTTCCATTTTTCGATTTCACTGCTCAACAATAATTTCTCCCCGTAAACCTAACAATGGATTCTAGTAAAGTTTTCTCAGCTGATTATCTAGCAATTTCCCGATTTTTTACAACAGGTCAGAGTTTTGAGATATTATCGGTCAAAACGACGCTTGAAAAAGAGAGCCCATTTTGACCTTATTTTTGAGACCCATTAGATATTAAACAGCAAAATATTTGAAATCAAAATATTTTGTTGACGTAATAGAAAACAGCTCACTCTTTGATTTTTCAAATTACTACTTGTTTTTATGGTAGCTCAATTAGAACTAAAAATTAAAACCATATAGTTTTATTTATGTTTATTATCTTTTATAATTTAGTTTTTTTTAATTATAACTCGAGTTCTAATTAGAGATAAAAATAAGTGGTAATTTGAAAATGAAAGAGGAATTGTTAATCTTTGGAGTGTTCTGAGGTGTTTCGGAAAATGTTTTTTACTGGATGTTGTGTAAAATAATTTTTAGAAAAACTGATGTTGTTGTTTTTATTTGTGTATTTTTTCTGGTGTACAATTTGGCCCAAAAAGTTTCGGGTTCGTGGCAACCCTCTTCAGCACCTGTCAATTCATAACAATGATTTTTACAGATACCAAAAACAATAATAATCAAAGAGGAAGCTGTTTTCTATTACGACAACAAAATATTTTGATTTCAAATATTGCTTGTTTAATATCTAATGGAACTCGAAAATAATGTCAAAATAAGCTGAAGTGCTCTGATGTGGCCATCCACTTGACTTTACCATACAACCTGGCGCCTAAAATTATTTATAATCATGTAGGGGGGGGTTAGTTTTTGCATTATTATACTTCTGGGGTCCCACTGATTATGTATACAAAATTTGGTTGAGTTTGTCAAATGGCCAAGATTTTCATTTTTTGAACCTCCACCCCCCCCCCATTTTGGGCGGTTAGTTTTTGCATTTTTAGACTTCTGGGAGTCCACTGATTATGTATACAAAATTTGGTTGAGTTTGCTCAAACGGTCTAGATTTTTAATTTTTAACCCCCCTCCATCTCCCTTAATTTTGGGTCGATATGCACCAAAATCTAATCAGCTCTTAATCTCAATGGACCAAAACTGCCTGTGAAATTTGGTTTCGATATTCACACTAGTTTTTGAGCTAGCTTGTGCACAAAAATTTGGGAACGCACAGACTAACTAACTGAATTAACAGACATTTTGACAAAACAATTATTATCTCGAAAAATATAATTATAAATATAATTATAATATACCCTGTATGGTAAAG
>JALMQS010000479.1:817126-889237 GCA_024734495.1 Forficula auricularia | reverse complement strand
GAAGATTGATTTTTCCATAAATATTCTACAATTATTATATTCCTTATTATTATTTATTTATTTAATTTGATTAAGAGATTAGAATAACATACCACAGTGAAGTTACTCCATTGGTCTGGCAATGCAAGCGGATCCAGTCCATGTTCTGTCATATAAGATTGCAAGTTGACGAGCAATTTATCAATGAAATCATTTCCATTCACATCCAAAGCATCAGGCATCCCTAAAATAGAAAAAACAATGTATTTAGTGTGTATGCTACACTACACATTTTATTTGTAGACTCGGATTTCATCTAGTTTGTATGAAAAAAATAAATAAATAAAAAGAAAAATATAAAGGAATTTTTCTTAAAAATCAAATGAGACTTTCTAAACACCTTATAAGATATTTTTAGACACCCTGCATCAAATAAAAAATAGAAAAAATTTAATAGTAGGTACCTGAAACACAGAGCGATGCTCAGTAATTTTTTAATTCAGTTAAAAGCGATATAATAATATTTTTTACTTTATCCAATGCGAAGCATGGGTAAAGTATTGTAATCGAGTCTCGCGCCAAGCGGGACTTCAATGTGTCCTCAGGTAAAGACTACGGAACCCATGGACTCAATTAAGGTCACAAATTGTAGTATTCAATTAGATTGAATTTTAGCACGTGACGATTTTGCCAAAAATTACCTGGGGTCTCGTCGAGAGGCAAAAAAGTGCCATTTTTTTGGAAGTGCGTGCGGATGGATGGATGTTATCGTTTTTTTTCGTCCACGATTTTTTCCACACCGTTGCACCAATTGAAATGAAAATTAAAACCTAACATTATTTTAACAAAATGAAGCGCTGATTAGTTTTTGGTACATATCGCCACAAACATTAGTACTTTATTTCAGTACTTTTTTAGTTTTTTCTAAATATCTTGAAAATGACTTAACCAATTTTGATGAAATTTAATATTATAATTGAGTACCTTGAGGACCACAAAAATGGTCATATAAAATTTTTTGTAAAATTATATTTTAAAGTACTTTAACCTAGACTACGATAATTCATTGGATAAAGTTTAGTAACGATCCGTTGCAGTTTATTTTAATTTTTGAATTCAGGTAAAAAAGGTCGATTTTTAATAGCAGCCAAAATAAAATGAAATTGAAATAAAACTTAATTTATATTTTTATCAACGTTTACAACCTCTATGGCCATCATCAAGACGTTTCACTGGCCACAAAGTTTTGAATGTAATTGCAATTAAAAATAATATTAATATACATTAAGGTTCTTTCGTTGACCTTTTTAAATCCTTCGAATTGTCTGATTTTTTAAGAGAATGAAATTGATATTCTAATAAATTATCGGAGGTCTTTGGGGAACACTTTGGTTGTTCAATAATGAAATGCAATACTAATTTGATTTTAGTATTTGTATTGGTACATACCGGTGAAGTCGGTTTTATTTTTTTTCTAAAAATTATTTTTATCTTTCTCTTTTTAGTGATGTTATTAATAGTGACTTAAGATAATACTTTGTATGCATCTCGTAAGAGACAGATTCGGGCGAAGGAATCAGAAAATGATAATAAAATTCAATTCATAAATATAGAAATTCTCTCGAAACGTTTGTGGGTTTTAAATGAATGTTTTAAGATTTTTTTTCATAAAAGATTTTATTTATTATAATTTCGATTATTTGCTCATAAGAATTGAAGATTTACGTTATTTCGTCATTGATCATATCATCAGAACTTGACCAAATTAATATGGACCACCCCTAAGGTACCCCCTTTCCAATAAAAAAAGAATCATCGAAATCGGTCCACCCGTTAACTGCAAACACAATAAAAATACTAAAATCAATTTAGTATTGCATTTCAATATTGAACAACCAAAATGTTCCCCAAGACCTCCGAAAATTTTCACCACAAGACCTTCTAATAATGAAGAGATTGAAATTTTAGTAAAATCCCACATAATTAATTACAATTATTTATGTGTGATTTTACTAAAATTTCAACTATTAATAAAATAAATCACAAAAATAAAAGCTTCAACAGCTTCATTACTATATAATAATTTATTTTATTTTATAGTTTTGAAAAAATAAAAAGTGAAGTTTTGGATTTGTCTTTTTGAAATCTGTCTTATAAGCGGCTAGAATTCTGTTCATAAAAAAATTAAATTGAAAGTTTCGTTTTTGCCGAGAGAGGCAGAATTTTTATATATTGAAGGAGACAATGAAAGAGTGTGTCTTCTCTTGAATTATAAATTTTATTTATTTATAACGAGACTATAATGTTAATTTTTAACTATTAATCTTTATAAACTTAAGATATATTTGTATATTTGTGTGCTTTTGCATCTTTGTTGTTTGATGTATTTCTAATGCATTAGAATCGCAATTTTGTAATTCTAAAAACTTTTTGTATACTGTATTTGTATTGACAGTCTATCCAAAAAATAAATAAATATTATTATTATAGTTTCGAGAGCTTTGCCCTCTTCATCAGCCTATTGTGAAATTTCCTGTGAATCAATTATAATAGACTGATGAAGAGAGCAAAGCCCTCGAAACTATAGTCTCGTTATAAATAAAATTTATAATTCCAGCAGAAGACACACTCTTTCATTGTCTCCTTCAATTTATAAAAATTCTGCTACTCTCGGCAAAAAGAACTTTCAATTTAAATTATTATAAAGTAATAGAAGCTGTGGAAGCTTTTACTTTTGTATTTAATTTTATTAAGAGTTGAAATTTTAGTAATATTTTAGTAAAATCCCACATAATTAATTATATATAATAATAATTTATTTAATTTTATAGTTTTGAAAAATAAAAAGTGAAGTTTTAGATTTGTCTTTTTGAAATCTTTCTTATAAACGGCTAGAATTCTGTTGGTAAAAAAAAAAAAAAAAAAAAAAAATGATAAAAAGTCAAAATTAATTTAATATTTAAACACCTTCAAATAATTGCTAAGCGGATAAAGAGACTAGTTCCCTAAAAAGCTTCGAAATTTTTGAAGTGAAACTTCTTTAGTGACATATCTGTTGGATTTTTTTGTTACAATAAAGGAGAAATAACTCAATAGAGGGGAAATAATTTTTTAAAACCCACTAATATTTCATGACAAATAAAATTTATTGGAATTAGGAATATTAAATTATTTAAATCATACCTGTTTGATCTTTTTGTTACAATAAAGGGGAAATAATTTTTTTAAAACCCACTAATATTTCATGACAAATAAAATTTATTGAAATTAGAAAATGTAAATTATTTCAATAACATCTACGGCTAAATAAGTTTCACTTTTCTCGTGAGCTTATGTGGATGAGGCTCACATATATTTGTTTAAATCCCTAAATTGTGGTGTTGGTGCAAGGTGAAACATCTTTAATAAAGATAAAAGTAAATAAATATTATATGAAATATTCATACCATACAGGGTATGCTCAAGTATTGTAATCGTGCATGAAAAAAGTGTTTTTTTTTTCGAAATATCTCAAAAATGGCTGAAATTATTTTGATTAAAAAAATTGAGCGAAACCATGGCATTTCGGTCTACAAAAAGCCCTAATAAGTGAACATCGAAAAAATTATATTTTTCGAGATAATAATTGTTTTGTCAAAATGTCTGTTAGTTAGTCTGTCTGGTTGTTAGTCTGTGCGTTGCCAAATTTTTGTGGACGAGCTAGCTCAAAAACTAGAACGAATATCGAAACCAAATTTCACAGGTAGTTTTGGTCCATTGAGATTAAGAGCTTATTAGATTTTTGCGCATTAATTAAGGGGGTGGAAGGGGGGGGTTAAAAATTAAAAATCTAGGCTCTTGTACCAAACTCAACCAAATTTTGTAATACATAATCAGTGGACCCCTAGAAGTCTAAAATGCAAAAACTAACCGACCCGAAATGGGGGGGGGGGTCAAAAATGAAATCTTGGCCATTTACCAAACTCAACCAAATTTTGTATACATAATCAGTGGGACCCCAGAAGTATAAAAATGCAAAAACAAACCCCCCCCCTACATGATTATAAATAATTTTAGGGGCCAGGTTGTATGGTAAAGTTAAGTGGATGGCCACATCAGAACACGTCAGCTTATTCAATATATATATTTCTATAAACCCATCTTCAGGAAAATACAGAAGTTTAACAGTTAAACTTCTGTATTTTCCTGAAGATGGTTTATAGCCCGAAATATATATGTGAAAAAATTTAGTTCTTTTATTTTTTTAATTTTTAATGTGAAACAAGTGACCTAGAAATCTTAACTCATAGTAAATGAATATTTCATATAATATTTATTTACTTTTATCTTTAAATGTGTTACTAACTTTTTGATTTGCTGGATGGTCGGGTCGACGGCAACGACGGCGGCCAATAGAGCAGATAATACCACAAGGAGGACCTTCATGATTTCTGGCAATTCTCGTCAATCAATCTCGATGAATCTTGGGGCCGGGTCTGTTTTATAGGCTGGCCTTATCTTCTTCCGTGGATCAAGCACCTCGACACCTGGCCAGGCCTCTTTCCCTTATCTTCCTTCACCTGGTTTCTATTCCATAATTTTTAATTTCTTTATCAGTTATGTTATTTTGCTCTGCTTTTTACTCACTTAAGAAAAAAAAAGAATTCTAATCAAGGTTTAATTAATGAATAATATATTTAAATAAATTATTATAAAACACTTGACATTAAGAATGTTTCAATTTATTTTTAATTTTATTTAATATTTTTTAAGATAAGATAAAAAAGAGATTTAATCGGTGGGGTGATCTGTTGTTGATCCACATAGTATCTTGAAATATTAATTTAACGGTTACTCCCGAAAAAACACACATATTCACGAATTATCAAAGGATTATTTTATTATGAGTTGAAATTTTGTTTAAATCCCACATAATAAATTATAATTATTTATTGAACCCGAACAAATAATATAATATAACTACGACGTTTCGATCGACTTATTCTGACCTCGTTCTCAAGTACCCACTCAGATTTTAGATTAAGAGTGTATGCTCATTAGGCGGTCTTTATTTTGGATAGCAAAGGCTCATATGGTTCGAAATAAATAAAAAAAATATCCCCCAAGTTTAAAGTCTCTATCTCAATTTTAGCCAGTGCCCAAGAGCGTTATAATTTTCCCATCTAAATAACATGGGGTTTTTAGCATTGAGCGATCAATTTTTTATTCCGGCCAAAGTAATGGTTCAAAAAATTTGAAACTATGTACACTTTATCCTTATAATAGTAGCTATGATTCAGAATTTTTATATATTTTTTGCTATTACAATTTTGGAGTTACAACATAAATAAAATACTCCTATATCTTAGTGTTAGTAAGTTATAGACTCCAAAATGATAATAGCTAAAAATCTGTAAACTTTCTGAGAGATAGCTACTATTATAAGAATAAAGTCTGCAGAGTTTCAAATTTTTTGAACCATTACTTTGGCCGGAATAAAAAATTGATATTTCAATCCAAAAACCCCATGTTATTTAGATGGGAAACTATAGCTGTGCGCCAAAGGTTATAATTGAGATAGAGACTTGAAACTTGGGAGATATTTTTTTTATTTATTTCGAACCATATGAGCCTCTATCAGCGTAAAAATTCGAAAATACCTACGCAAAATAAGGACCACCCTAGTGCTCATGCTTGAGAACGACCGCAGAATTAGTCAATCGAAACGTCGTAGTTATATTGTATTATTTGTTTGTGTTCAATAAATACTTAATTATATGTGATTTAAACAAAATTTCAACTAAAATTTAAACACAAAATTACAAGCTTTATCTACATACCTATTAAAGATTATCTTACTAATACATTGGATTTTGTTAAGGGAGAATGGTGTGGGTTCTTGGTGAAACATTTTAAATAAAGTAAATTTTAGAAACTTTTTAAAATTTTAAATATAAAATACTAGGTAGGTTTTACAAAAATATTTAAAATTTTAAAAAGTTTCTAAAATTTTCTTTAATACATTGGAATTAAAGAAGAATGTACATAATTTGATAAAATGCAAAAATAGGTAGCTGTATTCTGAGGGAGTTTCGAGTTAAATATGTAATATCTTATGAAAAATAAAAACTTTTTTCAAGATTTTAAGACTTTAAAATTTTGGTTCCTAATTGTAGACATAATGTAGTACTATTGTGCGCGGCACTCAGAGTATTTTTTCCTTAATATAAATATAATTATACTTAAGGGTAATATTTTAAGCCGGCTCTCTTTGATGCTCGAAAGTCCCTTTTTGACAATAGGAAAGTGGACTTTACAATTCTACTTCCTGGACCTCAAAAAATTTAAAGTAAGTTGTCATATTTAGGTTAATAAATAAGTCCTGTCGAATGGCTTTTAACACCAGATGTCGATTATAAGTTCATTGGGTTTTTCGTCTTTCCGTGGGAATTTTCCGAGAGACTAATTTCTAAAAAGTAGGCGGGACGAAATATTTTAAAACGCCCTGGTGATTACGAATTTAGCCAATAAGAAGTTTTCGGGAAATTTCCACTCAAAAAGTCAGGCAATTTTCAGGGACAAGCAGGCAGACTTTAGGGCAGTTAAGTTAAGTCAGTTCTCAGTTGTCAGTTGGATTTGAGAGTTCGGAGATGAGAAGGTCAAGCAACAGAGACAAATTTGAAGTTCTCTAAGCCATCAGCGAAGAGAAATGTATGTTTTAAAAAATATCAATATTAATTAAATATTCTCTTATTTAAAACGAAACATCTCCTTCTTAAATCAGCATCAAGACTAAAAACAGGTCAAATCGCTTGAGCTACGTTACTAGACCATTTTCTCCGAGCTCTTCGAGATAAAAACATACAAATCGTCAACCTTTCTCTGGTCAAGAAGGGTTGCAAACAAAAATCAAATGTTGTCGTAATAGTACTTTACCCTCTAATATTTTTTTTGTATCGTTCGCGGGGCTAGTATAAAATTTGAATTTTATTTTGAAAATAATCAAAAGTGATTAAGTATAATACTTTCCCTTATAAAATTGTTAATTTTTTGTTTGCGAAAGTAAAAGGGGTTGCAAATTATCTAGTGAGTTGATCAATGAACATACCATGTCCTATAGTTATTAAGAGTTTTCGAATGCCCATTCTTGACGTCCAAATCGTTGTAATATCTGTTAATTTCAAACATATATGATTGTACATTAATTTGTTAATATATCACCCGGAAAAATATGATACGTTTTTTTGTACTGATTAACTCAATCGACCCATTTTTTCGAAAACTATTTTATAGTTATAGTATAATATAAAAGAAAAAAAAACATTGTATCTTTTAGTCAATTTAATAATCTCTAATTTTGATAAAAACTATTTTTTCAATAAAGTCAATATTTTAAGAGATAAAACAACATGACCAAATGTATAAAATGGCTTACTTTTTTAACCGACTTTGAAAAAAGGAGGAGGTTATTATTTCACCTTGCAGAGTATAGTCAAGTATTGTAATCGTCCATGAATAAAAAGTATTTTTACTTCTGTTTTTTGAAATATCTCAATAACGGCTTAACTATATTGATTAAAAAAATTGAGCAAATCTATGGCCTTATAGAGTGAATATCTAAAAAATTATACTGGTATTTTACGAGATATTAATAATTTTGTAAAAATGTCTGTTAATACGTTACTGCGTTACCAAATTTTGTGTACTCTCTAGCTAAAAGACTAGGGGGTATATCAAAATTAAATTTCACACGTAGTTTTTTTGTATTGAGCTTAAGAGCTGATTAGCTAGATTTTGGTTGAAATCGAACCCAAAATTAAGAACCCCCTCTTAAAAATATCAAATTATAAAATTTTCAGACTAAAAATTATAAACAGGCAGGCTCGTGCTTGGCGGGTGTGCAACACGTGCGTCGCACGCAGGCGGCCAAATCGCCGGGGAATTTATAATATTATTTTTTTTTAATTTTAAATTATGAAATTTGTAAAAAAAAAATGGTCTCTAAAAATCTCTAACTTTTGTTACACTGAATGTATTTATATGGTCGTGATGGGATTTTGTTTTTTCTACTATAAATTGCAATGATAACCAAAAAATATTTTGTGCTTTTGATTTTTTTCATTATTTAATCAAAAAACTATTACTCCTATATAATAAAACTATAAAAATTAATATTTGAGCATATGATTTTATTTTAAATAATATTTTTTATATGTAGCTATAACTATGTTGAATTTTTTCCTAAATAGACATAGAAGAACATCTTTCCCCAATATTACTACCCTAAGTTTTCCCCAAATCTGAATTGTGGGCGTCTCAAAATGAGCAAATTTTCGGGATTTTGTTCAGTTTTTCTTGAATAACTCTAAAACGGCTTATCAAATCAAAAAGATATATCTATATGATAAATTAAAGCTCTTTGATTCCGAGTAAAATTATAACAAATTCATAGTTTCATCTTAATTGGATAATGGTAACCCATGCCGCAAAATGAGGTTGAAGTTTTGAAAAACTGCAATTATGCAAAAAAAATCGCACTATTTTCTTCATAAAATGAAAACCATCACTGATCCTAGAAACTTAATTCCTGTCTTGAAAGTTTACTTGCACCACTTTTTTTATATAAAACTCTATAGATATATACATAGATATCCAGCATTTTCAATGACACTTTTGAGGATTCGGATCATATCCTGTCATGGAAAATGCTGGTTTTATCAAAAAAGTGGTTCAACTCAATAAAATTTCCTAGAGAATGAGACAGGAATCAAGTTTCTAGGATGAGTGGTTATCATTTTATGAAGAAAACTGCAATTTTTTACAAAAAAAAAAGGGTGAAGTAAAGTATGATTGAGTTGAAGAATTCAATTTTAATGTGTTTTAGGTGTACATTCATATAAAACATCTCAGAAGTCTATCCAAATCTGTTTGTAATTTTCATGGAAGTATCAGACGTCAAGTCACAGCAGAATCCATCGCCTCTCTAACACACATTACTATAAAAATTATATTAAGCCATTTAAGAAGAATAAATCCATATATACTTTTTGCATTTTGGTGCACATTTCTACACTCCTGAAGGGTCAATAGGTGGAAAAATTTGAAAATTTTGGTTCCAAATAATTGTAAGCCCATTTTACACTTAGGTACTCCAGTAATATTTTCGTTTTTACTTTACCATACAGGGTATGGTCAAGTATTGTAATCGTGCATGAAAAAAGTGGTTTTTACGTCTTTTTTCAAAATATCTAAAAAACGGCTGAAACTATTTCGATTAAAAAAATTGAGCGAAACCATGGCATTTCGCTCTACAAAAAAGCTCTAATAAGTGAAGATCGAAAAAATTATATTTTTCGAGATAATTATTGTTTTGTCAAAATGTCTGTTATATAGTCTGTGCGTTACCAAATTTTGTGGACGAGCTAGCTCAAAAACTAGTGTGAATATCGAAACCAAATTTCATACGTAGTTTTGGTCCATTGAGATTAAGAGCTGATTAGATTTTGGTGCATATCGACCCAAAATACAGAGGGTGGAGGGGCGGGGGGGGGGGGGGGTTAAAAATTAAAAATCTAGGTCGTTTTAGCAAACTCAACCAAATTTTATATACATAATCAGTAGACCCCTAAAAGTCTAAAAATGGAAAAATCTAACCGCCCAACATGTGGGGGGGGGGAGCGGAGGGTTCAAAAAAATGAAAATCTTGGCCATTTACCAAACTCAACCAAATTTTGTATACATAATCAGTGGGTCCCAGGAATCTAAAAATGCAAAAACTAACCCCTCCCCTACATGATTATAAATAATTTTATTAAATATTAAATATAAGTTAGGGGCCAGGTTGTATGGTAAAGTCAAGTGGATGGCCACATCAGAACACGTCAGCTTATTTATATCGTTCGTTAGGTTAGCATACGATTTGTATTTATTCTGAAAAGAAGATTATATTACTTTCTCGTATAAAATTTTTAATTTTATTGTTTGGGAAAGTAAAAACGTAGTAGCTAAGCTGATTTTGGTGAACTTGAAGGCTTTTCTCCTTTTGCTGATACGATCACTACTTGACACTTGAAAATCTTATCATTAGAATTATTTTTTATTTACTTAATCAAAGATTATTCCAATTTCTAATTTGGCATTGATTATCCACTTTTCAAAATTATTATTTTTTATTTTTTAAGTAAGCTAAGGTCATTTTTTTATTATTATTTATTATATTATATTTAAGTGAGCTAAGGTCATTTGAGTTTTTGTTAGGGCTTTTTTTAATTGATAAGATGACAATTTAAAGGGAAGTCCTCTCCCACAATCCATCCATCATCATCATTATGGGGACTAAGTTCATCATATCATCTGTACTCGTGTCTGTTTGTCTGTTCAGACTGGACGGGGTTCTCGGCCATGGCATGATGGTCAACCCTCCTGGACGAAGTTCCATGTGGCGTTACGGATACAACACCCCAGTTAATTATGACGATGATGGCGTATTTTGTGGTGGCCTAACTGTAAGTAAATTAATTCTTCTTTCTTCCATTTGTGATTATTTTTCAAATATATAAATATTGAAAGTGTTTAAATAACAAAATTAACAACAAAAATGAATGATTTTGGTGTTTTGGAAGATACGAGGAATGGAAACCTATAGATCAGGGGTCGGCAACCTTTTTCGGGGGCGGGCCATTTTTCAAAATAAAAAAATCGGTTGTCTGTAAAGTCGGTTTACTGACGATAGTTGAACGTGACAACGACGTCATAAGAAAATACTGATGGAATGGTAATTTCTTATGTCGTTCTCACGTTCAACTATCGTCAGTAAACCGACTTTACAGACAACCGATTTTTTCATAAAATTCTTCGTTCAGAAAATCATTTTAAATTTACAAAATACTTGAATAAAATTTATTGTTTAAATTTCTACTCGACTGTTAAAATTTAATTTTTGATTTTATTATTTTATAATAATAACTTTTGTATTGACATTATTTCTTTCAGCAAGTAAACTGAATAAAAGTTGTTGTTCAATTAGTTACTTAATTATTTTTGCAAATTTAATTGTAATTTGTTTTAAAAAAGTAATAATTTTGAACAATTTATTATAAGAATAAACTGGGATTAAATTATTGTTCATAAATCTTAAATTTAAAATTTAAAATTTGGAAACATTAAAATTTTTGTAACTGTAGCTTTTAAAAAGCCCGCCTCAATCTTTGTCGCTCGTTCCGCGCTCTCGCTTGCACTTCAAGCCTTAAATGGAACGCCTCAGATGAGTCATGTTTTTTCGAGCGTGCAGCCGGCTTCATCGAATTATAAGACGTTGTCACGTCAAAAATTTTATGCGGGCCGCACATTCAAATGTAACTTAAATAGTGCTTTTATATCATATACGAGTATAAATACTATTAAAAATAAATATAGAAAAAATTATTTTTTATTGACATGCTATAATAACAATAATGTCAGAGAACAAAAATTTTACAATTTTTAAAAGGGAAAAAAGAAAATACAATTCCAATTACATATGTATAAATATGTAAATATAAAATATATAAAATATTAAGGAAAATAGTTTATCTTTCATTATAATACAATGCGTTTTTGTTCTTGAATATTGTTTGATAATTCATTTAAGTCCGGTTGTGTTTGGGATACTGAGATCCTCAACAAGTATTGTAAATTTTCATCTGTCAACCTCGTTCTATATTTTGATTTTATGAAATTCATTCTTGAAAATGTTTGTTCGCATAAATAGGTGCTTGAAAAAATACAAATCATTGATTTTGCAAAATTTCTTAATTTGGGAAATTTGTTTTCTGGTAGATTTGAATAAAATGCAAATCATTTTCATCAAAATTATTTTTATATACATTGTTAGATTGCAAATCAATTAACTCTAGCTGTAAATTGTCTGGTGGTTTTACAGTATCAAATTTTAAAGGATTTTCAAATATTAATATGTCCATTTCTTTTGCATAAAAATCTTGAAACCGATGACGAAAATTTTCATCCAGTACTTTTAGTGACTCAATAAAAATATTCGAAGGACACTGTTTGTGGTTTTTGGTTAAAAACGATTGCAAAGTATGAAAATGACAATAATTATTCTTTTTAAGTTGACAATTTAATTCATACACTAAAAGTCCCTATAAGCAACGGTGTTTTTGTCCACTAGGACAGCGAAAAAAGTTTACCCTAACTTTTCCAGCGACAAAACTGAACCTAGCTTTATTTTTACTTTATCCAATGCAAAGCATGGGTAAAGTATTGTAATCGCTCTCGGGGCAAGCGTGGCTTCAAAGGGTCCTCAGGTAAAGACTACGGAACCCATGAACTCAATTAAAGTCACAAATTGTAGTATTCAATTAGGTTGAATTTTAGCATCGTGACGGTTTTGCCAAAAATTACATGAGGTCTCGTCGAGAGGCCAAAAAGTGCGATTTTTTCATTTAGTGCGTGCGGATGTATGTATGTATGGATGTATGTTATCGTTTTTTTGGCCCACGATTTTTTCCACACCGTTGCACCGATTGAAATGAAATTGAAAACCTAGCATTCTTTTAACAAAATGAAGCGCTGATTAGTTTTTGGTACATATCGGCCCACAAACATTAGTACTTTATTTCAGTACTTTTTTAGTTTTTTCTAAATATCTTGAAAATGGTTTAACCAATTTTGATGAAATTTAATATCCTAATTAAGTACCTTGGGGACCACAAAAAAAGTTAAATAAAGTTTTTAGTAAAATTATATTTTAAAGTACTTTACTCTAGAATAAAATAGTACTTTTTTAATTTTTTATTTTAAATTCTTTAAAATTTATTCATTTGATCTTTTTAAGATAGCTCATTTAACCTAACTTAAGTAAGAATGGTTAGGCTTCTCGCTGTGAAATGGTAAAAATTTGGGAGGAAATTTTATAAGTAACCATAGCAACTGCGTTGTTTTCTTATCCGTTACCTTTGCTTAAGACATAGAGAAATCGACTTTAAACCAAAAATAGCGATTGATTCTCATCTAGTACTTGAGGAATAACCATTCTATATTGGATTTTTGACGTTTCGGTTTTTATTGGTAACCATTGCTGAAGACATAGAGGAATCGACTTTAAACCAAAAATAGCGATTGATTATCATCTAATACTTGAGGAATAACCATTCTATATTGGATTTTTGACGTTTCGGTTTTTATTGGTAACCATTGCTGAAGACATAGAGAAATCGACTTTAAACCAAAAATAGCGATTGATTATCATCTAATACTTGAGGAATAACCATTCTATATTGGATTTTTGACGTTTCGGTTTTTATTGGTAACCATTGCTGAAGACACAGAGAAATCGACCTTAAACCAAAAATAGCGATTGATTATCATCTAATACTTGAGGAATAACCATTCTATATTGGATTTTTGACATTTCGGTTTCTATTGGTAACCATTGCTGAAGACATGGAGGAATCGACTTAAAATCAAAAATAGCCATCGATTCTCATCTAATACTTGAGGAATAACAATTCTACATTACGTTTTTGACGTTTCGATTATTATTGGTAACCATTGCTGAAGACATGGAGGAATCGACTTAAAATCAAAAATAACAATCGATTCTCATCTAATACTATAGGAATAACCTTATTGCATTGCATTTTTGATGTTTTGACTATTAATGTCAACCTCTACTGAAAACGTGGAAGAATCGACTTAAAATCAAAAAGACTAAATTCTTTTTTGGTAAACAACTCAAGCTTGATTAATATTTTAAATGAATTTGGATAAAGTTTAGCAACGATCCGTTGCAGTTTATTTAATTATGTTTTATTTATTAATTGGTTTTTTAATTTTAAAACCCACTAATAGGTTAAAGCAAATATTAATATATTATATTAAAATTAGAAATTTTTTGTCATAACAAAACAGGTGTGTTTACAAATAAAGTGGTTCAAGTGTTTTTTTATATAGCTTGGAAACAAATCTTATTTAATTTTATGTTTTTATTTCAGATCCTATACGATTATTTTTTTATTTTTATTTTCCTATTTATTTTTTATCAAGTTGTTTATAAGAATTGTATTTTTAACAATTGTACTTTTCCTCTAAATTAAATAAACTAATTTATTTCTTAATTTTGTTAATTTTGTGATTTACGTATTGATTCATTAAATTGTCTTACCGAATTACACTCAAGCTTTTTTTTTGGGTCGAAGTAAACTTGATATTTTATAATTCGAGTTTTGTTGCCTTTGGGCAATTTAACTCAAAAAACTACCAGAAAAAATTACGAGTCCGTAGGACGAGTAATTTTTCACATGTAGTTTTTTCGTTTAGTTGCCGGGCAACAAAATTCTCATTAAAATGTCGAGTTTACTTCGGCAAAAAAAAAGCTCTCGTGTAATTATAAGTGAGAAATAAACCATTTTATTTTACTCAGCTGACGTCTCGGGCCTTCGGCCCGGCCGTCACCGAGTCCCTGGCGGAGAGCGTCTCGTTTTATGGTTAAAATTTATATAGATAATAGCTGACCCGACCACGCGTTTCTGTGACTAACTCTTATGCTTCAAGCCTAAACCACTGGACGTATCGAAACTATATTAGCAACATATATCCGTTTGGTGCTCCGATTGCTATATCTAAATTTTTGGCCAGGTTTATAATTATTGTTACCTTAACCAAAAATAATATTTACAGTTGAAAGATTTCTAAAAAGCTATTTAAATAAAATATTTTTCATCTATATATAATCAAAAGCTTGGCTGAAATTTTTTATTTTTTTCTACCCTATTAAAGACGGTTTTCAGAATTTGTTCACGCAACCCAAAAGAAGTTAGGAATTTTTGAAAAAAAATAGCTTTTTTAAATAACCATAACCTTTTCAAAAATTTAGTTATCATGACGTTTTTTTTTTTAAATTTTTGTTTTTAAATGTACTTTAAAAAAATAGATAGTTTTTTTTTTGCTAGTTTAGTTCTTTTATTGTTTGGCAAGCTATGTTGGCTAACCTGAATTTTTTTTAGTTTTTCCTGAATTTTCCAATTTTCCGGGCAACTTTTCTAATTTTTTTTTACGTATTAACCTGAATTGGACTATTACGAACATTATAAAAAAAAATTCGCCAAATCGGTCCAGTACATTTGAGAGATCTGCGCTTACACAGAAACAGAAATTTATTTTTATTATATAGATATACTAGGTGTACCGGAAAGTCATTACCGGTTTTTTCGAATAAAAACTACGTAATTTTTAAGAAAATGGAAAATGTATTTATTCAAAGTATTGGCCATTTGATTCTATACAACTTGCCCATCTTTCTGGCAATTTATGGATGCCATCCCAAAAAAACTGTTTGTCCTTTGAGCAAAACCATTCATCGAGCCATTTTCTAACTTCTTCGAAATTGGCGAAGTGCTGCTCTGCAAGCTGTTTTTTTTTTTTTTTTTTTTTTTTTTTAATGCAATCGAATGCAAGAAGGGGTGCACCAGTAAAGATGTAGCCCCTATGGATCTCGAAAGACCCTTGCATTACCGAAGAGAAGGGAAAGTTGATTAAGAGAGATTCGCTGTTTTACACTTTATTTTATATTTTAGTTATTTTATATTTAAGTTGATTATTAATTCTTTATAAGAGCGTTTATTACTTGTCATTTGATGGTGTTTGTTTTGTTCAGGTCCAATGGGAAGAACATGGAGGGAAATGCGGAGAGTGTGGCGACGAGTTTACTCCAGAATCATCCAGGCCGAGGCCCAATGAGAACGGGGGACATTATGGAAAAGGGATTATCACCAAAACGTAGGCATTTTTTATCAATTTAAATAATTGATAGTTTAGCATTTTTTCTGATTAAATTAATTGATCAAACAATAAAAAATAAATATTTAGGCTAGTGACACACAGTCGATTTTCAATCGAGCGAGAGCTTAGTTGATGGGTTTAGTTAAGTTTAATGTAGGTGCATACACAATACAACTGCAGATCAACTCGTTTGCTTAATCAAAAGGGATCGATGACCACTTATGATAAAAAATCGAGCTTACTTATTTAATTAGAGTTGGTTATAAATTAATAATGCATCAAGATTTCAAACCAACCCAAGTAAATTATTGGGTCGACTGAAAATCGACTGAGTGTGCCTAGCTTTAGTCACAGTCTATTGGACTCTAAGAGTCAGTTGTATGTCGGTTTATAAAGCTTTTAGCCCAAGAGCCCACGACTGCCAGACCTTCGTTATTTTATAAAAGCTGAAAGTTTTTCTGTGCATGTCCCCTATACAGGTAAGAACGACCAGCGACTATAGAGTTTGGGTTGTGGTTACTTTGGCAGGTAACAGGTAATAAAGGTGTATAAAATAGTACTTTAAATTCGTTAAAGTATAAAGCTCAATTTTTTTATATTTTCTTCAGGATAACTTTAGAAATCTCGTCATCCATTGCCGGACACTTATGACAGTTGCTACCCCCTGCCAGACACCCCTAAACTTTAATAAATTATAATTATACTTTCGTTATAATATAAAAGATAAATTTTATATATGTTACTTGGCGACCTATAAAAAAATGTTACCTCAATAGGCGGACAGTTTTAATGGTTTTTACATAGATTTTTGACATTTCGGTTATTATTGATAACCATTGGTGAAGACATGGAGGAATCGACTTAAAATCAAAAATAACCATCGATTCTTATCTAATACTAGAGGAATAACCTTATTGCATTCCATTTTTGTTGTTTTGACTATTAATGGCAACCTCTACTAAAAACGTGGAAGAATCGACTTAAAATCAAAAAGACTAAACTCTTTTATGGCAAACCACTCAAGCTTGATTTATTAAAGTTTAGGGGTGTCTGGCAGGGGTAGCAACTGTCATAAGTGTCCGGCAATGGATGACGAGATTTCTAAAGTTATCCCGAAGAAAATATAAAAAATTGAGCTTTATACTTTAACGAATTTAAAGTACTATTTTATACACCTTTATTACCTGTTACCTGCCAAAGTAACCACAACCCAAACTCTATAGTCGCTGGTCGTTCTTACCTGTATAGGGGACATGCACAGAAAAAACTTTCAGCTTTTATAAAATAACGAAGGTCTGGCCGTCGTGGGCTCTTGATCTATTTTGTCAAAGTTGACAAAGGGTAAAACCTTTGAATTCACCTTGTTCCCGGCCGGATGGCCAATCAGATGACACCCATTTTTAATCTGATTGGCCATGCCGTCTGGCACAAGGTGAATTCTAAGGTTTTACCCTTTGTCAACTTTAACAAAGACTTTATAAACCGACATACCACTGGCCCTAAGAATATTCTTGGAAAATTTAAGAAATAAGAACAAAGAGCTGCTTAAATATTTATATATCTATTAAATTAGGAGATTATGACCATTTTAAGAAAACTAATATGTACTTATAATCTTAATAAAACCTTCTATTATCGAAAAAGAATGCCTTTGATAACATATTTGATTGATTCGTTATTAGAACATTTATTCTTCTCTCTATTATTTGAGACCTTAAAGCGTGTGTTTTGAAAAATACTATTGGATTGGCAACCTATTGTGACATTTCTTATTATAAATCTTCAAAGATTTGTATTAAAAACTAGACATCTATTTAAAAATCAAAAAAGGACTTGAAAGTCAAATTTTGGTCATAATTTTTTATTTACCTTATTTAACTAAATTGTTAGTGTTTTCTTAAAAATGTTTCAATTCTGTATGAATGAATGCTCTTAGAATCAAATCTCTTAAATTAATTGTTTTCAATATTTAGATTTAGAGGAAATACATGTTTAGATTTCCACAACGATATTTCTAAAAGCTATATCCTTTGATGTCCGACTGTTCTATAACTTACTGTATAGCTTCTAAACCTTCAAATTTAGAGGTATAGAAGGTCTTACATATTTTTTTATTTAAATTTATCATTGCATGGTCGTATTTGTTGGGGTTTTAAGGTAGTTATAGTCATTTCTTTCTTTAACATTATTCATGTCTTTTTAATTTATTTTAAATTAATTAATCACACAATAAATAAATAAAGATTCAGTCACCGTCTCTATGACTATAGAATATTCTTTCCAAATTTTGAAATAAAAATAGAGCTGTTTAAACTTTTATATATATATATAGAGAGAGAAAGAATTAAGACCTTTTTAAGAGATCTAAATCTTTATTCAACAGAAGGACTTTTCACTTCTATATATCTATATTATACAAACAATAAACAAACAATATTAGTACATCTGAAACAATAAATAATCTATTTATAATATATAATAACAAATATATAATATAATAACAAATTTCATTTTTGTTTATGAATTTCATAACTCAACAGTAAATGGCTATTGTAAAATTCGCAATACAAATTTTTATAGGAAATTAACTGCTCTATAAAAAGGGTGTCTTATGTTTTGAACGCTTAATTTAATCGCCAAAACATAAGACACCCTTTTTATAGAGCAGTTAATTTCCTATAAAAATTTGCATTGCGAATTTTACAATAGCCATTTATTGTTGAGTTATGAAATTCATAAACAAAAATGAAATTTGTCTTAAAATAATCAAACTTAAATCTTCAATATCTTTCAAATGGTGAGGTTTACGGAAAAAATATGAGATACCTTTTTTGTAGAGCATTAAATTTTCTACGAAATTCTTCAAGAACATTTTTCTGTACAATCAATTAATGATGAGGTATGAATTTTTTTCTATTGGGCTGAGAATAAAATAAAAAACTGCGATGCGGAGGATCTTCTTATTAAAATTAAGAGCTCATATTTAGAAAGAATTTTTTTAAGGTGTCTAGCAACCAATTTTTCCGTATCACTTGTAAAAAAAAATAATGGATTTTTTTGACCCACCTAATATATATAAAATTAAGGTTTTGTCTGTACATTGGTCCAAATCACGCCAAATTTTGGTTGCACACGTTTCAAGCAAAGTTATGAACGAAAACACCCTCAAAAAATTCCTGTCTGTCTGTATGTATGTTTCCGTGGGTTCCGCCAAAATTTGCTCACGATTCACGTAAAAACGGCTGAAGCGATTATTATGAAATTTCATATTTACATCAGATGTCTTCTAACTTACGTTTTTAGCTATATAACGTTTTGATATCTTGACCCCAGAAGGGGGTTTGGGGGGCGCACGAATGAAAATTATCAAATAACTCCTAAACTATTAACTCTACGTCAAATTTTATCATAAGCAAAGTTGTAGGGGATGTGATTTCTGACAACTTTTGTTTAAAAAAATTCCGGGGTGGGGCGCGGGGAGTGGAGGGAACGGGGTGGGTGTGCAGGGTGGAGTGGGAGGGTTTAGATGAGGGTCCAGAGGCGTAGTGGGGTGGGGTCCGGATAATCCGAACGTCCATGTAGACAAAGCCGTGAATTTGCCAGGAGTAAATGTGTGGTGTGGGTTGTCTTACCGGGGCTTGATTGGGCCATTCTTCTTTGACGGCACAGTTACCGGTGAGGTGTACCTTCAGAAGCTTCAGACATCCATTTTACCTGCCATCCGAGACTTGTATGGAGACGGAAGATTTTACTTTCAACAAGATGGTGCCCCAGCCCACTACCAAAATCGTGTTAGGGCGTATCTCGACGAAAATCTACCAGGAAGATGGATAGGCCGTAGAGGTGCTGTGGAGTATCCACCACGTTCCCCAGACCTAACTCCGCTGGACTTTTACCTGTGGGGAACACTAAAGGACGTCGTTTATCGACAAAAGCCACGCATATTGGATGAACTTCGAGAATCCATCGTACATTCATGTGCAAATATCCAACTGAACACGTTGCAGTCAGTAGTTCGTGCTGCAGTTCGGCGGCATCGTTTGTGTGTGGATGTCAATGGTGACCATTTCAAACACCTACAGTGATATCTTTAAGTTGGACTTTAAGCTACACTTTCACCAAAAATGAGACAACTTCATCAATTAGTTTGCAAGTTATGGACTTTTAAACAGTGGATACATTTTTGAACCCCTCTGAATATGTATATAGAAAGAATTAAGACCTTTTTAAGAGATCTAAAACTTGATTCAACAGAAAGACTTTCTCAATTCTATATTTCTACATTACCATGCATATATACAAATAATAAACCAACAATTTAATTTGATTTATTTCTTAGAAAGACAGACTGGTAAGCGAAATAAGTATGTTATAATGAAAGGTTGATAAATTATTTACTTTTATTCAATTTCCGACGTTTCGGGTATTGAATAGTTATTGATGGGTAAGTATAACTCGGTTCCCATTCTCCTTTCAGTGATCTTCCCATCTCCTTTCACTGATAGCAACAATATTACAAAATTTTCCAACATTATACCATACTTGGCTATCTCCAATAACCAAGTATACTTATGGTATAATGTTGGAAAATATTATAATATTGTTGCTATCACTGAAAGGAGAGACAAATGGGAACCGAGTTATACTCACCCATCAATATAACTATTCAATACCCTGAAGAAGGAGAAAAGTCTCTGATATGTCGGAAATAGAATAAAAGTAAATAAACAAACAATATTAGAACATGTGAAACAATAAATAATAATTAATAAACCTAACAAACAATATCAAAGAAGCATTTTTTATAACAATATAAATTGTTCCTCTTTAATCAAACAAAATAGTATTTTTGTTTAAATGAAGAAATTTTATTATTTTATTTTGTTCTTAGATACAAATCCGGTGAAGCGATTACCGTCGATGTGATGGTGACCACCAACCATTTGGGAACGTTTCAATTCTCGCTCTGTCAATTAAATAACCCCAAAGAATTAGAAACGGAAGAATGTTTTGATGCACATGTGTTGTCGCTGAGCGATGGATCTGGCGACTTGTACCAGGTAATACATGATGCTCTGAAAAAGGGTTGTAAGTTCCTATAGCCTATTCTAATAAAATTCTTTTTCAGCTGGGTACTCGAAGTGGACTCGTTCAAGTTAATCTAACTCTGCCGGAGATTACATGCGACAATTGTGTTCTTCGATGGCAATATCGAGCAGGTGGGAATTTTACGATTACTTGAAAAGGAAACTGTTTTTCCGATAGTAACATAGTTGTTGAGATTCATAAGGAGAAATCAATGATTCATGTAAATAAAGGTATACATCAGTGGCGTGAGGTCCATGGATACTGTGGATGCTGCGCATCCCTAAAATTTCAAAACATTTAGAGCATTTTCATACCGTCAGGGACGGCGGAACTGTGGGGTCAGGGAGGTCAGCTGACCCCCTGGGAATTTGTTTGCTGGGTCAAGGGGGTCAGCCGAGGGGTGAACCGCGACCTAATATGCTGTACACGTACTTCCACTTGTACTTCCAAATATTTCCAAGTATTTTCAAATATTTCCAAGTACTTCCAAATATTTCCAAGCACTTCCAAATATTTCCAAGTACTTCCAAATGTTTCCAAGTACTTCCAAATATTTCCTAGTAATTCCAAATATTTCCAAGTACTTCCAAATATTTCCAAGCACTTCCAAATATTTCCAAGTACTTCAAAAATACTTCCAAAGAGGTGTACACCTACTTCCAATCGCGGATCACCCCTCGGGATCAGCGGACCTCCTAAAGAAAGAAATTTTACAGTTACTTTACCCAAAAACAACTTTGTTGCCAAATTGTTGGTTGTAAAATTAATGTTATATTATCTGTTTGTGTTAACAAAACCTAAAAACCTTGCGCCGTAACATTAGTACAAACAAAAATTTAAACTCTTTTTTTATGTTCAGTTTTCAATAAAACCACAGATACAAATTGCTTAAAAATGGGTTTAATTGTACCAATTTGCTTAAAAAATACAGACCCCCCCGGTAAGCCTACATCACTTTCCACGTTTGACCCCCTGGCATAAGATCGTTCCGCCGTGCTTGCATACCGTGTCAAAAATCTAATGTGAAATTTGAAAAATAACGAATATTTCTATGATGCAGTTCGTATTAGATGAAATTTGCAAAAAGGGGAGGCGAATAAAATAAAATTTAAAAAAATGAAGGGTTCTTTTTTGGACAGATTCCCCTGGTTGAAAAGTCCCGGCCCGCCACTGGTATACATATAAATATATATATACCAAATATAATTATGTATATATACCAATGATTTATTTGTTTGAGACTACTGTTTCTAAGGTTTGACTTTGATCATCAAGTCTTTAATTATAGTAACTTTTATTTCCCATGGGTTCAATTACCCGATTTGATATAGAAATATTCATTTTGTTGTTATAGAAAGCTAGTCACATAAACACATTTTTAAAAATCCATTCGGGTATTTGAACCCATGAGAAATAACAGATAAAATTTTCTAATTAAAAGACTGATAGTGAAGGTCAAATCTTCGAAACTATAGTCTGTAACAAATAAATTAGATTTATGGTATACATATATTTAAATTTTGTATTATTATTGTATATATTTATTTACATAAAGCAGAGGACAATCTCATTGATTTCTCTTTATTATTATTACTAGAACTATTTCCAAAGAAAATCTCCCCTAATTTTAATAAATATTGATTAGATTATGATCTAAATGTTGTTTTTCTTAGGTAAATTTTCTTTTATAAAAATGTTCTTATTTTTATACTTAAATTTTCTGTATGTATTTATTTTTGATTGATTTGTGTATATTGCAGGTAATAATTGGGGTCATTGTGAAGATGGAACCGAGGGAATGGCATGTGGTCCTCAAGAAACGTTTCGCTCTTGTGCTGATATCAGTATTATCAATTAAGAATTACTTTTATTTATATATTTATTTAATTTTTTTTTTTGTAATGTATTTGTAAAACTTCAAAATTATAAAGTATTCATGTTAAAAGATTAATGCAAAGTTAGATATAAGTCTTATTATAATAAATTACTCATTAGGCAATGTAAATGTAAATAAAATGTATATTTATATAAAAAAATAAAGGAATATTTTTAAATATAGATGTATATTAAAAGTATTCACTGAGTATTCATTTTTTTTTACTTGTATAGAAAAAATTTAAATAAATATGAACACATCTTTTAAATAACAATCTTCAAACGTTTTAATAAAATCCAAACGTTTCGTTAGAATTTCTGTCGTTATCAATGAAATTTTAATTTATGAATTTATAAACCAACTAATTCATTCTCATTTCCTTTTTCAAAATTAAATAAATTGCAACGGATCGTTGCTAAACTTTATCCAAATTCATTTGAAATATTAATATGTTCTTGAGTAAAGTACTTTAAAATATAATTTTACTAAAAACTTTATTTAACCTTTTTTGTGGTCCCCAAGGTATTTAATTAGGATATTAAATTTCATCAAAATTGGTTAAGTCATTTTCAAGATATTTAGAAAAAACTAAAAAAGTACTGAAATAAAGTACTAATGTTTGTGGACCGATATGTACCAAAAACTAATCAGCGCTTTATTTTGTTAAACTAATGGTAGGTTTTCAATTTCAATTCAATCAGCGCAAAGGTGTGGAAAAAATCGTGGACGAAATAAACGATAACACACACACATCCATCCATCCGCACGCACTTCCAAAAAAAATGGCACTTTTTGGCCTCTCGACGAGATTCCAGGTAATTTTTGGCAAAACCGTCACGTGCTAAGATTCAATCTCATTGAATACTTCAATTTGTGACCTTAATTGAGTCTATGGGTTCCGTAGTCTTTACCTGAGGACCCTTTGAAGTCGCGCTTGCCGCCAGACCGATTGCAATACTTTCTCCCATGCTTCGCATTGGATAAAGTAAAAACAGAGATTCTCTCTTAAATCAAAATAATTTAGTTTACAAAACTGATTGCTTAGATTGTGAAGAGACATATATACAGACAAAACAATATTTAAAATCTAAACTTTACGAATATAAATATTCATTTTAAACTTTGTTCATTCGCAACCCCGTTTTTGAGACATCATATTATATGTACAGATATATGTTATATACCAGAGGTGTTCATAACGTGGCTCGCGAGCCGCATGCGGCTCTTCAGTCAATCTCGTACGGCTCTTGAACCCTCTTCGATTTTTAAAAGTACAGGGTGGGGTATAAAGATCTACCACATTTTGAAGAGGTGTAAAAAAATCTAACTAGAAAAAAACTGAATATATTTTTGAAAATAACATAAAATATATATATATTTTTTAAATGTATTTTAAACATTATCTGACAAAAGAGGGGGGGGGGGGGGGGTCAAAAATGAAAATTCTAGCCCTATCGAGCAAACTCAACCAAATTTTGTATAGATATCTGTGGGCCCCAAAAAGGTTAGAAATTCAAAAACTAACCACCCAAAATGGGGCAAGGGTCAAAAATTCTAGCCCTTTAGACCAAAATCAACCAAATTTTGTATACATATTATGTGGACCCTCAGAGGGCAAGAAATGCAAAAACTAACCACCCATAATGGGTGGAGGGTCAAAAATGAAAATTCTAGCCCTTTTGACCAAACTATGTACACAAAATTTGGTTAGTTAATTAATTTAATTTCTTTTTCAAAAATATATTTAATTTTTTTCTAGTTAAATTTTTTCATTTTTTTATATCTCTTTAAAATGTGGTAGAATTTTAAGCCCCACCCTGTATAATAATTAAATTTAAAAAATAATAATAATAAAAAAAAATTAATTTGTAATTTGTAATATTAGAAGTAAGTAGAGCAAAACATATACAATATTGTCGCTTCAACCTTCAGAGTGTACACATCGATTTCAAGACCGTGTCTTATTTCCTAGAAATTCTTCGATACATTACGATACTTCGGTACATTAAAACCACTCAACGAATTCAGGATAAAATCGCAAGTATTTTATTGTAAAAATCTTGTTTTTATTTTATAAATTCAGATTTTTATAAGCAATTATACGTTTTTCTAACCTATAAACAACCTCTACGCGTATAGTTCATTTAACAGTCGAAAGGGCGCGCAACATCTAACTTGTGAAACTAGCTGCAAACATAATATTTTTTCATAATGAGTAAAAAGTGCGGGAAATGTGAAAAGAAAATTATTGGCAAGCAAAAATATAATGTCTGTCTGGGTAATTGCAACAATGTATTTCACTTAGACTGTGCCGAAACTATACCTGAGGAGGACAAATTTGATCAATTGTTAGAGTTACTGATTTCTATGAATAAAGAAATATCTTTGATGAGAGGTGAAATATCTTCTCTCAAGATAGACAATGACAATCTGAAATCTATTATTTCTACTAACTTGAATATAAATCAACAAAATCAACAAAATCCTACTCATACGCAGGCTCAGCCACAGATAGCAAAAGCCAAAAAGACGACTCCATCACCGGCTACCCCCAACAGATCAACGATAACAACAGGAACAATCGAATCTTCTGGTTCTCTTAATGTAGTTAATTTTAACAATCCACAAGAGTTTACCGAAGTAGTTTCTAAAAAAAAGAAGACAAATGACCATCTGTAAAGGAAACGCTACAGCTGCTCTTCAACCGGCACCAAAAAGAATTCCAAAAAGATCCATTTTTATAACTCGTTTGGCACAGGAAACGTCAGTACAAGATCTGGACGAATATCTAAAAACTGTTCTTCAAGTCACTGCTGAATCTACGAGGCTAAAAACCAAATACAATACCTACTCATCCTTTCACATTTCACTTAATGAGGTGGACCTGGAAAAAACCCTAAATCCGGATGCATGGCCTGAGGGTATATTAATATCTCCTTTTCTCGGAAAATTGAAGGAAGATCAAAAATACCCCTCTGCAAACCAATCATCTAATCAGCTAACAACTGAATCCAAGAAAGAAGAACATATTTCAAGTGACTCAAAAAACGGATCAACTCCAGAAATAAGAAACAACACGTAATAAAAATTTATTATCAAAACATTAGAAGTATGCGTGGGAAATTAGAACAAATTAGAATATCCGCGGCAACTTTCTCTGATAATTATGACATAATAATCTTAACAGAGACCTGGCTCAATGATGAAATTTATGATTCTGAAATTGATTTGGGTCCTTTCATTATATACAGAGATGACAGATCTAACTCGGTCAGTTCTCGAGGAGGAGGTGTTCTCATTGCAGTGAAAAAATCCTATAAATGCAAAACTTTCGACATGATTGAGAATAATTCATCATCTTTCAATCAACTATTTGTCATTTTACCCGATATAAAAACCATCATTGGAACCGTTTACATACCTCCAGCCTCTGATATATCCCTCTACGAAGAACATATAATGCACGCTGAAGATCTAAAAAATGTTTTCTTGGATCATGACATTGTACTGATGGGTGACTACAATTTGCCTGCCATCTCATGGAACTTAACTCCTAGTGACATGTTGCATGACTTCGATAAAAGAGCAACTGCTCTAACCAGATCATGTGCTTCTGTGTTAATTAATAGTTTTAAAAAATTAGGGTTAAGGCAACTAAATTGTATTAGTAATATCAAAAACAACATCTTAGATTTATGTTTCTCAAATAAGTTTTATAATATATATATAAGTAACGACATTTTGTCAAATATAGATGAATTTCACCCAATCTTGAACTTAACTATTCTTCCTATAAACAATGTAAATAGTGTGACTTCGTTTTCTCCCTTAAGTTTTAATTTAAATAGATATAATTTTAAAAAATGTAATCTTGAAATTTTTAGTAATGGATTAGGGGAGATTAATTGGGAAAATGAACTAAATACATCGAAAGTGTTAACAGCGGTCGATAGCTTTTATGATATTGTTAACAAAGCTATTTCCACTTCCACTCCAGTAAAACATTATTTTAATTCAACATATCCAAGCTGGTTTTCTAAGAAACTCATTGCTCTTTTAATAAAAAAGAAAATAGCTCATAAAAATTATAAATCAAGTAGAAGCAATACAGATTATAATACTTTTAAAAATCTGAGAACCTCCTGTAAATGCGAAGCTTCCCTTTGTTACTCTCAGTACATAGAATGTATTGAAACTAATATAGTCTCTAACATAAATGCTTTCTGGGACTATATTGATGACAAGAGAAGTACCAAGGGGTATCCATCTAGTATGTTTTTGAATGAAAATACCGGTGCTGATGATGTTCAGATTGCCAATCTTTTTGCAGACTTCTTTGAAAGCATATATAAAAACGATGCGAACGATTCGAGATTCGACTCGAATAGTATAGCTGGTTTTTATGAAAACTTCCACTGCAACAGTACAGTAAATATGCTTGAACCTATAACAACGGATGAGATAGATGCAGCTATGAAAGATCTAAAACCAACTTTCTCCTTGGGCGCTGATGGAATTCCAGCTTTTCTCGTAAAGAATTGTTCTGCCCAGTTTCTTAAACCACTCTGCATTCTTTTTAATCATTCTCTGAGAGATGGCGTTTTACCTGAAATATGGAAGACAACGTTTATAACTCCCATATTCAAGAGTGGTGCTCGTAACAACGTAAGCAACTACAGGCCTGTGGCAATAATAAGTGCGATACCCAAACTATTGGATAAACTTATTTATAACAGAATGTTGAGATTTTGCTTAAATTTTATTTCAGAAAAACAACATGGTTTTGTTCCTGGTCGTTCGACAATCACCAACTTAACTTTATTCACAAACTCAATCTTTTCTAGTTTTAATAGAAATAATCAACTAGATGCAATATACTTAGATTTCAAGAAGGCTTTCGATTTAATTAATCACAAAATTCTACTATTAAAACTTAAACATTATAAATTTTCATCCAGTATGATTAAATGGCTTGAAAACTATTTATCTAATAGAAATTCTTATGTACAAATAAAAGGAACCAAATCCCGTAATTTTATAGCTCCATCAGGAGTCCCACAAGGAAGTCACCTTGGTCCTTTACTATTTTTATTGTTTATTAACGACTTACCACATATAATTGAATTTTGTGACATTCTATTATTTGCAGATGACATTAAACTGTTTTTGGAAATTTCAAAGAAAGAAGATTGCCTAAAAATGCAATCCGAATTGAATAAAATTATGAATTGGTGTAACATGAACCTGCTGTTCCTCAACTTCGATAAATGTCTCACTATTACCTTTTCAAGAGGTATTAATCAAATTACTTTTGATTATTTACTCTCGACTAACATAAACTGCGGTAGAGTCGACACTATTAAAGACTTGGGAGTCATTTTTGACTCGAAACTCACATTCAGCGATCACCTGGCCTACATTGTAGGTAAAGCTAATCGGAGCTGGGGATTTGTATTTCGAAACACGAAATCATTTAAAAATCCTAATACAATTAAATATTTATATTTGACTCTAATCAAATCTTTGCTAATGTATGCATCAACAGTCTGGAGGCCAATCGGAAAGAATAACATGGACAGACTGGAGAGAATTCAGCACAAAGTGTTAAGACATCTAGCATACCTTTCGGGCAATCCTTTGTCGAGATATGACCATGATTACACTTCAACTGCTGAAACTTTCTGTCTTGCTTCTGTTACATCTTCCATGATTGCCTCCGATGTTTTATTTGTGTACAAGATTAAGTCCAACAAGGTGAATTGTCCTGATCTTCAAAACCTGTTTCCAATTCATAACTCAAATTATGTACTTAGAAATAGACTACCTTTTTATCCAGAAGTACCATCCACCCGGCACTCTGAGGCTAATCCAATATTCAGATTAAGTAGTTGTTATAACAATTTATCTAAACAACTAGAAAACCCCTTGGATTTCTCATTGAACATTAATAGAGTCGCAGTCTTGTTCAAAATGTTGACCCTAGTCTACAAGTAACTATTTTATTATTATATTTCATCACATTACTATTATCTTATATTATTTTTATTTCTCTATTGTTATTTAACATATACTCTATCATTATTATATTAATTTAATAATATTACTTTGTCTATTATTGTTAATTTTATTTTATTCAATAATTATTGTATTATATTAATGTATAAGGCATTTAGCCGTTGAAAATAATAAATAAATAAATAAATAAATATATGTTACTTATTTATTTTATAAAATAAAAAAATGTGTCTTTTTGTTAATAAACCATTAATTAATCTCCAAACAATCTGGCTCGCTTTGAAACAGTTTTATAAATTTGCGGCTCCCAAAGTTAAGGTTAGTGGCCACCCCTGTTAAATACCATCATTTTTACTAGCAAATCAAAAATAAATTTATAATGAAGCAAATCTTTATAAACATACCTATCATAATTTACTTGTAATTAAAGCTATATAATTACAATGACTAAATCTAAATAATAAAATGAAATGGATCTGCTCTTGTTTCTTATTAAATTATTTTGACTTATCTAAATTTTAGATAAATGAAAACTCACTAAAAGTTAATTACAAATATTATCAATTAAGAAATGTTATTAATTGGATGTATTTTCTATTGAAGACGGAGTAGTATAACTAAAGAATAGTAGAAATAGAAAACATTATTTTTAATTGCAATTAATTAAGTTCAAAACTTTGTGAACAGCGACGCCTCGATGATGGCCGGAACGGGTCAAAACGTTGTCAAAAAAAAATTAAATTTTAAATCAATTTTTTTTTAATTCTGGATGCAAATAAAAATCTACCTTTTACTTTACCATACAGGGTATGGTCATGTATTGTAATCGTGCATGAAAAAAGTGTTTTTTTCCTTCTTTTTTTCAAAATAACTAAAAAACGGCTGAAACTATTTTGATTAAAAAAATTGAGCGAAACTATGACATTTCGCTCTACAAAAAAGCTCTTATAAGTGAACATGGAAAAAGTTATATTTTTCGAGATAATAATTGTTTTGTCAAAATGTCTGTTTGTCTGTGCGTTACCAAATTTTTGTGGACGAGCTAGCTCAAAGACTAGTGTGAATATCAAAACCAAATTTCACACGTAGTTTTGGTCCATTGATTTTTCGTTTATTGGGCCACGCAGGTAGGGGCCTCCACTAACAAGAAATATTTACATAGTCGGGTGAATTTAATTATAGGAGTATTTACATAATTATAGGAACATTTACATAATATATTTACATTTTTTTCTTTATATAATTTCTAGCGCATGGCGATTTCCCTATAAGTTCTCCGGTTGAAGCTATAAAAAATCATCAAAAAACCCCTCATCGCCCTGAAGGTCATATCGCATAAAGTTCTCTGGAAAATTCCCAGTGCGACAAGGGGAGGCACCGCTTTATAAAACCACACTCCCTTCCACGAGAGTGTGATGGCTTCAACTCTCACAGAACCCGAGCCCACCCCAAACCTTGCTGCAATGTTGCTCACCAGACTGGAGTTGCGCTTATAATAATTGATAAGACCTGATTAGATTTTGCTGCATATCGACCCAAAGTTAAGGGGGATGGAGGGGGATTAAAAATTAAAAATCTAGGCTATTTGAGCAAACTCATCCAAATTTTGTATACATAATCAGTGGGACCCCAGAAGTCTAAAAATGCAAAAACTAACCGGCTGGGGAAGGGGGGATGTAGGGTCAAAATATGAAAATATAGGCTCTTTTACCAAACTCAAACAAATTTTGTATACATATTCAGTGGGTCTCCAGGAGTCTGAAAATCGAAAAACTAACCCCCTGATTATAAATAATTTTATTAAATATTAAATATAAGAGAGGGGCCAGGTTGTATGGTAAAGGCAAGTGGATGGCCACATCAGAACACGTCAGCTTATTTACTTGAATTTAAAATTAAAAATAAAATTAATAAATCGCTTTTAAATGAATCGAAAAATTACCGAGCAACATTCGCACTTCCAGTTAATTAACTCATTATAACTCGAAGATTTGCCATTCTTATCGTGAGTTTTCGCGATGTAGCTCACGCGTGCTTTGCTATTTATTTTTTTATTGATGATAAAAAAATAACAACAAAAATCTCTCTCAAATATAATTAAACAAGATTTTTCTCTGATTAGATAGGAAGTAGAGTGCGCGTCAGTGAGTGACAAGGTCAAGAGCGCAAGTTAATTAGTATTAATCGATTTATGGAAATTTATTACAAACAAATTAAGCAAAATATCCTTCATGTTTCAATAACTTTTATTGATTTAATTAAAAATTTTAACTATCATTTTGAAATTTTATAAAAAGATAATATATTGAAGATGATGAGATTATATATCAATTATCTATATTAAAAAATAAACAAATAAATAAATATTACTAGGCGATTTGAAAAATAGTTGCCTAAATCGGACTCCTTGTAAAAATAGTCAAAAAAACACTAAACAAAATTAAAAAAAAAACTGACACGTTCTGATGTGGCCATCCACTTAACTTTACCATACACCCTGGTCCCTCACTTATATTTAATAAAATTATTTATAATCATTTAGGGGGGGGGGGTTATTTTTTCATTTTTAGACTTCTGGTGGTCCACGGATTATGTATACAAAATTTGGTTGAGTTTGGTAGAAGGGCCTATATTTTCATTTTTTGACCCTACACCTCCACCTCCCCCCTATTTTGGGCGGTTAGTTTTTGCATTTTTAGACTTCTGGGGGCCTACGGATTATGTATACAAAATTTGGTTGAGTTTGCTCAAATGGCCTAGATTTTTAATTTTTAACCCCCTCCATCCTACTTAATTTTGGGTCGATATGCACCAAAATCTAATCAGCTCTTAATCTCAATGCACCAAAACTACTTGTTAAATTTGTTTTTGCTATTCACTCTAGTTTTTTAGCTAGCTCGTCCACAAAAATTTGGTAACGCACAGACTAACAACCAGACTAACAGACATTTTGACAAAACAATTATTATTTCAAAAAATATAATTTTTTCGATGTTCACTTATTAAGGCTTTTTTATAGACCGAAATCCCATGGTTTCCCTAATTTTTTTAATCAAAATAGTTTCACCCGTTTTTAAGATATTTCGAAAAAAAAGACGGAAAACCGCACTTTTTTCATACACGATTATAATACTCACAGGTTTTAATTTTTAAAAGAGACTTTCCTCTATTATTTGAATGGGTGCTGAAGAGGGGTTGGCAATTTAGGGGGGGGGGGCATTTAAAAAGTTTAAATAACACTGGTCAACAGTGGTTTTGATGCCGGGGTATTTGGAGCTAATTTCATATAAATTTGTTGCCCTGTATTCAAATATGGCATTAGTTTTTGCCTCGCAGAGTCGTGTTATCGCAAATTTAGCACTGCGGGAACGCTGAAACTCCGGGGGTCCTCCCCGGGAATTTTTGGAATTATGTATATGTTATGCATTTCAATTGTTTCTGGTTCCAACTTTAGTCATTTTCGCTTAAACAGTTTCCTTTTTAACCCCTAAAATAAATAGATAAAATGGGGGGTAGGCTAGGGATTAGCGTGTCAGCCTGCTAACCAAGTGGACCAGTGTTCGAATCCGACTCGAGGCAACGGGCTAAATCTTGACCCCGGGGTAGAGACAAATTTTAAGAAAGTAATTAGTATCGTAAATTGGCTTATGGCTAGAAAGGCCGAAAAGCCACAAAAAAAAGATAAAATCAAAAAATCAAAAAAACTCTCAAAACCAGTCCGGAAATGCCGTTCCCGCACCATGACACTACTGTCTAGCAGCCAAAGTTTCTAAGAAATAACATTGGGATCGGCACTTCCTCGGAGTGAGGGACAGGGCGTCTTGCAGATACTAAATCAGGGTAAGTCCACTTACTATACGGTTCTTTCGATTGATTTCAATAATATTATAACATGGGGTTTTTGGCATTGAAATATCAATTTTTTATTCAGGCCAAAGAAATGATTCAAAAAATTTGAAACTCTGAACACTTTATCCTTATAATAGTAGTTATCCTTCAGAATTTTTACAGATTATTAGCTATTATAATTTTGAAGTTACAGCTAGATAAAATACTGTTATATCTCTCAGCTTTGGTATTATTATAGACTCCAAAATTTTAATAGCTAAAAGTATAAAGATGTTTCACCTTGCACCAACACCACAATCTCTACTAATTAGCTAAAAGTATGTAAAAATTCTAAGAGATAGCTACCATTATAAGGATAAAGTCTACAGAGTTTCAAATTTTTTGAACCATTAGTTTGGCCAGGCGCCGATCCAGACCTCTGATTTGGAAGTGTGTCGCGATCGAATTGTCCAAGCGGGGGGGGGGGGGAAGAGACGCCGCCCCCCACATAGAACTTTATTTTCTTCAATTTTAAATTTTTTTGTGTCTTTTCGGCCTTTCTAGCCATAAGCCTAATTACGATACTAGTTATATTTTTTTTTAAATTTGTCTCTACCCCCGGGGTCAGATTTTAGCTGTATGCCTCGAGTCGGATTCGAACCCGGGTCCCCTGGTTAGCTCGCTGTCACGCTACCGCCTAGCCTATCTGACCTCCCAATTTTAAAATTTAATGTTATAAAAAAATTAAATAAACATATAAAAAATGTTGATCTCCAATGCTTTGGGGGGGGGGGGTTCGCCCCCCCTGGATCCGCGCATGAATTTGGCCGGAATAAAAAAATTGAAATTTCAATGTCAAAAACCCCATGTTATATAAATGGGAAACTTGCATCGTTGTGCAGCAAAGATTAAAATTGAAATAGAGACTGGGGGAATATTTTTTTATTTATTGTGAATCATATGAGCCTCTGTCAGCGTAAAAATTCGAAAATATCCAAAATAAAGACCACCCTAGGCCTAGTTGATTCAAATTGGTTCCTTTTGCCGAGTGTGCCTCAGTGCTGCCCTCTTTCGGCTCAAACAAATTCTACTTTCCTGCACGGTTACAAATTTGACATTTCCAAATCGACTCCAATCTTTTGCTGTGTGATTTCGAACTTAGAATAAGTATTACCTATTATTATTATTCGATTGCTCTAAATCTAAATTATTCCCTATTCGTTTTCTCTCTATTCATTAAATAGACCGATTCAAAATAGGGAGTTTAATAATAATCCGCCTGCCGGTATGATTGATTTCTAACAATCTCATGCATGCATGTCATCATTCATCATCATTTTTAATTAACATTATTACTCACAATTACATTATTTATTTATTTATATTTAATAAGGCTAGTTATAAAATTATCGTATCTTAAAATATATCTAATAAATTAATTTTCTCACTCATTTAATTAATTCTTGCTGAAGTTATTTGTTAATTTTTAAGTAGAAATCAATGAGAATTCCCTCTCATTGATATAAATAAACATTCACTATATATAAATATATTTTGAACAATATCACTTTATTCAATTAATAATAAGTACCTGGAGCCACCGAGGAATGCTCGGCAACTTTTTGCTTCAGTTAAAAGTTATATATTTTTAATTTAAAATTCTGATCTGTCACTGCACACCACCTCGGCACCCCACCCCCTGGACCCCACCCCCATACCAGTCCCATTACGCCCCTGGACCCCCGCCCCATACCGCACCCGCACACCACACCCCCGCCACACCCCCTGGACAACCACCCCCGCACCGCACCCCCTGTAGATATTAAGTTAGCCGTGATTATTGTAGTTTTGTTGTTATTATATAATTGTATTAGTGTGATTTTTAGATTGAATAAACGTGCTTATTAAAGCTATTTCAGTACTTTTTATGAGCTTTTACACCCCCTAGTCTAACGAGTTCCTATCGAAGTCCAGTCGCTGAACATACTTCTTAAAGATCTTCTCAAGTCTTCGGTTCTTCAACAACAGATCCTGTGGAGGCGGCCAGCCGATGCCCTCCGTTACACAGTCCTTTATAAAACTCAAACGACTTCCATTGAAAACAGCACAGTCATATAAAATATGTCCTCAACTCTGGCACGAAGTTGAATCGCAAGGGGTGAGGGTTGGGATCCAGGGGAAAGATGGGGGTCCATGGGTGTAGGTTTACTTGGTTTAAGGGTGATTAGAGAACGGGGGAGAAGTTCCGGGATTGGAGAGAGGGTCGGTGGGATGGAGAGTGGTTGGAGATGGAGGGGTGTCTTGGCTAGCAAGAGGCCCGCCGAAGGCGGGCCTGGCAGCTAGTTATAACTAAAACAAAAAATTAATGTGATACTCCAGGTAGTATAATATTTAGTGCCTGGAGCACCGAGCGATGCTCGGTAACTTTTTTGCCTCTAAATAGCTTAAGTTTCAATTTTAAATTTATTTATAACCAGACTATAGTTTCGAGAGCTTAAATCTCATTTACATACATACTTTATATTCAGGGGCCCAGGGGATCTATACATAAAATCCTATTTGGGGCCCGGTCAGTCCCGCTCCGAAACTCTTTGATTCACACTAAATTAACAAAAATCTAAAATAAAATATGTTTAAAATTTTATTTAAAATAGCTTTTATTGCAATATGTTTTTATCAATAAATACCCACATAATTGAAGGAGATAAAAAAGAGTGTGTTTTCTGCTGGGATTATAAATTTTTAATTATTTATAAAGAGACCATAGTTTCGAGAGCTTTGCCCTCTTCATTAGTCTATTCTCTGTTACAATGGATTCACAGGAATTAATGTATGAATGTATGTATGTATTCTTACATTAATTCCTGTGAATCAATTGTAATAGACTGATGAAGAGGACAAAGCTCTCGAAACTATAGTCTCGTTATAAATAAATTAAAAATTTATAATTCCAGCAGAAGACACACTCTTTTATTATCTTCTTCAATATATACAAATTCTGCTACTCTCGGCAAAAAGAAACTTTCAATTTAGTAGGTATATTATTTATTGAAGATGTGAATAAATGGATATTGTTCAAAAATTTACTATATTTGTTAAATAAATAGATTTAATAATTAATTAATTTTCATTCAATATATTAATTTTGATTTTTCCTAATCTTTTTTTAGCTTTGTTCGGCATGGCAGGACAACAACACAATTTTCCAGGGGCTTATCCTGGATCAAATCCTACTCAACAACAGCAAATGCAAATGCGAAATCAATTCGGACCCCAGCCAGGACAAATGCCACAAATGATGAACGCCGCTCAACAAGCTGGTTGGAATCTATTTAACACTATCTGTTTTTTATGAATTTGACGAATTACCGGGGTTCAATGCCACTGCAATTAATAAAGAAGAATTTAATTTCAAATTCAAAAAATAAAATGGAAACATTTATAAAGAGAAAACAAAAAGTTGTTCTTTGCTTGATGCAAATAAACATACACGTATATGTATGTAGAAATTTCCCTTTTGTGTGAATTCTTGAGGTTTATTTATCCCCAGAGGTGGTTGAAGTTGCTCAAAAAATTTTAAAGAAAAAATATATATTTTAATATTCTCTCTTTATTTTAGTCCAATTTATAAATCGATTTATAAATTGGACTAAAATAATGAAAGAACATTAGTATATATATTTTTTTCTTTAAAAATTTTTCAGTAACTCCAACTTCCTCTGGAGATAAACAAACTCAAGAATTCCCACAAAAAGGGAAATTTCTACATAATATAGCCATCTGTGTATCTACATAAATATGTATATTACTTATATAATTTATTTTTTTGAATTAAATTTATACAAATTTATGTTTGATATGTGTATGTTTATTTGCATCAAGCAGAGGATCAACCTCTTTATTTTTCTCTTTATGATTCAACTACTCTCTTAAACATTAATTGAAAAGATTTTGTTTGCCGAGAGTAGCAGAGTTTTTGAATCATGAAATGAAATCATTGAGGTTGTCCTGTGTTTTTGAATGACCAACTTACTATTACAATAAAACGAATTTAATTTAATGAACCCATGAGAAATAACAAATAAAATATTTATAATTAAAAAAGACTGATAATGTAGGTCAAACCTTCGAAACTATAGTCTTAAACAAATAAATTATAAACCTATATAAATATGTACATGAACTTACCTCGATATGGTTACATGGCCACTCCCTAGACCCAAAGTGATTCTTAAAACTTTAATTTAAATTAATTAAAACAGAAATAGCAGGGAATTGGACTATAAATAAAAAACAGAGTTTTTATTAAATGTGCCAGACGTTTTGTCGATTTATTTCGACTTCCTCAGTGGCCCATTTTATCTCTTAAATTCTTTCTCTGTTTAAAAATAAAAACAACATAAAATATTTTTACAAGAATTTTGATTTTTTTAATTGTTAAAAAGAGAAAAAAAGTTCAAGATTGTTGAATAATTGAGGCCAAGAATGTATTGTAGTTATTATAATAAAAAAGATTAAAGATGTTTCGTCCCATAGTGGAATTGTCTTTTGACAAATAGGGATAAAATGGGCCACTGAGGAAGTCGAAATAAATCGACAAAACGTCTGGCCCATTTAATCAAAACTCTGTTTTTTATTTATTGTCTAATTCCCTGCTATTCCTGTTTTAATTAATACTTATTACTGAGAGTGATATACCGTTTAATTTAAATGAAAAAAATTTAAACACTTACTGAAAATTAACTAATGAAAAGAAAATGGATATTATTAATTTTCTTTCTTAAATTTAAAGTTATTTATTCTAAATTTCTTCTAGTTATTTATTTGTAACCCGCATTTCTCTCAAGGTCCTGCCCCTCTAACTAAAAAGTTGGGGCGTTATTGCTTATATATATTTGTTTATTTACATCAAACAAAGGATAACCTCATTATGAATATTATTTAAGTTTTTAAAAATATAATCTAAACATTAAAAATAAATCTCACGGCTTACAAGATATTATATAAATAAAAAAACAAAAACATTATTTGTCACTCTGAATTGTCAACGAAAATTTTTCAAAACAATTCGAATTTTTTAATCGAATTTTGACCCACTTTATCTAAACAATTTTCTCGGAATTCCCCACACTAATTTACAAAAACATTACAATATTTATTAATGTAGAAAAATATAATTTGTATATTAAAAAATTAAATTTTTTGATTATTTATGTCCATCGATTAAATTATTAGTTGTTATAGGAAAATAAGGACTATATCTTTTATGCAGATAATTTATATTTTATTGCCAACATTTCGTCAACTTTATTGACTTCTTCAGGGCTTCTAAAAAGTGATAAGCCCGCAATTAATACAAATTATAACATATTATGAGATCAATTTTGTTTTTGAATTGAAAATATGTTATAATTTGTATAAATTGAGGCCTTATCACTTTTTAGAGCTCCTGAGCAAGTCAACAAAGTTGACGAAACGTTGGAAATAAAATATAAATTATCTGCATAAAAGATATACTCCTTATTTCCTTATAACAACTTTAATAAAAAAATTATTGTAAACATAAACAAGAAATCTTACAAGATATTATATAAATTTAAGATATTATTTAACTACTACATATTTTTTTTGGTTCTCTTATCTGTATGTCAAATGAAAAATTTCAAAATTAAATGAGGTCTTATAAACACAATTACGTATATCTGAAAAACTTTAATAAAATCCATAAAATATAAAAGTAGGTCAAAATTAGATTAAAAAAGATTACTAGGATCTTTTTTAATCTAATTTTGACCTACTTATATATTTTATTAAAGTTTTTCAGATATACGTATTTGTGTTTATAAGACCTCATTTAATTTTGTTACCTTAACAACTGCCAATTCAATAATAATTTAAATCCTGAACTATTTTCATATCTTAATTCTTTTTAATCTTATCTTTGAAAATATTATAGATAAAATTAATTCGTAAAGTTTGCTAAACTAGGAACTAATTTTTTTTCTTTCTTTTAGCGTTAATGAATCAGCAAGGGTATGGTGTTGGAATGCCAAATGCCGCTGCGGCTGCTGCCGCTGCAGTTGCAGCTCAACAGCAACAATTAGTTCAGCAACAGCAACAACATCAACAACAACAGCAACAGCAGCAGCAGCAGCAGCAACAGCAACAGCAATTGCATCAACAACAAATGCATCAGTTACAACAACAACAAATGCAACAACAGGTGAGAAAAAACAAAAATATACTCAAATTCTGACGGACCAAGCTTTACGCAATAAATCCTTTTTACTTTAGTTAAAAGCGATTTTATTAATATTATTTTAATTTTAAATTCAGATAAAAAGGCTCTTTTATTCGTAGCCAAAATTAAATAAAAATTTATTTATTTTTTTGCGAACGTTTTGACTCCATCTTCAAGGCATCGATACGAACAAAGTTTTGGACTGAATTGCAATTAAAAATTATAGTTCCTGGTCATCGAGCGATGCTCGGTAACTTTTTGCTTCAGTTAAGCAAGCTATATATTAAATCCCGAACCCCTCCTCACCCCCTGGACCCTCACCTACACCCCATCCCACCCCAATTCCGCCCCTCAGTACCCCTCCACAATTGCACCCCCCACATCTCCCCCACCACCACCTCCACCCTTGCCCCCGCCCCCTCACCAAGTTTTTGCATTTCAAGCCTTGTAGTGGCCCACAGTTTATGTGTATATATGTATAGGTATATAAATAAATACGGTATAATAATTTTTTTAAATTAAATTACAATTTTTGAGTTCATCATGGCTTGTATTGGCCTATATAGATTGAAGCTGGCAATTAATTAAACTGGATACTAATCGAACAAACGCCATTCGCCAATTCATTTATCCCCATGACATCTAGAGACTGGAACTCTCTTCCCCGACCGTCTTTCCAGCAACTTATGACCTTCAATCTTTCAAGACCAGCATCCACAGATACCTTCGACTTCTACCCAATCACTAAATCTCCCCTTATCTTCACGTTACAAGGGTCCACCACGGACTACAGAGGTTGTACCTTCTTGGTGCAACTTCTTCTTGTATCAGTATCTTTATAAAAAAAAAAAAATGAGATTGGCGATAGTTGGCCTTCGGAGCTGTTTTTTCGACACATCAAAGAGGGCCAATGTTGCACGAAGAAAGTGCACACTGGCTAGATGGCTTTTCCACAAGCCACAAGGCCATCGACATTGACCCATCCATTGGGTAGTGCCGGATTAAGGGGGGGGGACAAGAAGGGCAACTGCCCTGGGTCTCACTTTCTAAGGGTCTCTAAATTTAAACCAAAAAAAACAAGTGAAGCTTATGGCGAAATTACAGAAATGTTCAATTACTAACGAATTTATGAGGCTCGGATGACCTTGATAAAATTAAAAACTGTGTAAATAAACTTCTAAATTTTTATCCTGCAGATTTAGAGAGCACTCTAGTTTGTGAATTGGAACAATTTATTCCTTTTTTGAAATTTGAGCATAAAAATGAAGAAAAATTACCTGTTACAATAATATTAAAATAGATGGTAGATTCTAAGCATTAGTACCAACCACTCGTACTAATTCTGTGTCATGTAAACACATAATATAAGTGGTTAGTATTAGTAGAGTGGAAGTGCGAGTGAATAGAAATGGTTTCTATTTAATAATGTCAAGTAGCTTCCCCTACCACATATATTGACGACTCGAATTGCCATCTTGTAGCTTTCACTATATACTAATTCGTGGTTAGAAGAAACACCACTACTAAACAAGTTAGTCTGCTAAGTGCTAGTAAATGTAATAGTTCTAATGGCAAGTAACTAAATCGCGTAAACTAGGCTAAAGTCTGTGCGTAGGTCAACAATGAGCGAAAGCTGATTGATAGAGACTAAGTTTATTAACTATAGAAAGAGGTCTTCTAGAACTTTGTCTTTTGAAGAATTCTGCAAAGCAAAAGGCGAAAAAATTACCTTTTATGTATTTGTAAGTTTTTTTTTTTATGATAATGATGAGAGAAGGAGTTACACCAAAAGGTGCAACCCCTAAAGGCCTGGGTTGGCCCCTCCATCGTGAAAAGAAGAAGAAAGAATTTATATAGGGTTGGGCGGGGGTCGAAGTGTATCTGTGGATACAGGTCTTAAATAGCTGAAGGTTATAAGTCGCGGGAAAGATGGTGGCAGGGAGCGAGTTCCAGTCTCCTGGAGGTCATACGGGATAAAAAAAGTTGGCGAAAGCGCTTGTTCGACTTTTATCCAATTTGACAGCGAAGGGGTGCTGAGCGTTAGAAAACCGCGTGTGTTTCTCGTAAAGAGGGCATTAGAGGATAATTGATTTCAGCTCGACTGAACAGACACCATGATAGTATGTGAGAGTACAGGGAAAGGGCAGAAACGGTTCTTCGGTGAGCCAGGAGTCGAGTGAGTTGGTTAGAGCCGGGTCTGCTATTAGTTTAATTGCTCGCCTCTGAATTGCATCCAGTGTAGCAAGAGAATGCTTGGAGGCACCCCTCCACAGATGAGAGCCATATTCGAGACAGGGACGAATTTGAGCCTTATACAGTATAAGAAGTTGACTGGGAGTATAACAGTGTCTAGACCTAAATAGGAGAACAAGCTTGCGCGCTGCAGCTTTAGCAGTGTTTGAGATATGGTCATTCCATGAAAGGTCAGACCCTAGATTTACGCCTAGCATTGAAATTTTATCCCTGAATTCTAGTGAGTTTGAGTCGAATGATATGTTTGGGAGGTTTCTGTCGACGTGCCTAGAAATAAGGCAACACTGAGTTTTCCCTGCATTGAAGTTAACTAAGTTTCGGGATCCCCAGTTTTTTAGTTTGCATAAGTGTAAATTAATTGAAGAGGCAATGTCTGCACGGTTTTTATGCGATGCAGGGGCGTTATGTAGGGTGCTGTCATCTGCGTAACAATATACGCGGATTGGAGGGCATGTTTAGAAGGTCGTTGATATAGATAAGAAAAAGCGTAGGGAGATAACCGATCCCTGAGGAACTCCAGCGCTGGTGTGGAAGGGGAAGATGATATTCCATCGATGACAACCTTAATACTACGGTCTGAAAGAAAACTTTCGAGCAACTTACAGAGTTTCGGTGCAAGGCCGACGGAGGTCAATTTGGCAAGAAGATTTTTGTGCCAGACCATATCGAAGGCTTTTGAAATGTCTAAAAGCTACCGCGAGGGTCTCATTCCCGGCCTCCAGGGTTTTGTTCCAGATATGAGTTACATATGGTAGTATGCCACCAGTTCAAATAAATGTTTTAATGTTTTAAAATAAAATTTTTATATTAATGATATAAGTTTGTGTTTTTAACATTGTACTTTAATTAATAAAAAAATTAAAAAATATCCGTGAGCAAAACCAGTACAAAAAGTGGATGTATATTACTTTTGATGCTGTTTTTTCAATTAATTCCAGTAGCAGGCGGCCTCAAAAAAATAGTATGCTCTGAGCCTCAACTTGCCTTAATCCGGCACTGCTATTGGGCCATTGTGTGGAGGCACCGTCAAGCTAACCTCGTTTTAATGGTGGCCAACGTGAGGCCCATAGTGTAGAGGAGACATAATATTCACGGATGTTCCTTCGTTGACCCTTTTTAAACCTGAAAAAGGATGGAGGATCTTCCTGAATCGTCGGGTTTTTTAAGAAGATGAAAAATGACCTTCTAATAAACTCTTTTATTTAGAATTTTCAGTTTTCATTAACCTTGGGCTGCCTTTGCATTCATTCATCATTGGGTCCTACTGCTCCATTAGAAAAAACCTCTAATTAATTAATTAAATTCCCTAATTTTAATTTATAAAATATTTGAATTAAGTATTAGTGGATTTTAAAATTAATTATTAAAAAGAAATTGAACGAAAATTTTAATCAACAATTTATATTGGTACGCCCACCTGTTAATAAGTAATTTAATTAAGAAATAACCTATCAAATAAATCAAATCCTTGTATATTCCCATGGTAATATATCAGTGAAAAGTATAATTATATACGAATTTTAAAAGAGACATAATTTAATTTTTAGGACAAATTCTAAGATTTTAGTAGAAATATTATTAAATTGCGATATCAGAGGAGACTATTTTCAAAAAAGATGATCAAATCTTTAGTTTTACTATATATTTAAATAAGAGGTCTTGTATGGAATTTTTTTAATTTTAAGCTAAATTTTTTAATTTCCGTTATATATAGAAGAATGAAGTAAAAAGTTTCTGTGCTTATGTTGCATATTGCGATTCAGAGAGGTTTTTGCTCCCGAGGGTGTGAACTGACTGCCCGGAAACCATGTTAGTTCTCCTGAGGGGATGAATCAACCTCTGATAGCGCAATTTAATAATATTTCTACTAAAAATCTTAGAATTTGTCCCGAGCTTATTTTTTGAAAAACATTCCAACTATTTTTCAAAAAAAGTGTGTGGTCAAATTTTTTAGTTTTATATATTATACGAATTCATAAATTTTAAGAAAAACATTGATTAATTCGAAAATTATATTTCTTCACGTGTCAGATATTTCTAACGATCTCTATTTTCACTTATATGAAAAGGGAAATTTTTTTGGCTACTTCAAGAATTATTATTATTATTATGTATTTTTTTTGTTTTTTATTTTTTACTGATTTTTAAAAAGATTTTAAATACATTTTTTTTTTTTACTTTTCGGCCCTTCCTAGAATCAACCAATTTACGATACTATTACTTCATTATGACTTCTATGTAGGGATCAGATATTTAGCCGGTTGCCTCGGAGTCGGATTCGAACTATTTTACGCCATTAATGAATGACTTTTGTATTATTCTTTTTAGGTGGCCGGCTGGTGTTCCCCGTCCAGGACGCAAGGTCAACCGGGTGTTGTTCCTGAGTGGGCGGTCCCAGCAGGAGCAGGACCCCCGCCAGGGGTTGCCAACGGTCACCAAGCCCAAACCCCCGGCGCACGAGCGTCCAATGGCAACAACAAATGCAGCAACAACAGCAAATGCAACAGCAACAGCAGCAACAACAACAACAACAGCAACAGCAGCAGCAACAACAACAACAGTCACCCCAGCAAAATAAAGAGTTCAATACAGCATCACTTTGTAGATTTGGCCAGGAAACTGTTCAGGATATTGTTTCAAGAACTCAAGAGGTTTTCCAAGCACTCAAAAGCATTTCGGTAAAAAATCATTACTCCTTTCGGATTCAAGAACAGGATTAGCTCGAAATTATAAGATATTCAAAAACAGTAGATGAAATCTCGGTAATCATTTAGAAACTAGTCCTTTCAATGTTAGCCAGGGGTCGGCAACCCGTGGCTCGCGAGCCACTGGTGGCTATTTCAATGTGAAGATGTGGCTTTCATTTTAAATCAAAAATTTATATGTATCTAATCCTAATCAAATACCATAATATTGAATTAAATATGTTAGTGACTCTTTAAAAAACTGGGAAATTTTGTACATTGTAACTTTTGACTTTTCCGTCTCAAAAGGTTGCCGACCCCTGAGCTAGGCCGTTGGCTTAATTCTTTTAATTGTCAAAAAACGAATAGCAGGGTCCGGCGTAATACTATAATATAATATTAAAATAAGCTGATATGGGTTAACATACAGTTGGTCTCTAAAATAATAAAATAATTTATAATTATTTATGAACCCCCCCCCTTAATTTTGAACCTATTATAAATTAATAATACCTATCTCCTCTAATTTTGCGAGAATATTTTATTAGAAAAATATCAGCTTTCTCTCGATTTTTGTTTGAAAAATTATATTATTTTAATTTTTTTTTGAAATCTCTCTCTCTCTCTTTTTGGTCACTATTAATTAAATATAAGGATTCATTTTCAGGCTAGTATTGGGTGCATATGCAAAATTTCATACAAATTGTTCAAAGAATTTAGGAGTTGTATTAATAGTTCGAGGCGACTGTGGGTCAGTGGTCGGACATCTGGCCTGAAATACGCTGGCTCGAGACCGAGCCTCGGCAGATATTTGCAGTCGCCTCCTCTTCAAGGAAAGCAATGGCAAACCACCAAGAGCAGTAATTGCCAAGTGACACTCTCCGAACTAGCCGTTCGGAACCGACGTTAAAAAGCAGGTCCAGCCTATATCTGTGTAAAACAACTAAACCCACTCAGGACAGGTATATGCGAGAGCGCTAAACGTCGGGGAGACCTCGATATGGCACTTAAAGAAGAAGAAGATTAATAGTTCTATTTTTTTGAGCCCCTCCTATTTCGGCCCCCGAAAATAACTCTCTTACTTGAGACGTTGCGGCATATCGGCGGAGGAGCACACCGAGGCCTATGCACTATTTTTATAATTCATATAATTTTGTATATTATGATAAAATCCAAAACAACTCTGCCTGCGGACAATTTATTTATAAAATTAATTGTGTCGCTAATACTCTCTTAGGAACTGATGATGGCATTATTTAATTAAAGCCGAAACGTTTTCCATAATTGGGAGTTTTTTTTATTCAGCAGAGGCTACCCATTGGCTGAATCCCTCTCCATTACTTAATTATAACTCTCTTTTTTATTATATGTTGATTTTTATAATATATTTCATTTGTCTTGTTTTTTTTTTAATTTGAAAATTTTATCAATTTAAATTTTTAACCCTCCCCCTCACCTTAATTTTTAGTTCCATTTAAACCACAAATTCTAATCACCTCTTAATCTCAATGCATTAAAACTACATGTGAAATTTCGTTTTGATATTCACATTAATTTTTGAGCTAGAAATAAAATTTGGTAACATACTTACTAATTTACTAATTAACAGACATTTTAGCAAAATAATTAATATCTCGTAATCATTTTTACGATGTTTACTCATTAGAGCTTTTTTGTAGACCAAAACGCCATGATTTCGCTCAATTTTTTTTTAACAAAATAGTTTCATCCGATATTTCGAAAAAACACTTTTTTTCATGTATGATTACAACATACTTGACCATACATAACATGTATGGTAAATATTGAAAGAGACAATAAAAAGAGTGTGTCTTCTGCTGGAATTATAAATTTTTATTTATTTATAACGAGACCATGAAATTAATTCCTTGTGAATCCATTGTAATAGACAAATAGACTGATGAAGAGGCAAAGCCCTCGAAACTATACTCTCGTTATAAATAAATAAAATTTATAATTCCAGCAGAAGACACACTCTTTTATTGTCTCCTTCAATATATAAAAATTCTGCTACTCTCGGCAAAAAAACTTTCAATTTAATGTATGGTAAAGTAAAAAAAGGAAAGGTTTGTTCGCTTATAATGTCAGAGATGAGCATGTCGTGTTTGAATTAATATAGAATAAATAAATGATCGTTTGCAACGCTTTTACTTTAAAACTACTTACATTGAAATAATTTATTGATTTTCATATTAAATAAATACAATTCTTTTTTCTTATTTTAGATTGCTTTTATAAAAGAATTATGTTTATTTAAAACTACTTATTTTTCATTTGAAATTAATTTCCTATTGATACTGTATTTATTATACATAGTACTCCAGAGATCTAGGGTATTTATCATCATGTTTTATTAAAATGTGCCTAATCTGTTATTATAAAAGAAGTAGGGATTAAGTGTTTACATAATCAGATCGATTTTAAAACGGATATAATAAAAATGCAATTGATGATTTTAAAGCTAATTCTACAAATCGTTCTTCAAAATGGTTCACCAAGTTTTTTTAATTAAATTGAATTGGCTAAGGGGCCAGTAAGGGGAAAATAAAAAGTTGAAATAAAAGTCAACTTCTATTTGTTACTTTATTTTGGGCAGACGTAATCGATATTTTAACAACGTTTCGAGCGCTATACCGCTGCTCTTCATCAGTGCACGTCAACTGGAAAAGAAAAGCCAATTCAATTTAAATAAAATAGGGCCACCAAACACGGTTCTTTTTAAAAGTTTTTTTAATTTTGTTTGATTGTTCATGATGGCTGCGGGGAGAGAATATCAGCGGGAATTCTGAAACGGTGCTAGTTCGAGTACAATTTACATAACTATAACGAAATTAAAAAAAAACACAAATACTATTTATTTACTAACTGAGCAACAAAAATGCAATCTTGCAGTTAGTCGTATGCGGCTCGCTATCCACAGTTTGGCCACCGTTGTTAAGTTGTTATAATATACAGGGTGGGGCAGCAGAATGCAGTCCATGATTTGAAGGGTTAATTGTAAGAAAACGGTTCAAGATATAAAAAAAGGTTTTTATTGCTCAAAAGTACATATAATACCGGGTTTTTTTTCACGATGTTTTTGAAAATGATATCGTCCAAGTGGCGGACTTGGCGAGCAATGTATATATTGAGCCTTTCAAAGCAGTTTTCGGCCACTCTTCCCAGTACCATATATCCAGCGATGACGCCTCAATCGCCTCCTTCAAAGCGTTCAAGGGGTCGAGGTCGAACTTTGTATACCTCGGCTTTGACGGATCCCCACAGAAAAAAGTCACACGGGGGTCAAATCGGCGGAGAGAGGGGGCCATTTAACATCCCCCCCGGAAAGAGAACAGGCTACCGAGAAAGAGCTCTTGCAAAATTTTGCGTGAACGACTGGCAGTATGGGCCGTGGTCGAGTTGAAACCAGAAGGCTTCGTGTCTCGCCATACTCTTCCATTTTGGGGGCGCTAAAAGTACTCCAACATGTCACAATAGCGAACCGAATTCACGATAACAGTTAATCTTCTGGATTCAAAAAAATAAGGCCCAATAATACCTATAGAGCAGTGGTTCTTAACCTTTTTAAGCTGGGACCCAAATTTGAGAAATTTGTTCATGTCGCGACCCCCCATCTCCCGTCAAAAAAAATATAATTGCTTTTTTTAGACGATACTTGAGAAATTTTCTTTAATTTTCAATGATGACTTTTTTAACTCACATATAATAATATAATTTTGTAACTATTAAGGTAATTGTTTCGCGACAATACTAGCAAAAAGTTAATGCTAGAGTATATAGAACAGACAATAAGGATTCATAATTCATAAGCCCAAAACTTTTTGCTGTTTATGTACCGATTCTAGCCAATCCTGTGCTCGTTTGACAAATCTGGCACCATTGTAAGAGATTGAATATTTTTATATTATAATGAGAGATAAAATACATTTTAAATTTCTATAAAAATTGTTTTATTATTTTTTAACAATTGTAATCAACGCCTACGTTACACCTTATGAAAATTATAATTTTGAAAAATTCTAGCGCATGCTCGCTTTATACATCTTTCGCTGGTTAAATAAATGCGCCGTTGCCAAATTGTTTTTAGTGTAAATTTTTTTATACATTTTTCATTATTTATTAATTATTATCTCAGAAACTGTGTTGTAACTATGAATCAAAATTGTCTTAAAATATGTATTGGTTATTGTTTAATTTTGGTTTAGTTTTTTATAAAAATGGTAAGAAGGGTTTCTTAATTATAATTAAATATGTATGTAAATTTTCCGATATCCCGTATAGTGCAATGTATAAGAGTCTGAAAAACTAATTTTGAAATTTAATATCTCCGGTACTATATTGTTCATAAATTTCGTTTTGCCACCAATCGATGCAGAAGTATTTAAATAATAATCTGTCTAAATTTCAAAAAAAATACTAAGAAAACATATTTGGCAGAACAACTACCTTAAGATAACCAAAGGTACTTTTCGATCTAAGGGAAATTTAATGAAAAAGAGCAAGTTTTTCATATTTTCTTTTTTATAGTATTGAATAAATCAAAATATATGTTTCAACTTATAATAATAAGTAAAATATTTGATTAACAACTCTGCGCGACCCAAAGAATATGTTTTGCGACCCAATTTTGGGTCGCGACCCATAGGTTAAGAACCATCGCTATAGAGGACACAGCGCACGCCAAACTGTTACTTTGGGGCTGTGAAGAGGTCTTGATGCAGTTTACAAGGATTTTCAGATGCTCATTAATGAAAATTGTCCTCTGCGTCGCCACAACGCTTTTAAAAACGTCTCCAATAACAAAGCCGCGTTGCTCACCTGACCACGGCATGGTGTCTACTGAGAACGGTATTGCTCACCCAACTTAACGGCACCTGTCACGCCCCTCTATTCAGCTCTGGGGGCCCTTCAGTGATTTTTTGAAACTAGGGCTGGATTCTGTCTCACCCTGTATATACTAGAAATCAGCTTGAAACTTTGCAGTGGACATTTTAGTGATTTTGTGTTGCTGGCTTGCTCTTTGGCTGGTTGCGGAGGGATCGGTTTGGATGCTCTGCTTGCCCTACTGTGCCCCCGAGCGGCCCGCCTTAGGGATCGGCATTGGAGGGCTAGCGAATTTATGGAAATATGAACGAATACGATCGGCTGGCTAAATGGGCATCTATGTTCCCGAGGCCAATAAAAGAAAAGAAAAAAAACAATAAAGTTATTTTTAGCATTTTATTGTGTATGCAGTTAATGGGAGGACAATGTACAATCTATTTTCCCTTAAGACGGCATCATCAGCACTTAATTATAATAAAAAAACTTGTGAAAGTTTGTGAAAAACAGACAGCGCCATCAAGTGGATGCACATATTAGAATTTAATTATAACAGACACATACACAGACATAAACAGACAGTAATGCAGCTCAGGAATTATAAATATCAAGAATAGATAACTCAGACTAACAGTACTTTCAAAATAAACGGCTTATATATAATTTTTAATTAAAAAAATTTATAATATATCTCTAGATACTAAAGATATTCAACTGTAACCAATGATTTTGAATGGAATGTTTTTTTCAGCCGCCCAACGGTACAACAAGGTCTTCCTAAAGCCATGACAAAAAGACAAAGCTTCAAGAGCAGCTCAAAACGATTAAACTTTTATTTAAAAGACTTTGACTATTTATGATAAATGTAATGAGAATTGCCAAGGCATGGAATATACACATATTGAGGTAATTGAAATATTTAATTTCGTCGGCTTAGAGTGTAAACCTATGATGCATTTCTTATCATACATGACATATTAATACCGTTCAAAAGATAAAGATCAGCATCGTCCAAATAAAACTCCTACTTAAAATTACGATCGTAAGTTGTAGAAAAAAAAATGTGAAAAATAGTTTCTTTCCATATCAACAATATTAAATTTTGTTTGTTTTTTCTCATGCCCTGTAAAAATTTCCTTGTTGTGAGTTAGCAGGTTTCACACTCTTAAGGCGACGATTTGCTATTTCTGAATATCAGTTAAAAATAAAAAGCATCATCGATTCGATTCACTGATTTGAGTTAACCAAATTTGAGGGTGTATTGTAAAATTTCCCGAATTCAAGCAATGTAGAAAACAAAAATATCCGATTTAACTTAGGGGGCCTAGGTGTGAACCGCGATTGAATGGTGTACACTTTTTGGAATTATGTGGAATTATTTTGGAATTCATTAGATAATGCCCCATCATCTATTGTCTTCACTAGAAATGATAGTGGAAGTGGAACTAGGTGTACACGATATTAGGTCGTGTTCCCCGGGTTGGGCCATCTGCTTTTGAATTTAAAATAAAACATATATTTTACCAAGGCAAATCAAAATTTTTTATTGATAATGAAAGATGGATTTATGCCATTTATGAAAAATATATTATTCAAAATGCCTAACATGGCTTCTTTTTACAGGCCATCATTCGAACATAAACATTTTCAGTGAAAAACAAAGATTTAAGCATTTTTTGAGTGCCTTTTTTGAAAAAGATGGAAATTATTTAAAAAATCAACTCCAGTATATGTATTATTAAATGAATTTAACTTTTAAGGACAACAGATGCATATCAGAGGCTTCGTCTCTAGGAATCGAACCAAGAGTTAAGAAAGACAGCCGGGCCAGTAGCCAAACCCAGATTTGTCTTAAGGGTTTGGCTACTGGCCCGGCAAGCTTAGTTAGCGCTTGGGTTCGATTCCTAAGGGGACGAACCTCTCTGATATGCAATGTAAAAATATTTCTCTAATATCTATGATGTCCTTAAAAGTTAAATTCATTTAATAATAAAAATTTTCGATGAATTTCGCAATAATAGCTGGCTCCATGGCTTCAATTTCAAAATTATTGGATAAAAATACTTCACTTTCAGTTTGAATGTTGCGTTTAAGTTCTTGAATTGTTCGTGAGCATAACATACCTTTCAAGTAGCCCCAGAGAAAATAACCAGCGTCAAATCGCACGATCTTGGAGGCCAATTCTTGAAATTATTCGATCACCGGCCTCTTCACGATCATTTTCAAAGACAAACGGTCCAATAATGCCTCATTATCCACGGTTTCAGTTCCTGCATTAATTGAATTTTATTATAGATCCGCCCCTGCGCTCTTCTTTAAAATAATAAATAATGTAATTATTAGTTTTCAGAGATGAGAACAAAATAGCGTTAGTTGATGACTTACACAATTAACTGTTCGTCACTTTTTATTGCAGCTTTTCTCAGGCTCTTTATGATAGATCTCCAAACACTTTGTCATTTTTTTTAAAAAAATGGCAGAGCTTTATAAAAAAAATGACAAAGTGTTTGGAGATTTATTTATCAAGAGCCTGAAGAAGCTGCAATAAAAGTGGCGAAACGTTGCAATTGATAAGTCATAAACAAACACTTATTTTGTTCCTCATCCTCTGAAAAACAAAAATTACATTTATAAATTATGGAACTGAATCCCAATGATAAATAAATAATGTTAATTTACTAAATTATTATTTTATTTGTGACTAGCAACCCACGATATTTCAAGAATAATAAATTTAAACTTTTCCCGATTCTGTCCGTGGTTTGAAAACTTCAATCTTTTTCGAAAACTGAAAGTTCATATTATCTGGCTAAGAATAGGGCGTGCAATAACACCAGCATACCTTCACAGAATCGGCCGGAAAGATAATTAATTTATACTGTCCTTGTGACTCGATTTCCATTGGCGATATTAACCATATCCTTCTGGAATGTGTGACACACAGACACAAAATTGATTGTTTGTACCTTAATATTAAATCATTATTATTGTTCAGCTCCATAATAATTATTAAATATAACAAATTTGAGGAAAAGGCAAACAATTAAACTCAGTGTTAAATTTTAGACAAATTAACTTTTAAACTTTTAAAATAGTTGATAAAAATACTTGGTAGGTTTCATTAAGATATAAAATAAAACAAATTTATTTTTGAGAACTTTAATTGATATACTTTCGGGTGACTAACCCATCTTCAGGAGAAACAGATAGTAACTGACCTGGATAAGTCGGAAATTGAATACAAGTCAATGGTAAAATTTATTTTTTAAGATAACAAAAAGGGTAAATATTTAAAATTATTGGAGGAGAAAAGGTAGGAAGTCTACTTTTGTTTAATTTTGAATGGCCTTTTGAGAAATGAGGATTTCGAATTTGAATACAACTCAATGGTAAAATTTATTTTTAATGATAACAAATAGGTAACATCATTGATAAAATTTAGTGGAGGAATGAAATTTTACCATTGAGTTGTATTCAAATTCGAAATCCTCATTTCTCAAAAGGCCATTCAAAATTAAACAAAAGTAGACTTCCTACCTTTTCTCCCTCCAATAATTTTAAATATTTACCCTTTTGTTATCTTAAAAAATAAATTTTACCATTGACTTGTATTCAATTTCGACTTATCCAGGTCAGTTACTTTCTGTTTCTCCTGAAGATGGGTTAGTCACCCGAAATATATATATCGAGATTAAAGATTCTCCAAAAATAAATTCGTTTTATTTTTTATATCTTAATGTGAAACCTACCAAGTATTTTTATCCAATAATTTTAAAAAATGTTTCACTGAGTATCAACACCAAATTCCTTAAAAACTTTTAAACTTTTAGTTTTAATTTTTTCTTAAAGCAATTTGAACCGCTAAAGTTAAATAATATGATCAATAATTTCTTATGTTTATTCTACAATACATTTAGAAAGTTGGAAAGCCGCTTGTTCGGCAAAAGGAGAGAGACACGGGTTCGAGCCCCGTCGGATGCTCAATTTATTTTTCCTTTTCAAAAAAACATCAGTGTTAAATTGTACGACCAATTGCAACGTTTCGCTTATTTATTCCAGCTTCTTCAGGCTCTTGATCAAATTACTTCCAAACACTTTGTCACTTGATTGTGCCTTGACATTAGTTATATGCATATAATAATTTTGAATACATTCACTTGTATAACACCAATATTTGATTAGAGTAGCAATAGAACTTGACAAACTGACAGTATACTCTTAACTCTAATATTAAAGTAAAAAAACATCAACGAGTAACTTCACGGAATAGAAACTATATATTAATATGTATATTTTGTTATAGATTTTTGTTTCTTTGATTTCATATAGTTAATTAATTTATTTATAAATTAGGAAACAGAGGAATTCAGCTAGTAAAGGAAGCCTCTGTCGAATAAAAACTCCCAAGTGTAGAAAAACAGTTTCGGTTTATAATTAGATAATGCCATCTTCAGTTCTAATGAGCTTTAATGACCATAAAATGTAAGAATATCAATACAGAACAAAATAAATTATATAAAAAATAAATAATTAAAAGAAATTCTATAATTCATATAGACAAAAGGTATTAGTTTGGGTTCGGGGATCAGTAGATTTAGTGGATATAGGAGGTGCATACCTCTTATGACAAAGCATTGCAGTACATATGCAAAGATCCCGGGTTCGAGCCCCGGCTGATCCTTTTGTCTGTAATAAAAATAATCTTTTCTTCGTTCCCTAAATTTAGAATTTGTTATTAATTGTCTTTACACGGCCTCGTTGTGGTCGCGCCCCGAGTGAAGAGAAAATTATTTTCGATCTTTGGGGTCTGCGATCGATTGGGAGGCGCTGGAATAATTAATTGTTTAATTAATGAAATCAAGGCCTACGCTGCGAAAAATGAACGAGGAGAGGATTAAAAAGAAATTCCATAATTCATATAGACAAAAGGTATTAGTTTGGGTTCGGGGATCAGTAGCCTAGTGGATATAGGAGGTAAACCTCTTATGACAAAGCATTGCAGTACATATGCAAAGATCCCGGGTTCGAGCCCCGGCTGATCCTTTTGTCTGTAATAAAAATAATCTTCTTCTTCGTTCCCTAAATTTGAATAAATAATTAGTTTTTACAATATTTGCAAACTCAATACAAGTGCAGACAGAGTTGTTATGTATTATTAAACACAAAATTATAAATAACATATAAAATGTGTACATCGGTCTTGGTATGCTCACTACTTAATATGGCGCAGTCTCAAAAGCGAATAAAATTGTTTTAACAAAAAAATATAATGCGGAGAACTAATCAATGACCCCTGTATAAATGACCTGACACAAAATATATTTAAATTTGACAAATTTCTCTAATAATAATTATCATTTAATAAAATACATTTATTTTTATTACAAACAGGGTGTCAAAGATAGTCAAATTAGCCAATCAAATGCCGGCTAAATTTGGGCATCATCATTATTTAAATTGACAAATAGCGCATTACTTAGCCCTATGCAATCTGTCATGCAAATTAAGGGCTCTTTGCCCATAGGTTTTGATAAAGCATTTCTCAGCCACCAGACTTTTGAATGTGTTATCAATTTTCATAAGAATGACGACGTCATCAAAGTCGAATCCATGCATTATAATGCAATATGATGATCCAGGGCACTCGAATTTATTTATTTTGTTATAAATTTATGTTTCTTTTTATTTCAAATAGTTTATTTGTTATAGAGTTGTTTTTGCCTGATATAAGGCTATACATTTTTAATTATTATACATAGTTTATTAATTTATTTTGATAAAATACTTCACTTGTTTTAGCATTTAGTTCCCCAAGCCACCAAAAAAAAAATCCAAACTTGAATTAATTTTTTATTTTTTTATTTTTTTTTAGTCCCTGATTCCATTGAAAGACGAATGGGATCCGAAAACAGAAGAGAAGAAAAACATCTGAAAGTTATCGTCTGGCTTTAGAAGAGAGTAAAGAAATGACTGAACAAGTGGTATTGAAAAATCGCCATTTAAAAGAAATCATTGACCATCTACGACGGATAATTTGGGAAATTAATACAATGTTATCGATGCGTAGATCTTAAATTCTTCCATTTTTTTTTCTATCTCTCATACTCATCCTCCGAATAAATCGAAATCATTCCATTATCATCCATCCTCTTCTTTCCTTACACCTATATAGATATATATATATATAAATAATTATTGATCTGAAGATTAATTTATTAAACTAGCCAATTGTACTAAGGAGCCGTCCATAAAATAGATACTCAAGAAGGACAGGGGGCATATACCCTAGAGTTAAAATATGTGACAATCAGGGCAAACGTGACGTCACAACATCAATTTAATTTTTTTTTCTTTCAACAACTATAGTTTATTTTTCACTTTTTAGTAAAAATTCGCTGCAAATATTTGACCTGCTATAATCGCCGACTCTCAGAATCGAGTATGGCGAAGTAATAGTTAAGACCTATTGATTTTTATACTTGATATATTACCATAGTATATAATACGCAATACAGTTTGCTGGATGTTATTTCCTTATTTATTATTTAATAATATTTTTGGAAATGATTAGGAATCACATCTTCAAAAGTTCCCTAAGGCGGCTAATCATTTCCAAAAATATTATTGATATATTAGTTTTAAAAATTCTAATTATCTACTCACATCGATACTTCGAGTATATCAATAGCTTTTCAAAACATCGAGTGAATTCGATGCATGATTTATATTGAATATCCCTAGGCTGCAGCCCAAAAAGCCCATATAAATTATGTGTTTTCTTGCCTGGAGGGAGTTTTTTTAAAAACAATCGCAAGATTTATTTTTAAAATAGTTTTTATTTTGAAAACCTTTATAAATTTTACACTTTTTTTACAATTGAATAAATTAAGAGGGATTATAAAATACTTGAATAACTGATGGTTATTTTGGGGGATAAAGTAGTTTAACAATATTTAATAATTAAGATGGGATGACCCGACAGTGAACCGTATTGTTCCTGTGTGGAGAAGTGAGTAGAGCAGGCAAAGCTAGCTCGATCAATAAGTCTGTCTAAGGTCGGTTGATGTCGCAAGTAAATGCTATTACCACTAACCAAGGGTAGATGGAAATGGAGGGCTGGGATGGCCAATCAGATGACAGGCACTGAAAGTTCCTGTCATATGATTGGCCATCCCAGCCCCTCCATTTACCATCTACCCTTGGTTAGTGGTAAAAAGCATTTACTTTGCGACATAGAACTCGGCCCTAAAGGTTGTGGCTAGGGGCCTTTTATATCTTTCTAAATTGATGAATCGGCAAGTTTGATGATAGCATCAAGGTTGTCGATTCTGCACATTTTGAGCCCGTAACTTATATAGATCCGCCCCTGGGAGAAGGACACGAAAATAGTTAAATTTACCCTAACGTATCTTATGGACGGCCCCCTAATAGGGTGAATCCACCAATTATCTATAATTTATCCAGATTTTGTTTCTTGAATATTCTTTAAACTCTAATGACACATAATAAACAATTTACCCAAAAACTAGAACATTCTTTGATAGTTGTTTCAAATAGCTATAAGTTTTCTTAAAAAAATAAATATATATATTTGGCTATATAATAAAAAAACTATTGTCTAAATTACTAATTTCGAATTATTTGTTCTAATGTACATCCAACCTTGTTCCAAACCAATTTTATTTTTATTGATTCTTGAAATGTTTTTATTCTTTAATATATAAAAAATACATTAAGGGCTTAAGATATATATTTAAAAAAATAATAATAAGTATAGGGTCTTTCAAAAGACGCGTCTAGATGTTTTTTAAAAATAAAACATGTAAATACTTTGATTTTTCCAATGTTTTTTATTTTTATAAAAATATGGCTCTTAACAATTATATGTGAAAAATAACATAATTTAAATGTCCACAACGAGGAAGTCTAGATGTTTTTAAAAAAAACAGGCTCTCATACGAACACCAAAATTTTGAAGGACGTGTTCACACATTTCAGCTTCAACTTTATCAATTTCGACCCGAATGTTGTTTTTCAGCTGTGCAATTGTTGTTTGCTTATTCAGATAGACTTTACTTTTCAAAAAACCCCAAAGGAAGTAATATAATGGGGTTAAATCGTACGATTTTAGTCACCATTACGTGAAATTAATCGTCCTGGAAACTTAGACCGCAATACCTCAGTGTAACTTTAATAACTTTAATACGTTGTTCTAGGAGGTAACTATCCATGGTTAAAACTGTACATGTGTCCACTTCACAAATGTAAAAGATGAAATCAAAAGAAGGTAGCGTTCAGAAATTATTTACTACTGACATCTAGACGGGACTTTTGAAAGACCCTTTATAAGGCTTAATTCTTGGATAAAGATTACAAAAAATAAATTAATTAAGTCATAAAATATTTATTAAAATTAAAAAGTGTCCATAATTAATGAGAACATGTTTATTTTTAAGAGGAAATCAATGAGATTGTACTTGGCTTAATGTAAATAAAAATACACATATATAAAAATGAATATATATTTTATTTGAGACTATAGTTTTAAACTATTGGCCATCATTTCTTGAAGGTTATACGTATAAAGATAACTTTATTTTGTAGGTATTATAGTATTATATACGAGGATAAGTAAAAAATTACCTACACTTTTCGTTCTACAACTTAATTAAACTAAGATAGGAGGCGGCCACATTCGCATGCGTTGTGTTGGCGCGTCTGTGGTCACGTGTGCGGAATTTAATCACGATCGCGTAAGCATGTCAGCTCCGCTATCAGATTGCACCAAAGAGGAGCAACGAGGAGTGGTCAGAGGGTGTGAAAGGTGCTGAAATTCACCGGAGACTTTTGTCACAATACGGGGAAAGTGCTTTATCTCGTAAAAGCGTTTTTTTAATGGATCGAAATTTTTAAAAGTGGCCAAACGAGCGTAACACAAAAAGAGGGAGCTGGGCGACCGTCAACTTTGAGACCCTGGAACACCCTCCCTACAGCCCAGATCTCGCTCCCTCAGACTTTCATCTCTTTGGACCGCTCAAGGAAGCTTTGAGGGGTCGTCGATTTGCCTCAGACATTGACGTTTGGGATGCGGTGCAAAAGTGGCTTCATGACCAACCGAAAACCTTCTACCAGGAAGGAATCCGGAAGCTTGTGGCTCGCTGGACCAATTGCATTGCTAAAGGTAAATACTATATCGAAAAATAATGTATCTGTTGTACACCTATCTTAGTTTAATAAAGTTGTACAACGAAAAGTGTAAGCAATTTTTGACTTATCCTCGTACATACATAATGTAGATGGAAAAGAAATCATTTAATTTGTTTACCTATTTACAACAATGCATAAACATAAAATAATTGAAATAAAAACAAAATGTGGGGGGTCGGGTAGGCTAGGCGGTAGCATGTCAGCCAGCTAACCAAGAGGACCCGAGTTCGAATCCGACTCGAGGCATCCGGCTAAAATCTGACCCCCGAGGTAGAGACAAAATTTAAATAAAATAATTAGTATCGTAAATGGCTTATGGCTAGAAAGGCCGAAAAGTCAAAAAAAAAAAAAAAAAAAAATGTAAAAACAAAAATGTAAACAATAATAATTTAACATAATTATTTTCCTTGTTTATTTTCTTCTAATATTTCAATAAACATAGTCCTCTAGAATCTAGATTTGTGTTTTCTAATGTGTTCTCTGGGCCTCTGTAAAAAGAATTACCGGATTCCACGAGATAAGGTATATTTTAATGAAATTCGTATACACCATGAAGAAAAATCACTGAGTTTGTCCTCTGCTTGATGCAAATAAACATATATATCGTCGCTGATCTTATAAAACCTCGTAAGTTCGATTTTTGTTCAAATACGTTTTATACATTTATACCTACCAAATTTTCACGGCGCGTCTGTCTATTGAAAAATTATTAGTCTCTTCCAATTTAATTTCGCGCTACTGACAAATTCTTAAACCTTGTATGTCGAAGTCAAATTTAAAAAGCTCGTATGTCTGACTTACTTATTAAGAGGGTTATGGTTTTTTTGGACGTTTTTAATAAAATGAATTCAAGTATATTTATTAAGGGAGTTTTTTATAGCTGTAGTAATTTATTTGTTTAAGTTTAAAATAAGAGACGTGCAGCTTCAATTTTTTCTTTTATTTATCAATTTCACTAACGTTTCGGCCATAACCAATGGCCAAAACGTTAGTGGAATTGATAAATAAAAAGAAAAATTGAAGCTGCACGTCTCTTATTTTAAACCTAAACAAATTAAGTATATTTATTCTCAAAACAGATCAGTGTGATCTATGCTGTGCTTTTAAAGTACATAATATATCTGCAGAGGTGTATTAACGCCACCAGAATATTAAAAAATTGACTAGAGAAGAAAAAATTACGGCAAACAAAATAATAAAAATGTGTATACCATGGACTTACAGTCAGTTTTACTTTGTCCTAAAGCGTCTCCTTTGTACTACCAAACAAAATTAATAGTACATAATTTTACAGTTTTCGATCTTATAAACAAGGATGGTTTCTGCTATTTATGAAATGAAACAGAAGGTGATCTCACTGCTACCGAATCTGCTACAATTTTCTGCAATTTTTTTCAATCTCGTGGTTCATTTGAACCAAACGAAGAGATAATCCTATATAGCTCTTGTATACAGCCCTTCTATAAAGAACAACTAAAAATAAAAAAATAAAACTGGCAACATTTACAACAGCTAAAAGAATTTTTAGATCAAGAATACCACCTTTTTTTATGATCATCTACCCCATATATAATGTATTTTTTATGTTTAATTTTATATTATTATTTGCAAAGTGTAAAATGAGTTTAATAAATATCTAAAATTAATAAACAGTTATATTATTTCTACTATATTAGTGTACTATAATTTAAGTATTAAAACCAGGGGAATAGAGGTGAATGGGAAATAAATATTTTCGGAAAAGAGGTTTTTTTATTTAATTAGTTTTTTCCTCTTATTAAAAACAAGGACTAAAAAGATGATCAAGGACAGTCGATGGTGGAGAAGTAATCTCCGAAGTCGAAACTCAAATACAATGTATACATTAATTCATGTAAAATAATTGGTTCAATAAAATTAAAAATAAATAAATAAAAAAAGTATTAAAACCAGGTATGTCTGAACTAAAAGTCATAATTAAGACTTAAAACCTCGTAAGTCTCAAAATATACATTTATTATAAATTCTAAATAAAATAAACCATGAAAATCTTTTACTAAAGCAACAATATTATGCTATAATAAAACAATTAATAAATATTGCATTGTATTTTTATGTATTTGTGTTTAAAATGGTTTTTCTTGTTTTCTGGCAAACTTTGAATTTAGGACTTACGAGGTTTTGTAAGATTAGCGACGATATATAATAAATATATTTTTCGTTAAATTGAAGGGTTGTCACAAATATAATAAAACAATAATTTTAATAACTATTTGTATTATTTAATTGATAACTTTAGTGAATTATTGTTTTATTATATTTGTGACAAAACCAACCCTTCAATTTAACGAAAAATTTAAATCAAGTCACTTAAGTTCTGGAAGAAATTTAATAGATAATAAATATAAATATGTATATTTGTTTTAGGTATATAGTTTTTTAATATTTTTATTATGTCATACATTAGGTATGGTCAAGTATATTGTAAGTGTGCATGAAAGTGTTTTTTCGAAATATTTCAGAAATGACTGAAATAATTTTGATTAAAAAAATTGAGCAAAACCATGATATTTTCTTTAAAATTATAAGATTTCCAAACTAAAAAAACAAGAATAATGAAATATACTATAAAATGAACCTATAATAAAAAGAGAGTTACTATTTTTGCATGCCTTCTGTCTATACTGTTTTTAAAGAAGACAGAATTCGCAGCTACTTTTTAGGTTTTTCCAATTAATTTCAATAGAACAACTGTGATAGACAAGCTTTGAATTTGTCAACATCATACAATGCCTGTATGCATTTTTATAATAGAACTTTGAATCAAAATGAATACTTTTACTATAAAATCGATGACAAATATATCTATGAAACAGCAAGTTTCTTCATGTGCTGAGAGTAAATATAAAATCAAATATTGAACTTAATTATAAAATGTCAATATTAAAGTTAGTCGACAGCAAAAGATAATAAAAAACTAAAGATAAAATATTTCTACTAAAATCCTAGAATTTGTCCTAAAAATTAAATTCTTTCTCTTGCAACAATATTAATTAATAAAGTTGTTATAGGTAAATTAGGACTATATTGTTTATGAAGATAATTTACATTTTATTTTCAACGTTTCGTCAACTCTGTTGACTTCTTCAAAGCTCCAATAGTATTCTGATTGATGTTGATGACTTGCCTTGATATGTTTACTAAGAAAGAATAAGATAAAATGACAAATATTCAGGGAAGTTATCAATTTGAGCCCTGAAGAAGTCAACAAAGTTGACGAAACTTTGGCAATAAAATATAAACTATCTGCATAAAAAATATAGTCCTTATTTCATGATAACAACATTAATAATTTAATCGATTGACAAAACTAATCAAAATGATAATATTAATGTCCCTGAAAGTAAAATTTTAAAATTTTGCTCTTGACTATGCAACTGGCAATACAGAGTGTTCTATTTGAATGCATATCTAACCATTGACAAGGGGCGCTGATCTTTATCAAAATCAGTTTCTTAGGATGATATTTTTTTATTTTTTTACAAAAAATTCTTTTATATTTTTAAAAATTATTGTACAACTAAACTGTTCTTTTTGCCAACATGAGAGTTGATGTAAGCTAGTTGAAGGCCCTAAAACCTTAGTAAATTGGATATTGAATTGTATCTAAGTTTCTGAGATTGGCTCGTGATCCCGGCTTCTTTTCCTTCTACTCTGTTCTTTTCACGATTGAGGGGCCAGCCCATACAAGCCTTTAGGGGATCCACCTTCTGGTGTATCTCCTTCTCTCATCAATATCATTAAAAAAAAAAAAAAAAAAAAATTGCATCTAATTGAAAAGTTTTTATTTTGCCGAGACTAGCTGAGTTGTTGATTCATGGAGAGAAACAAAGAGGTTATCCTCTGCTTGATTCAAATAAACATACACTATATATATATATATATATATATATATATATATATATATATATATATATATATATAAAATATATATCGTCGCCTTAGAGTGTAAACCTGCTAACTAACAACAAGGAAATTTTACAGGCAGAGAAAAAAAACAAATAAAATTTAATATTGTTTGTATGGAAAAAATATTTTTTTTGAAATTTTTTAAGAGGAAAAATACCTATTGTTTTTAATCTAACTTTTTCGATAAATACAATATATTTATTTTTCATCTTTTATATTAAAATATGTGTATAATATATAACTAGAACTTTATTCATTAAATTTGAACTTACCAATATACATAAGTGTATATTGAGGTCTTACTGGACCCCCTGGGAAATTCTTACGGGCGCCCATGCTCACACTGTATAGTAGATATCTTTGATAATAAGATTCAAATTCGAATTTGAAATCGATTAACAATATTCAATTTTTTAACAAAGACGATAACAATCAGAGCATCCATCTCTAAAATCAATTCACATTTTCGCCAGGCAAATGGTATTATATTGAAATAAAATATGTTTTCAAAATTACAAATGGGTTTATTAAAAATCCATCAAATAAAGATCATCTTTAGATCTAAATCATTAAACAGGGTACATAATATAATGAATCGAAAGCCTATTTGCTTTGTGAATTAAAAAGGGGCAGAAAGTTATTAAAGGATTTGAAAATTTGTAAGTAAACGGTTGTCTGTTAATATTAACGAAAATGTTTAATAAATATCAATATGATTTGTTAAATATAACATTCAATATATTTCATTTCTTAATTACATATATGAAAAATTAAGTATTCGTTTTTTAGATGCAAGAGCCCACGACAGCCAGACCTTCGTTATTTTATAAAAGCTGAAAGTTTTTCTGTGCATGTCCCCTATACAGGTAAGAACGACCAGCGACTATAGAGTTTGGGTTGTGGTTACTTTGGCAGGTAACAGGTAATAAAGGTGTATAAAATAGTACTTTAAATTCGTTAAAGTATAAAGCTCAATTTTTTTATATTTTCTTCAGGATAACTTTAGAAATCTCGTCATCCATTGCCGGACACTTATGACAGTTGCTACCCCCTGCCAGACACCCCTAAACTTTAATAAATTATAATTATACTTTCGTTATAATATAAAAGATAAATTTTATATATGTTACTTGGCGACCTATAAAAAAATGTTACCTCAATAGGCGGACAGTTTTAATGGTTTTACATAGATTTTAGACATTTCGGTTATTATTGATATCCATTGGTGAAGACATGGAGGAATCGACTTAAAATAAAAAATAACCATCGATTCTTATCTAATACTAGAGGAATAACCTTATTGCATTCCATTTTTGTTGTTTTGACTATTAATGACAACCTCTACTGAAAACGTGGAAGAATCGACTTAAGATCAAAAAGACTAAATTCTTTTATGGCAAACCACTCAAGCTTGAGTTTCTTAAAGTTTAGGGGTGTCTGGCAGGGGGTAGCAACTGTCATAAGTGTCCGGCAATGGATGACGAGATTTCTAAAGTTATCCTGAAGAAAATATAAAAAAATTATAGTTATTATACTTTAACGAATTTAAAGTACTATTTTATACACCTTTATTACCTGTTACCTGCCAAAGTAACCAGAACCCAAACTCTATAGTCGCTGGTCGTTCTTACCTGTATAGGGGACATGCACAGAAAAACTTTCAGCTTTTATAAAATAACGAAGGTCTGGCCGTCGTGGGCTCTTGGGCTATTTCAGCTCTTATCCATAATTTTATTAAAACACAAGCCAGGCATAAGATATATTCAAATTTTACGGCAGAGCGCACCAAAGTATTAAAAAAATAATAATAACAATAATGTTATATAATTATGTGGGTTAAATTGAAAGTTTTTTGCCGAGAGTAAATAGCACAATTTTTATATATTGAAGTAGACAATAAAAAGTGTGTCTTCTGTTGGAATTATAAATTTTATTTATAACGAGACTATAGTTTCGAGTGCTTTGCCCTCTTCATCAGTCTATTACAATTCATACATTAATTCCTGGAAATCAATTGTAATAGACTGATGAAGAGGAGCAAAGCTCTCGTAAATATAGTCTCGTCATAAATAAAATTTATAATTCCAGCAGAAGACTACTCTTTATTGTCCCATTCAATATATAAAAATTCTGCTACTCTCGGCACAAAAACTTTCAATTTTAAGATTACATTTATTTTATTTTACATATCGAATTTTACTTTTCTGTCTGTTAATATTAACGGAAATGTTTTATAAATATTAATATGATTTAATAATTAGTAGAGATTGTGGTGTTGGTGCAAGGTGACACATCTTTAATAAAGATAAGAGTAAATAAATATTATATTTAATATTGATTTACTATGAGTTAAGGATACTAGGTCACTTATTTCACATTTAATGGAAATAAGTGACCTAGTATCCTTAACTCATTGTAAATCAATATTAAATATAATATTTATTTACTCTTATCTTTATTAATATGATTTGTTAAATATAACATTTCTCGGGTGATTATGTGTATATGTGTGAAAATATGTTCCTGATATATTTGTATTTTATTTTTTAATTACATATGCTACCTATATGAAAAATTAAGCATTCATTTTTTGAGCTCTTAGGCATAATTTTATTAAAACACAAGCCAGGCATATACCTACTCAAATTTTTCGACAGAGAGCAAGCACGGCGTGAATGATCTTAGGCCAGGGGGTCAAAACTTGTAAAGTGATGTAGGCCTACCGTGGGATCTGGAGGGGGTATGGACCTCCCCAGAAAATTTTGAAGCAAATTGGTACAATTTAACCCATTTTTCGTAAAGTAAACGCAGGTAGACGACAGCCTGTTCTTGACCTAGTCTTACCTATTTAAGTAAAATTAGTAATTATTAGGCTAACGTTACGGCGCAAGGTGTTTAGGTTTTGTTAACGCAAACAGATACTAGTATAACATTTGAAGGAGACAATAAGAAGAGGGGCAAAGCCCTCGAAACTATAGTCTCGCATAAATAAATAAAATTTATAATTCCAGCAGAAGACACACTTTTTTATTGTCTCCTTCAATATATAAAAATTCTGCTTGATTCTCGGCAAAAACTTTCAATTTTATATTTTATATCATTAGAAATGTTTCAAATGAAAGTAAGGTATATTGTGATTGGAATGCACAACGTTTCGGCACCTAATTTGAATCGTTTTCACGTGTTTGGCTTGAATTCATGCTAGTCTTTATCTGAATTCAATAAATGTTCTCCATCATTTGAAAACGAATTCTATATTATTGTGTCTTTTGATGAGAATATCTCCTTATAAATGTCGTCATTCAGCTGTAGCCTTTTTACTGATAAAGCAAATTTTCCAATCTTCGAATTTATCCTATAATAATATTGACATTTTTACTTTACCATACAGGGTATGGTCAAGTATTGTAATCGTGCATGAAAAAAGTGTTTTTTCCTTCTTTTTTTCGAAATATCTCAAAAACGGCTTAAACTATTTTGATTAAAAAATTCGAGCGAAACCATGGCATTTTGGTCTACAAAAAAGCGCTAATAAGTGAACATCGAAAAAATTATATTTTTGTTTTGTCAAAATGTCTGTTAGTCTGTGCGTTACCAAATTTTGTGGACGAGGTACATCAAAAACTAGTGTGAATATCGAAACCAAATTTCACACTTAGTTTTGGTCCATTGAGATTAAGAGCTGATTAGAATTTGGTGCATATCGACCCAAAATTAAGGGGGGTCGAGGGGGGGGGGGGGGGTTAAAAATTAAAAATCTAGGCCGTTTGAGCAAACTCAACCAAATTTTGTATACATAATCAGTGGACCCCCAGAAGTCTACAAATGCAAAAAACTACCTCCCCCCTACATGATTATAAATAATTCTAGGGGCCAGTTTGTATAGTAAAGTCAAGTGGATGGCCACATCAGAACACGTCACCTTATTTTCTTTTTTTAAATTTTTTAAATTTTCTTTATATTAAATTCAAGATATTTTGACTTCAAATTTGAAATTTTTCATTACATATTTGCTTTATTAATATAAAATTATTAGTTTGCTTGTCTATTTGTATAATAAATATGTATAGGGATTTTGCATGTTTTAATATTTTCTTTAATATATCTTAGTTTTTTTTATTATCTTTGAATAGAAGATAAACGTTTTTGGCGATTCATATTAGAGCGCCCGATCGGTTACTTTCACACGCTATGCACATTATTTATAATACTTTCCCTTGGCAGAGTCAAATTGATTCTTTAATCAACCCAATTTTGATTCTTAGAATTTCTTTATTTTATATTTAAATAAAATTATCTTAATAAATAGAAATGTATAATATTAATTGTCCAATTTTTTCGAATAAAATAACCGACTCATTTTCTAGAATGTATTTTCCATTCAGTATCAAATCCTCTTTTTATTCGAAAGGTTCTCGATATTTCTCTAGTATATATTCATTTAAAAGTCGAATACTTTTCCAATGCAATTATATTTTTTTAAATTCAAAAAAGTTCATGGATTTAATTTAATTATTTTACTAAGTCTCATTTGGAGAGCTGAGGGCCTTAATGATAAACCTGAAAATTAACATTAGTTTTTATTAGATATATGGTAAAATTTCAATATAATTAACAGGAATAGCAGGGAATTGGACAAAAATTAAAAACAGAGTTTTTTATTGAATAGGCCAGACGTTTCGTCGACTAATTTCGACTTCCTCAGTGGCTCATTCTATCACTCTTTGTCAAAAGACAATTCCACTGAAGTCGGAAATTAGTCGACCATTTGTCTAATATTATTAAAAGCAATACAATAACTATATGTATACAGTTGGAAAATTTCACTCAAGTTGTAAAATTCTACTTCTGACCAAATCAACGATTCCATGCATGGCAGAATTTTGAAATAAATAATAATCTAATTTTGTTTTGTTTACACTTCATTATTTCATTTAGTAAAAATATATAATGATTAAATAGTGTTGATTTGTTATCTTATGTTATATATAATAAATAAATATTTACCTATTAGGGATATCTTGTGGAGAATCAGGAAGAGTAATATATTGGCTTGTTCCTCAAAATTCATCATGATTTGAGAACAGCCTTGTAATATAGAAAACTCCAACATTTTTAGATGGGAGATTTTTAAAATCTGAAATAGATTTAAAATGAAAAAATTAATTACAATAAAAAAGATTTTCAAATAAATTACCAAGAATAGAGATTTAAAACTGGGCAGCCAATCTCTGGCTTCCATTTAGGAGAAGGTTGAGGAGGCATGTGGAAGAAGGCCTTTAGTATTGATTTATTTTTTTGCAGTGTTTCGGATTTTATTTATTTATAAAAAGCTATATGGATGCATAGATATTATATATAAAAATTGGAACTGGCAAATAACGCTATGATGTCGGACCACCCCTCCACACAAGCTTTGCTTAATGAGGGGTGTTGCAATAATTGTTAAATTTAATTTATTTTATTGCCCTTAATTAGTTTACTTTTTTTACATATACCTACAATGTATTTACTTATTTTTTTTGCAAATAAATATTCTATTCTATTCTATTCTATATTTGATTTAGTTGTTTTATTAAAAAAATTATTTTGAACATTTCTTATGAAGTATTAATTTAATTTAGGTATATAAGCCATTTGGAATCTTTGAAAAAGCCCCAAACTGTTCATTGAGATATCCAAGGGTAGGAAGACCAGTCCAGAATTCTCAGTAAAATTGATCCCTGATTTAGAAATTTTATTCACCTTATCATTAAGATTATTATTTATGTTTTTTGTGGTGCTGAATCCAAATCTCAGGTCTCCCACCAAAATTTCCTGACCCAACATTGTGGAAAATGCAAACAAAGGTGTAAATTTCCATTTTTGGCGTTTTTTTTGCTTATAACTCGAAAACTATCAAATTTTCGTAAATATCCTTGTTATTGAAAATCAAAGACAATAAAATTTCCTACAAATTTTATTATCTAGGTTTTTTTCTCCGACCAACCGTAAGGGCTCAAGCGCAAAATCTGAATTTTCGTCCTCGGCCTCGCTTCATCCAAAAACTCGCACTTTGTATTTTTATTAATTTTTGCACAACGTTTCGTCCGTTTCCGGACTTTATCAAGTGCTCAATCAGTTAACACATTAAACGTCTATAAAATAGTGAGACCATCGAGAAAACAATCAGTGTACTATAATATGATCTAAGTTTTCAATTGATTGCTCGTTGAATATATGTGTTGGCTAATATTATAGTACACTGATTGATTTCTCGATGGTCTCACTATTCTTACAAATACACAGTCAGAAGATCAAGCCGGATTTAGGAAAAGCTATTCTACCTGCGACCACCTACACACAATTAATCAAATAAGAGAAAAATCAATTGAATATAAAATTGAAATTTACTTAGCGTTTATCGACTATGAAAAGGCCTTCGATTCGGTATACCAAGATTGCATCTTTAATGCTATGTTCTCCCAAGGTGTTGACCCTGGCTACATAGATATTATTAAAAACATTTATAAGATGTCGAAAGGAAGAATTGTTTTGGAGGAGCCAGGACCCTTTTTTTCTGTAGAAAGAGGAGTAGTAGAGACAAACAAGGTGATCCATTATCTCCAACATTATTTAATTGTGCGTTAGAGAAAATGTTCCATCAACTTAATTGGGAAAAAAAGGGTTTAAGAATAAATGGAAAATATTTAAATAACTTGCAGGTTTGCAGATGATATAGTTATAATAGGGACATCAAAGTCAGAAATAAAGGAAATGATAAACGAATTGAACCATGAAAGTAAAAAGATAGGTTTAAAAATAAATAATAAAAAATCAATGATAATAACTAATTGTGAAGAGGAGAATATAAAATATGAAAATAACGAACCGCCCATCTTATGCAAACAAGAGACTATATACTTGGGACAAAAAATAAGTTTCAAAAAATCAAGAACCACCGAAGAAATAAATAGGAGAATAGGTTTATCCTTTCAAAAAAATTAGAAACAACACAGAGGGATATGATTAGAAATATCTTAGGAATAAGAAGAAAAGATAAGCAAAAAATAGTTGATATCTATAAAAAAACAAAAATGGAAAATATAAACATCGCTATAAGGAAAATGAAATGGAGATGGGCGGGCGGGACACATTGCGAGGATGGGAAATGAAAGATGGACAAAAATCACCACTGAATGGTGCCCGTTGAATAAAACCAGGGACCGAGGAAGACCGCCGAATAGATGGTCAAATGAACTGGACAGGACAGTCGGAAGAGACTGGATGAGGACTGCGAGGAATAGAAAAGTATGGAACATATTGGGAGAGGCCTATGCCTAAGGGGCCTAGTTCCATCATAATTTGTACAATTCTGTATCTCAATATAAGTATAAATATATTGTAATATATTTTATGTTATTGTGTATTGCTTGATTAAATATAATTTAAATGTAAAGATTGAACTAAATAAAGGCTATAATAGCAATAATAATAATAATAATAATAATGGACTAGGACAAATTTAACTTTAAATAAATATTTGGTGGATTTTATTATCGAAGAATTTTAAATTGATGCTCAATAATAACTTGAATTTGAGCTCAAAGTTTAGCTTTTTTTGATGCCAATCTTTTTTATTTTTTATTTTCAAATTTTCTGATTCAGTTATTTTTAGTTTCTTTTTTTCGACGTTCAAAAATTGAAAACAACATTAAAAGATAACAAAGTATATAATTTCTACGAAAATATAAAATAGTTATCGCAGTTATCATTGCGAGAAAACAAAAGAAAATGAGTCAATCTACATATATTAATAAAATAAATTATTATTCCTGTCCTAGTATTCAGAATTATTCTCTGTTGAAAATATACAAGTTAAAATATTTAATGACAAGTTTCATGATTGAAATAAATTCAAGATGTCGCAATTAAATTCCCCGGTTTGAGGCCACCCTGCTTTTTATCCTAAAATTCGGTGGTTGAGTTGTATAAAATACTTACTAAGATTTTGGAACTTGAGGGATGAAATAGAAAACCCATAAGTACTATTACTTTTGGAGAAAAAAATATGAAATTGAATCATCTTGAATGTAAAAAAACTCAACTATCCTAGCAAGGCTCAAGTTATTTAAAAAATTGGCCCATTTAGTCAAGATGGTAGAAAACTTTCTCCAAAAGTATATTACTATGGTTTTATTTTGAATTCTGGTCAATAGCAAGCAGGGTTATTCAGTTATTCCGTAACAAAAATTAGAATAATAAAATATGGAAATTTGTAGCCACAGCATCTCATAATTTAGGGCAGGGTTTGCGATTATCACCATTTTCAAGAAAAAATGCCTATAACCCGAAAACTAGTACTTTTATTTAAAAAAATTTCATTTTCTGTACCGTCATAAACTGGCCTATCTCATCCTGTTTTCTCGGTTTATCGTTGTGATAAGGGACACCCCGTATAATTAAATATAAAACATAAAAGTGTTCATAGAATAAAAGTAAAACTTTTGCGCAACTCAATGGATGTCAAATAATGCCATACAAAAATGTCGTTTTTTTCTTGTATTCACAAAAAACAAAATCTAAATAATATATGTGTTTGTAAATATTGAAATAATTACAAAATTAAATTGTACGTTTTTTGTTGAACGACGCACCAGCCATGTGTACCATATATTTACACGAACCATTTCAAGGTATTTCGACCCCCATAACTCAAAAACTATTAGAGCTACACAGTTGAAATTTTGCATGTCTAATAAGGCCCACTAGATCACCTAGAATCCCAAATTTCATGAATAAATCTATTATAGTTCTTGAGTTATTAAGCTCTGAAAAGTGCCATTTTTAACACTGACTCACTGACTGACATATCAAAAACCTAAAGTACTTCCGCTGATCCTAGAATGCTAAAATTTAGCATACTGGTAAAGTTTGGGCTACAATTAAATGAAAAAATCGAAAAACTGAAACTTTCCCTTTTTCAGGACCTAAAATGAAGGGGTGAAATTTATTATAGAATTAATTAACATATAGTGAAAATACAATCAAGCTAGAATGCTGAATTTTAGCATACTGGTAAAGCTTGGAACATTAATAAATATAGAATAATATATATATACCAGGTGTATAACCTTAAATCCGCTGTTTGCTCATCGATGGCGCTAGTGCTCGTATTGAACTACCATGGACACGCCATACATTTTATTTCATGAGTTTAACGTCTGACAACATTAATCAGTGATCATTGTTAACAATTTCATAACACAAAGTCTGTTTTTCCTTGGGTAATCATGTCCAGTTTTGTGCCAGAAAAAGAGCATATGCGGGAAGCTCTGCTTTTCTGCTTCAGTTTGAAGAAATCTGCTGCCGAATCGCATCGAATGCTTGTGGAGGCCTATGGCGACAGTGCTTTATCGGAAACGACCTGCAGGGATTGGTTTCGGCGGTTCAAAGATGGCAATTTTGACCTGTGGGACAAGAAGCGTGAAAATCGGCCCAAGAAGGTTGAGGACCATCAATTGCAGGCTCTTTTGGACGAGGACGATACGCAATCGCAGAAAATGCTTGCCGAGCAATTGGGTGTTACTCAACCAGCCATTTCTAAGCGGCTACGTGCTATGGGAAAGGTTCAAAAGATCGGAAAATGGGTGCCGCATGAATTGAACGACAGGCAGATGGAGCGACGCCAAAACACATGCGAAATCTTGCTTGCCAGACAAAAAAGAAAGTCGTTCCTGCATCGGATTGTGACAGGCGATGAAAAGTGGGTATATTTCGAAAACCCTAAACGCAAAAAATCATGGGTTGACCCCGGCCAACCATCAACATCTTTCTCAAGACCAAATCGCTTCGGACGGAAGACGATGCTGTGCGTTTGGTGGGATCAGCAGGGAATCGTTTACTATGAGACGTTGAAACCTGGTGAATCTGTCAACGCCGACCGCTACCACCAACAACTGATCAAATTGCACCGTGCTCTGCGTGAAAAAAGACCGTATTATCAACAAAGACATGAAAAGCTGATTTTTCTCCACGACAACGCACCATCGCACACGTCAAAAATGGTCCAAAACTACATGGAGACACTCAACTGGGAGCTGCTACCCCATCCCGCTTATTCACCAGACTTGGCCCCTTCAGACTACCACCTGTTTTCGTCAATGGGCCACGCGCTCGCTGAGCAGCACTTCGATTCATACGAAGACGTCCGAAAATGGCTTGATGAGTGGTTTGCCTCAAAAGAGAAGGGATTTTTTTGGCGTGGTATCCACAAATTGCCCGAGAGATGGGAGAAATGTGTAGCTAGCGAGGGCAAGTACTTTGAATAAATTTGATTTTGCTTTCTATGAAAAAACCATGTGTTTTTTGACTAAAAAACAGCGGATTTAAGGTTATACACCTAGTATATA
>JALMQS010000479.1:584262-817026 GCA_024734495.1 Forficula auricularia | reverse complement strand
TGTTGGGATTTAAGGGCTTTATGCGACTTTAGGAGAGCCCTATAATCTAAATTGGTCAGGTGTGTATAATGTTAGCACTCTGAATAAATAAAAATAGAACAAAATTTAGAAAAAAACTATTTATTAATAGAAAAAAATAATTCAAATTATAAATATAAAAGAACAAGCGGTTCAAGGGTTAAACCTGCCAGGCACGTTTAATATAATAAATATAAATGAAATAAAAAATGATATATTTAAATACAATACTATTTAAGAAAATATTGATAAAAGTTATTATGATTGGCAGGGATAAGACCTGTCTGTTCGATATTGAAGTTATATAAAAATATAAAAGAATTAAACAAATGAATCACTTCGATAAGCTATAAAGAAGGATGAAGTTGAGTGAAAGAAAGCAAGCGAAAGATGGCGAAAGTAGAGAGTATTGCGTAGGCGGTCCGTAGGTCTGCTCAAGGCTTCAGCTCCTTCTACTCCTGCTACTGAATGAATAGATTGTCGCCTCGAGGCTGACTGGCAGCGGACCTGAGATGAGCAACGCTCAGCGCCAGTCTCCAGGCTGCCAACCGTCGGAATGCTTTAATCATCCTATAAAAAAAGAACAAACTTGGCAACGAAGTTGCACATTAAATGAATGGGGGGGGGGGTCTGCCCCTTATATCATTACATCCCCCCGGCCAGAAACATTAAAATTGGAACCACTTAAGAAGGTCAATTTAAGGAACAGAGTTCAACCAATAATGGATCATAGAGAATGATCGCAAAGAATAACGGTAAAAAAATAAATTTTCCTAATAGTAATTTCTGAATAAGAAAATTTAAAATTCCATTTAAGTTCGAGTAATTGCGACATAATAGGGTCAGTAAAAAGACTCGACATTGAACTTAGGCAATGGCCAAAGGGTGGATAATATTTATATATATAAAAAAATAACCAATAAATTTTATCATCAGAAAATAACCTAGTGGGCCGTGTTATGATTTATTCGCATTAATATTAACAAATTAAATGCCGATTACAATGGATTTGAATCATCAAGATAAAGAGAGAGAATGATATATGGACGCTGTACCCAAGACAATAAAGAAATACGAATGGCCCCAATCGCGACCAAAACTCCGCCTCAAATATGAGAGTGATTGACAGGAAATAGAATTATTCTTGGCAAATCTCATGGCTGAAGATGGGGGGGGTTACACACCGAATCGCTATTTTTCTGCTTAAGCAAAGTCAATAGCAAATAACTGATTTGCCAGACCAGGTAGCAAATAATTATTATTCATAAAAAATAATAAATAAAAAAATTCACAAGAAATTTCATTTTAGACAGACCGACAGACTGAACTATAAAATTCAAAACTATGAATTTGAAAAGCTGATTGGTTCTTTTTTTTTAAAAATAAAAAAATCCAGGTAAACCAAACTGAATTAGTAATTGATGTGGCTGGGATTTGACCTCAGAGGGATCTTTCTCGTTAGCAGTGATCAAATTAAATCGAATTAACTAAACGATAATGAGAGGATTGGAGATCATCTTTTTATCAATCGATTTGCCTCTCTAATTAATCCACTAATGCTCTATTAGTTATAATAATGATCATTAATTGATTTCAATTTCAATTAACAAAACATTTATTAAATAATTAAGTAAGCTTATCTTACTTAATTGACAAAACGACTTAGCAGAATTTGAATGATTTTACTAATTTAATGACTGACAGACTGACAGACGAAATTTTTAGATAAAAAAATAATTACGTTAAAAAAATCATTTAGAGATTATATTCGATTTCCAAAATAAACAATTCGAAATTAAAAATCAATTTGAACCACTAATTAATTTAGCCGGAATTCAATTCCATAGGATTATAGTAATTTCGATAATCAGTTTTCATTTGAATCATTAAAAAATTTATTAAAGAATAAGGCTTAACTTTATGAATAGATTTCAATTTTATTTTTGAACTATTTAAGATTAGATTTTAAATAAAAAAATGACTATTGAATGATTTTAATTCAATTATAGTAGGTGATTCATATTAAAAATTTTAAGAAAATTTACCCTAATTAAGACAAAATGACTTTACTGAAATTTAGCGATTTAAAGAATTGAGCAAAAGAAAGAAGTTCTTTGCTTCTCAATAAAAAAATGATTGGACGTCCTGACGGACTTAAACAAATTACTGAATTGACAGACGGACAAACGAAATTTTCTCACTTTGATAGAAAATTTAATGAAAGAAATTAATAAGAAAATTTACAAAAAAATTTACAAAAAAATATACAACTATTTACAACAAAAAATAATAAAATAAAAGGAAAAAATATGAAAAGAACAAAAGGTTAGAGGGGGGAAAATTAAGAGATAGAATTCAACTGGAACAAGCCCCTATGTGGAATTAACACATAGTTTGTAGTTATATTTTTAACTACTGCTCCGGGCTAGTATAAAACCGTTTCAATAACCGAGTGTTGAACACACCATGCTTCTTGCCATGGATCGTTTCCAACCCATAAGTTCCTCCGGGACATATTTTTGCCACTCGGAAGGGCCTTACGTATAGCAAAAAGAATTTATTGTTTAGGGATTGCAATAATTTGTTGAAGAGTGCCAACACGGTAGTTTTAATACCGTGAGCTCCAAACGATTCTTTGGATTTTCCGGGCTTAGTTACTTTACTAAAGAAAAGTATTTCGCCCCGTACCACCTCAAGGATCTCCCTCAATCCTTGTTTTTGATACTTGATAGAGGATTTTACCTCTACTCTCCTTAATGGGAATTTAACCAGTTTTTCAGGTTGGGGATTTTTGATTACTTCAGGATGGTGAATTTCTGTGTAGACTATTTCTACTTCATCCTGGAACATTTGTAACCCATCCTGGTCACAGACTGCAACCGCCGTCTCTATTCTTGGGCTGTCTATAATGATTTCATCTGTGGTTTCCCATATTTCCCCAGATGTGCCTATTTTGATTGCCGTTACGGCATGCTCCCTTATACTTTTACCCAGCCTTATACTCTGGTCGTCCATTTTTCTAATTATCTCCTCTATTTTCCTGTTCACTCCGTCCATCTTGTGATTCAACTCTCTATTGTTACCGTCTACTCTATCCATTCTATCATTTATTTCCTCTTTGACGCTATCCATTTTACCACCAAGATCACCTTTTATTTCTCTGCTCATCTCTCCCAACATTGCCCTCATTTGTGCCATGTCAAACGGTGCAGTACTCACCGGTGCCGGCGGCTGCACTTCCGGACCGCTATCTGATGAAAGGCTCGGAAATTCAGCTGTGGCCGTTGCTATCTGCGCCTGGTCTATTGGTTCGGCTGGTATTTCCAACCTGGTTGAATGTGCCAATGGTTCCTGACCTTCTATTAATTCTGTGATTCCCGGCATTATAAAAAGGCTGATTGTTCTTAAAAAAACAAAAAAACAAAAAAATTAAACGAAAAAAACAAAAAGACTTTCTCTCACTCAATTATACCCTTCACCCTCCCTTAGGGCTTTTCAAATCTCTGGTGTGGGACCTCCATGTTGGGATTTAAGGGCTTTATGCGACTTTAGGAGAGCCCTATAATCTAAATTGGTCAGGTGTGTATAATGGTAACACTCTGAATAAATAAAAATAGAACAAAATTTAGAAAAAAACTATTTATTAATAGAAAAAAATAATTCAAATTATAAATATAAAAGAACAAGCGGTTCAAGGGTTAAACCTGCCAGGCACGTTTAATATAATAAAAATAAATTAAAGGTGAAAGAAATGATATATTTAAATAAATACCATAAGAAAATATTAATAAAAGAAATATTTGCTGGCAGGGCCAATGTAGAAGTTATATAAAAATATATATATATATAATTAAATAACGAATCGCTTCGATAAGCTCCGAAAGAAGATGAAGTTGAGTGAAAGAAAGTAATTCAAAGATGGCGAAAGTAGAGAGTATTGCGTAGGCGGTCCGCAGGTCTGCTCAAGACTTCAGCTCCTTCTCCACTGATTTGCAGCCACTCAGCCTGCTGGCAGCGGACCTGACATTAGCCGCTTAACGAGCCAGGCTCCAGGCTGCCAACTGTAGAATGCTTTAATTATTCTGAAAAACATAAGCTCGGCAACGAAGTTGCACATTAAAAGAATGGGGGGTCTCGCCGATTGTGCATCATTACAAGATGATCTATACAGTTGTAATTTTTCAGAAAAGAAATTTTCTTTTCCAATATAATATTATAATTTTTAGGAGTTTCCAATATAATATTATAATGATTAGGAATTTCACTTATAATATAATATTTAATTAATAAACAATTAAACATATATGATCATGTTTACAATAATGAGACTTATGAGATAATACCTTGCATGCAGCTCATAAGAGACAGATTCACATAAAATGCAATTCATAAATAGAGGAATTCTCTCGAAATGTTAACGGGTATTTAACCGACTTCAAATAAAGTAAAAAGGAGGAGGTTCTCAATTCGACTGATTTTTTTGTGTCTATGTTACCTGATATCTTCGCCAATTGTTAACCGATTTTGATGATTCTTTTGCATTCGTTCAGTCTAGTTTCCGATTGTTAAAAATATAAATTTCATTGGTATTAGACCTTTTTTGCTATGTTTGTTCAGGCGTAACTTCTTTGTTTATGAACCGATTTTAATTATTCTTTCTGCGTTTGGATCAGTATAGGTCCAAGATAGTCAAGACACCTAACTATTTATTTATTTTATGTATGTTCAGCGAGAACTTTTTGCCACGTTGACCGATTTTGATGATTCTTTTTTTATTGGAAAGAGGGTACCTTAGTGATGGTCCCATATTAATTTGGTCAAGTTCTGATGATATGATCAATGATGAAATAACGTAAATCTCCAATTCTTATGAGCAAATAATCGAAATTATAATAAATAAAATATTTTCTAAAAAAAATTCTTAAATCATTCATTTAAAAACCCTCTAACGTTTCCAGATAATTTCTCTATTTATGAATTCAATTTTATTATCATTTTCTGATTCATTCGATCGACTCTTTCACTTACGAGATGCATGCAAGGTATTATATTAAGTCACAATTAACATCACTAAAAAGAGAAAAATAAAAATAATTTTTATAAAAAAAATAAAACCGACTTCAAAAAAACTAAATGCAACAAATAAAATAATAAGAACTCAAAAATCAAATAAAATGTACTAAAAAGGTAATAAAATAATTATCTAATTTAGTTACAACTAAACGACGAAATATTAACATGAAATCACTTTTTGAAGTCGGTGCTAAAAAAACTTATATAAGCGAGCGTACCCGCCAATCGCCCTAAGGGCCGTTTGTATGTCGCAAAGTAAATGCTTTTTACAAGTGACAAAGGGTAGATGGTAAATGGAGGGACTGGGATAACCAATCAGATGATAGTAAGATTAGTGGTCAAACTTCAGTGAATTCGAAGTTTGAGCTTTTTATTATATTATTTTTATTTTTAATTTTTTAACTCTTTGAATATTTCAAGGAATAACGATTTTATAAAAACAATCATTTATTAAATAATAAGTTTATATTTACTTCATTAACTGAAAATAATTCATTTTAAAGAGTATATTTACTTTAAATTGGATATTTTTTATACATAGGTTTAAAAGTTGAATAATAAAAGCATCACTTTTATTACCAAATAATGTTGAATATTTGAATTTATCGACGACTTTGTTTATTTTAATAAAGAAAAAAATATATCTTATTTCGCTTCAAAGGTCAAAATATATGTCGACAGTTGCTTCACTCACACTAGCCAGTAAACCTCTCACCGACTTGAACAGAAGAGCTTCCTCCTCCTCCCTCCTCCCTCCTCGCTCGTTCGATTATTAGATTAACCCTCGTAGCCAATCACAGCTGAGATAAACAGATCTAACTTTCCCATTCCTTTTTCCAACCTCGCACAAGCTCGTCGAGAGCCTCTTCACTTTGTTTATATCTCCGAACTGGTCGGTTGATATTTTTGGGAGCAAGCCCTATTTGGAGGGCAGTCTCTCTTGAAGCCATTTTACTTGTTCCAAGTTTTATTTTATATGTGTTATAAAGGCCATTTGTATTGGTTCTTTTTATATTTAATTGTGGATTTCTGTAAAACGGCCATTGGCTTTATAAAAGTCGGCTGTAGATCTTTACGAAGTTGGAAATACCCGAATATACTTTTGTTAGCCCTGGAAATAATTTTATTCCCTGAGCTCAACTGGAACAGGCTTCATCAGACTATATAGTCATCTTTTACAAGAAGTTTCATTCCAAACTTGGATAAACTCCAATTCTTGTATATTTTCTTTATTTAACAAGAAAAATAATTAACTTCATTTCTACGGACGCCATCTTGATCTGTGACGTATTCTCAAGGACAAGGGAAGCCAGGGGAATTTCTTACTCCTCTCCTGCCATCCCTCTCTTCAAAACATCTCAGCTGTGATCAAATCTTAAATCATCTGTTCTGTCTAGATCATCTGAGAAATTGGCTCTTGTGATGAAGAAGCATCTGTATTCAATTGATATCTGTTTAACAATTGACCTCAATAATTGATAGAGGAAATTTATATCATCTTATTTTTAAGATAAGTACTGATTATAATATATGTATTAAAACAATTATTATTTAATTCAAATTGCACTCTTTGTTATAAAGAATTTATAATACTTTACTCATTATTGTTTAAATAATAAATACTCTTTGTTAATTAAATATAATTTCATTATTTTAATTAAAAAATTATTAATCATTATTTTCTGAATTTAACTTTCCACAAAATATTCCTTACATTTATTTTTTAATAATAATCTATGAAAGTTTTTTGCTAATATATCTTTTAACTATCCGAATCTGCAATCAAGTACTTTTTTAGTACCGGACAGGGTTATAAAAACACGTCTATGGTAACGAATCCCTCAATCTTGGATATTCGTGTTTTCCCAAGGTAGACCGATAATTAAGGAATACGCGTTCGCATTTATTTTATACCGCTTATGTAGGGATTAGCCGTTCGTCCGTGAATCCGTATAAACTTAGTCATCAATTGAGGTCTCCCTAACATACTGGCAACACGTGACAGGACAAAACATACTGTCGATCGTTTTGACAAGACAAACTTTTGTTTAACAAAAAGCTTTCATTATTTAGCAAATTTTTATATTTTGCAAACGTTTTGTTTAATTAAAACAAACTTTAAGTTGAACATTTTTACTGTTGTTAGTAAACAAACATTGACAGCTGCCAAAGTGTCATTTTATATTTTGACAGCTGGAATGTAAACAAACATTAAATTTGAATCATTCTTTAAATGTAAAGAGTTTTTATCAAACGCAATATTTATATTTATTTATTTTGTGGAACGTTCATTCAGTGGCGACCATTTGTGACTCGATACGATAATTAATTCAATAATTAATCAAATTTTTTATATAAACATTTAGTTAAGTTATATAACAATTTTATATAAACAAATCAGATTAATCAATTTAGTATTAATCAACCAAACTGTTTATTATTTTAACAAATATTAAACTTGTTTATTATAATTTATATTAAAAATAAATAAATTTTAATAATTTAATTATATAAAAATGACTCAAAAGCAAGTCAAATACATTAAAGGCATTTGGGCCTTAGCCAAAGACAGAAGTAATGATTACCTGACTTTCATAAATGATATGGAATCTATTACTGTGACTTCAGCCAACGAATGCCTAGAAGATTTAAAATCTATTATTGAAGAAGCTGAGAACTGCAGGCGTTACATTTTCCAACATGACTGCCAGGAGGTTCAACCAGTTGATCTCGCGTTGCCGGAAATGATCCTTCGAACATTCAGTCAGCTTTTAAAACGCTAAAACTCACTGTTATGAATGCTTTAGACAAAGCTGCAGACTGCTCGTAAATCAACTGACTCACAAAACAGTTCTGAAAATTCTAATATAAGCAGCTTACAAATAAACCTTCCTAAAATTAATTTGGAAAAGTTTAATGGTTTATATACTAGATATCCAGCTTTTTTACATCAGTTTAATGCCTCCATAGGTGAAAATGCACAGCTTTCTCCTTGTCAAAAATTAATTTATTTAAAAAGTTTCTTAGGTGATGAACCTCTAAATCACATTCGTCACTTAGAAGTCACTAATGACAATTATCAAATTGCACTTGATTTGATTCATAGCAAGTACTACAAGTACCGAAAGATTGTTTTCGACTTGTTAGATGAACTATTCGATTTAAAAGTGATTACTTCACCAAATGCTAAAATGTATCACCATTTAACCACAACTGTCAAGCAAATTGTTTTGCAATTAAATAATTTAAAAATAGAGACAGATCAGTGGAACATTATTTTAGTCAAGTTAGTGTCTTCCAAATTGGACCCTAAGGCACAACAGGATTGGTATTTAACTTTAGATAATGATCAAATACCAATTTTAGAATCTTTATTAGAATTTATTGAAAAGCGTGCAGATTCTTATCTGGAATCACACGCACAAACTGTTAATAAAAATAAAACTTTTACCAAAAATAACTTTAATGCCAAAACTTTAAATTTACAAGCTAAAGAGCCTGATAATAGCTGCATAGCTTGTAAAGCCCAACATTGGGTGGGTAGATGTCCCAAATTTATCGCATTAAAGCCATATGAAAGGTTTGTTTTAATAAGAAACAACAATTTATGTTTAAAATGCTTTTCTTCACAACATTCCGTTTCGGTTTGTGGACGAAGCAACTGCAACCAATGTTCACGTACTCATTCCGCCCTTTTGCATTTTTCTAGTACCAAAGCGGATGGCTCACACAAGGACTCGGAGAGTGGTTCAGTCAAACAGAAACAAAAGTCGGAGGTCAAGAATGCTACTAATTCGGACACTTCTACTGAAAAGAAAGGACAAGTCTCACATGTTCGAGTCTGTGGTTCCACAACCTTATTGAGCAGAGCCCAAATCAAAGCCTTTGATTACCAAGGTCAACAGGTATGCGTCAATGCCTTTATTGACGCCGGTAGTGAAATTTCTCTTATTTCCGAAACCGCAGTTAAACTATTGGGTTTGAAAAGCTCACCCACACTGCTTTCAGTTAGGGGTTTGAACGACCAGCATCTTGCCACAGCTAGTCAATTTGTTAATTTAACTTTTAATTCTGTAGTTGACAACTCTTTAGAATTTAATGCCGATTTTTACGTTGTTAAGGATTTGAATCTGACCATCCCCTCTGTACCTTTGAAAAGGAGTCAATTCACCTTCTTGCAGGGCCTCCCTCTAGCAGACAAATTGTTTGGTACACCAGGAAGAGTAGAAATTTTAATTGGTGCAGACATATTTTCTAAATTAGTCCTCGGTGACATTTTGAAAAATGACAGCCAAAATTTAGTGGCACAAAATACCTCGTTGGGTTGGGTGGTATTTGGCAAAGCTGACCCCCTCCATAAGGTAGCTTACCCTAAAAAAGTAAAAAATTGTCACCTAAAAGGCTCTTTAGCCGAATTAAATTCAAACTTATTAAAATTAGTTGAACTGGACTCAGTTCCAGATCATAAAATAGTGAATAATTCAAATGCTGAAATGCAATTCTTATCTAGCATAAAGCAAATAGATAACAATCAACTTCAGGTTGCATTACCTTTTAAATTAAACCCTCCTCCACTTGGAGATTCTTTCCACAAGGCACTTGTAATGCTTAAAAAACAAAATGAAAAATTTAACAAAGATAGTAATTTAAAAGAAAAATATACTGAATACTTTCAAATGTTAAAAGATTCTAAATTTATAGAGTATGTAGGACCACATTTCTTACATGATAGGGTTAAAAACCCTAATCAATTTTATCTCCCGCACTTTGCTGTTTTTAAAGGGGATAAATCACCTATTCGAATAGTGTTGAATGGCTCAGCAAAGTCCTCAACCAAATTTTCACTTAACGATTGTCTCGAAGTAGGTGACGTTTTACAAAATGATATAAGACTGGTTCTAACTAGGTTTAGATTATTTAAGTTTGTAATTACAACAGACATAATTAAAATGTACCTCCAAATCTCCATAACCCCAGAACATAGGGATTATTTGAGAATATTATGGAAAGATGGAAATGAATTAAACATTTATAGATTTACTTCGTTACCTTTTGGTCTTTCACCTGCTGCTTATTTAGCAATTAGATCATTGTTTTGGTTAGCCGACAAAAATGCAGCTACACATCCCGTAGTACATTCTATAATACATCAAAACACATATTTGGATGACTTCCTCATTGGAAGTGACACTCCAGAAAATTTACTAAAGTTAGTAGAAGAGTTAAATTGGGTTTTAAGTCAGGGACATTTCCACTTGGACAAGTGGGCCTCTAACTCCCCTAAAGTCTTAAGCTTATTAGAAAGCAAAAATATTTTAACATTAGATTCTAAATTTGTACCCTTTGGTGACCCCTCCACTGTTTTAGGAATAGTTTGGGAATCCAACACAGACACTTTTTCATTTAAATTCTCTTCTTTCAACAATGAAACTCTAACGAAGAGGAACATATTGTCTGACTTGGCGAAAATCTACGATCCATTAGGATGGATTTCACCATGTGTAATCACGTTCAAGATTATTTTTCAAAACTTATGGAAACAAGGTCTGGGTTGGGACGATCCTGTTCCGGAGGAGTACCAAACCCTTTGGTCAAATTTCAGGAAAGAAATGTCTGATATTTCTAGTTTTAAAATCGACAGATATGTATTTAAACAAAAATCAGCTGTCTATAAAATTTTTGGTTATGCAGATGCAAGCAAATCAGCTTACGGATCTGTCATTTATTTAGTTGAATATGACAAAAAGCATAGTTATATAGACTCCAATTTAATTTATGCCAAATTTAGGGTAACCCCACTAAAAGCCATCACTATTCCTAGGCTTGAATTAGTTGCTGCCCTAGCCTTGGTAAACAATTTAAAATTTATTTTATCTTCCTTAAATGTTCACGTTGAAATGGTGCATTTATTCTCCGACTCGACAATTGTTTTGAATTGGATTAACAGTTCACACTTTAAATTTAAAACCTTTGTGTCTAATCGAATTGGTGAGATTCAAAGCTTGGAATTCCCCAACACCTGGTCTCACATTCCCACTGATGAGAACCCAGCTGACGTTGGTACAAGGGGAATCCCCGTTGAAAACTTTCTCCAATTAGAGTTTTGGAAAAAAGGATACATTCATCATTTTTCAACACCCCCCACCCCTTACAAATTCTCTCCTGAGGTAAATACACCTGCAGAGGAAAATCGTAAGGAGTCACCCGTTCTAGTAAATTTGGTTACTAAAAAATCCCATGTAGTAGAAAAATTTATTACATCTTATTCTTCATTGCCAAGATTAATAAATCACTTAGCGATATTAAGAAAATTTGCAATTTTTTTAAAATTAAAGCGTTTATACCCCAATCATTACAAAGAGAAGTTTTCTTCTATCAAACGCATAAACGCTTATGACAGAGAAAATTCTCTATTAAATTTAGTTAAATTCACACAAAAGAGTTTCTCTCCTGAAATTCAAGATTTAACTAAAGATTTGCCTTTGAATAAAAAGTCACCGCTACTAAGCCTAAATCCTTTTCTGGATAAATTCCAATTACTTAGAGTTGGGGGCAGATTAAATAATGCAAATATTCCATATAATCAAAAGCATCCCCTGATTTTAAATAAAGATTCTCATTTAACCACCTTATTGGTTAGGGATTATCACATTAAACATTTGCACGCTGGACCCTCAGTTGTGTCAGGCTTAATACGATTAAAATTTTGGATCATTCAAGGCCGAAAAATAATTAGAAGGATATGCCGTGAGTGCATCATTTGTTTTAAACAAAGGCCATCTCTCATCACTCCACTGTTGGGGAATTTACCTCAAGAAAGGGTCAACCCTTCTCGTGCTTTTGAGAACACTGGGGTAGATTTCTTCGGACCTTTTATGGCACATTTTAGTTTGCGAAGAGGTTCTAGGCCTCAAAAAGTTTATGTGGCTACTTTTGTTTGCTTTTCTACAAAAGCATGTCACTTTGAAATCTGCACCGACTTAACCACTGAATGCTTTTTAAACACCTTTAAGAGATTTATTGCTCGAAGGGGAATCCCCAAGAAGGTTTATTCGGACAATGGGACAACTTTCGTTGCATCTTCCAAGGTGGTCAGATCCGATTTGAATCAGCTTATTAATCGGTTTAAAAGTGAACAAGTAATTAAATTTTTAACGGAAAATTCTATAATATGGTCTTTCATACCCCCCTATAGCCCTCAATTCGGAGGAATATGGGAATCATCCGTTAAATCTGCGAAATACCACATTAAAAGAATTATGGGCAACAGCTTCTTAACGTTGATGGAGCTGCAGACTCTTCTATGTCAGGTTGAATCTGTCCTGAATTCTCGACCTTTGACTCCACTCTCTGAGGAGACAGACAGTTTAGATTATTTGTCTCCTGGTCATTTCTTGGTGGGTCAACCGTTAGTACAGTTACCTGTCTTAGAACATGTCAATGAGAGAAATTATAAACTCTCACAAAGATTTAAGCATTTAGAAAATTTAAAGACCAGCTTCTGGAAAAGATGGTCAAGCTCATATCTAAATATCTTACAACAAAGATATAAAAATAAACAAAAAGATGTAAATCTACTTGTAAATCAATTGGTTCTGGTACAAGATCCTAATACCATGACCAACAACTGGTTACTTGGTAGGATTGTTGAAGTCTTTCCTGGTAAAGACGGAATCGTCAGGAGTCGTGCCAAGCTTAAAACCAAAATGGGTTTGGCTGCCAGGATTCTGTTGGCTGTGGTTTGCCCTCTACCACATTGATGCCTAATCAGCTACGTAAAAGTTTGGCTTTAAACATATAATAATTTGTGCATGCCTTTTAAGTGTAGTTTTGAGCGTATTAGTTTTATTAAGGCACATATCAATGTTAAGTGCAATCAGTGTTTCTTTTTTTATGTTGAAGTGAAAGGGAATAAAGTGCTTTCATTGATTGTAAACGTAAGCCATATCAGCCACTAAGATAGAAACTTTACTAATCGATTTATCGTAACGAAAAGAAAGCTTTTCTGAAGGTGGCCAGTATGGACAAACTTTCCGTGAATTCGAAGTTTGAGCTTTTTTATTAGTATTGTTTTATTTTAATTTTTTGGCCTCTTTGAATATTTCAAGAATAAAATCGATTGTGCAAAACAATCATTTATTAAAATAATAAGTTTATATTTACTTCATTAACTGAAAATAATTCATTTTAAAGAGTATATTTACTTTAAATTGGATATTTTTTATACATAGGTTTAAAAGTTGAATAATAAAAGCATCACTTTTATTACCAAATAATGTTGAATATTTGAATTTATCGACGACTTTGTTTATTTTAATAAAGAAAAAATATATCTTATTTCGCTTCAAGGTCAAAATATATGTCGACAGTTGCTTCACTCACACTAGCCAGTAAACCTCTCACCGACTTGAACAGAAAGATTAATTTTTATTGGTTGAAAGATTAACCTTCAGCCAATCACAGTTGAGATAACAGATCTAACTTTCCCATTCCTTTTTCCAACTCGCACAAGCTCGTCGAGAGCCTCTGCACTCTTGTTTATATCTCCGAACTGGTCGGTTGATATTTTTGGGAGCAAGCCCTATTTGGAGGGCAGTCTCTCTTGAAGCCATTTTACTTGTTCCAAGTTTTATTTTATATGTGTTATAAAGGCCATTTGTATTGGTTCTTTTTATATTTAATTGTGGATTTCTGTAAAACGGCCATTGGCTTTATAAAAGTCGGCTGTAGATCTTTACGAAGTTGGAAATACCTGAATATACTTTTTGTTAGCCCTGGAAATAATTTTATTCCCTGAGCTCAACTGGAACAGGCTTCATCAGACTATATAGTCATCTTTTACAAGAAGTTTCATTCCAAACTTGATAAACTCCAATTCTTGTATATTTTCTTTATTTAACAAGAAAAATAATTAACTTCATTTCTACGGACGCCATCTTGATCTGTGACGTATTCTCAAGGACAAGGGAAGCCAGGGGAATTTCTTACCCCTCTCCTGCCATCCCTCTCTTCAAAACATCTCAGCTGTGATCAAATCTTAAATCATCTGTTCTGTCTAGATCATCTAGAAATTGGCTCTTGTGATGAAGAAGCATCTGTATTCAATTGATATCTGTTTAACAATTGACCTCAATAATTGATAGAGGAAATTTATACATCTTATTTTAAGATAAGTACTAATTATAATATATGTATTAAAACAATTATTATTTAATTCAAATTGCACTCTTTGTTATAAAGAATTTATAATACTTTACTCATTATTGTTTAAATAATAAATACTCTTTGTTAATTAAATATAATTTCATTATTTTAATTAAAAAATTATTAATCATTATTTTCTGAATTTAACTTTCCACAAAATATTCCTTACATTTATTTTTTAATAATAATCTATGAAAGTTTTTTGCTAATATATCTTTTAACTATCCGAATCTGCAATCAAGTACCTTTTTAGTACCGGACAGGGTTATAAAAACACGTCTATGGTAACGAATCCCTCAATCTTGGATATTCGTGTTTTTCCCAAGGTGTAGACCGATAATTAAAGGAATACGCGTTCGCATTTATTTTATACCGCTTATGTAGGGATTAGCTGTTCGTCCGTGAATCCGTATAAACTTAGTCATCAATTGAGGTCTTCCTAACAATTAGTAAGATCCGTTCAGTTCGATTCATAAAATGTATATTTTTGGCATCGAATTCAAAAACTGATTTCCTGTTAATATTTCGTCGTTTAGTTGTAACTAAATTAGATAATTATTTTATACCTTTTAGTGTATTTAATTTGATTTTTGAGTTCTTATTATTTTATTTGTTGCATTTAGTTTTTTTGAAGTCGGTTTTATTTTTTACTTTATTTTTTATAAAAATTATTTTTTAAATGAACATTTTAAGATTGTTTTTTTTTTATAAAAGATTTTTTATTATAATTTCAATTATTTCCTCATTGAATTGGAGATTTCCGCTATTTTGTCATTCATCATATCATGAGAACTTGACCAAATTAATATGGTACCAATCGGGAACTATACTGAACCCAATGCAAAAAAATCATCTAAATCGGTTCACAATTGGCGAAAAAATAGAGTAACATAGATAAAAAAAAAAAAAAATTCAGCCGAATTGAGAACCTCCTTTTTTTGAAGACGGTTAAAAGCAAACGATGATACTTGAAATGAAACTCGATCTACTGCTGCTTACTGATTTCTTTTATTTCACCTACTCTTAAGATCGACAAAGTTTTTGTTCACAAAAAGTCAATGAAAATTATCATCAGATTTCCAATTTTTTTAGAAAATAAATATTTGAATTTCGAGGCGATTGTACTTAATTGTAGTAGAGTATTTTATAGAGATATAGGAAATAATAATTTCATCAAAAAACTCGAAAAAACATTGTTTTTATACACTTTAAAAATATGAAGAAAGTGATAAGGGTCCCCCCTTAATATCAGATTTCCAATTTTTTTAGAAAATAATTATTTGAATTTCGAGGGGATTATATTCATTGATTGGGTTTTTTAAAAATCTAACGTTACTAGAAGCTATATCTACTTTAGTAAAATACAAACTTTAATTTACTATGAATTATTATGCCGAATCAAAGAACTTTTATGATATATTTTATTGAAAAGAAAGGATTCGTACTCAAACATACTAGTTCGATGGTAACGCCTGTTGTTCGTAGGGTATGCAACCAGAATTGAAGCTCCGCTTCGAATATGCGTATCTTGTTACAGCGCGGCGCTTGAAAATATTTTCGCGGCTAGTAGCATTTTAACATAAATTCTGTTGAAACAAAATGAAAACTTTTAGAACTACTTCTGTGTTTGCAAAATTTGAATTAAAAAGAGAAAACTTTCATAGCAAATATTTCTGTTTTAAAAATAACTTTGATCCGAAATTTTGAGCTATTATCTCTACTAGTTTCGGAGAAATGAAAATACATATCTTACAATGTGTGTCCATTTTGAGAGATGGGAAACTTAATCACTGTGTAGCACTAGGTTAAAATTGAGTTAGAGACTTGAAACTTGAGGGATATTTTTTTTTAACTAGATGTGCCCATGTGAGCGTAAATATTCGAAAATATCCAAAATAAAGAGCACACTAATATAAATATTATGAAAAATAACCAGCTATAGACAGTCAGAATTTGGGTTAATCGAATTATAACTATTTACAAAATTGAAAAAACAACAACATTTTTCTATTTGAATTCATGCTATATAAGATGTTTAAAAATCATTCATTTAAATAAATGAGTGCGTAATTAAGCGGATTCAAAAAAATCAGGGTCTTTTAACCAGAGTTTCTGATATTTTGAAAAAATAATTATATCCACTTAGCGAGTAAAAAAACATGGATCATTTGGTGTTAATTAGGTTGTGATATTTACCTGGACTAGCTTGATTACTTGAGACGTTTATTAAATGCACTTGGAGGGGAGGAAAGTGTTCGGAGTACCTGCGGGTGTCTGAGGTCCGAGCGGCAGCCGGACGGAGGGCAAAGGAAGGGCAATTGTCCAAAAATAATTATATACCGGGTGAGTTTTTTATCTTGAGACAGTCTTATAACTCAAAAACAGTGCATTATATCAAAAAAGTTTCAAATAAAAGTTTATTTATATCAGGGGAGAAACTAAACTACGCTATTGTTTGTCGACCTAGAACAAGCTTTAAATGGTATTTCGAGGTCAACTTATATTTTTTAAATGGAAACCTATATTTTTCTGTATATATTCTGAATTTACAAAAAAAACTGAACAACTTTTATAAGAACTATTTTTTTATACGACATCAAATAAACAAAAATATTAAATAAATTAGATCTCAAAAAATCTTAATAATTATTTTTAACAATCATTCAACTTAATTATCAAATAATAATGATCAAATATTTAATTATTAAATAAATAATTTAATAATCATTAATAATTTAATAATTTTATGACGCTGTTCTGAGACATTCCAGAGTGTATCGTAAGTGTTCTGGATCAATTCCAGTTCCATTTTCGTTATTTTAGCCTGTTTCAGTTGATTCGTAGCCTTTACATTTCCTGTTATTATTAATATTATTTTTTTAAACATATTTACAACACGAACAAATGAAGCTTGTGAGGGTGTATTCCTATCAGGAAAACACTCGGCATCCATTTCAATGGCAGCCCCATATCTCTTCTTCCACATTCAGCATAAATTAAATAAGACCATTTCAATTATGTCTTCAACAAAAAATGCTCCATTTATATAAACTAATTTTATGAATTCAATGCTATATTTGGCTCGTCTAATTGATTTCTTTCTTATTTAAATATATTAAAATAATAAAAAAATGAAAATTTGAAATTTGTACTTTACTGAGTGTACTATATGAAAAAAAAACATGCTTATAAATTTGACTCTTTCCTCAACAATGTGCAAAATGGACCGATACCATTTTAAGTTGCTTTATCTAATGAATATAAAGCAACACTATATTTATATTAATATAATGATAGATTATCAGGTCGTCGGATAATCTATCGATTACAAAAATTACTACCCCTGCCTATATTTCTTCATTAAAAAAAAATAAATAAATAACGTCAGTTTGTTATAAGGCAGAAAAACCTTACAAGAGCTGGAAATTATTTTCAAATAATAACATTAGTTTCGGGGGTTAGGCATTATTAATTGAAGATAGACCGATAAAACAATCCCTATAGTCAGAGAAATTAGAAACGTATAACAAGTCAGGTATACACAAAAAATTTCCCAAGGACTTTGATCCAATTCCATATGTACGGCGTGCATGTTGATCGTATTATTATTTCTGATATAGGCGAAAATTTAAATAATTGTATCAAATAAAATTTATACTTCAGTTCTAAATCAAATTAAAAGAAAATTTCTAAATTTATACTAGAAATTCGAAATATAATCAATCATTTTAAATATTAAAGAGGAATATTTTATGTATTTGAATTTTATTAAAATATAATTTTTAATTATTTACCCTCTTATATACCGCGATTTTTACGTCGATAACTTATTTTCTTTGACATTTTTCAAGATAAAAGAGATGTTTTTTTATTTTAAATATGAATGATAGAAAAAACATTAATATGATTTTATTTTTGTTTCCCTCTTTAATTTTATATTTGATTAATTGGACGGTCTGAGGGCCGCGCCGCTCGTTCAACTTCGAATCGGAATTACCTACTCGGGATGGAATCTTTCTTCAGTCAGAACAAATTTCATCTCTATGATAAATGTAAAGCTCCCCACTAAATCTAGGGGTGACCTCGTTGTGACTTTTAAATATATCATTTGGGTTGTAGAAGTGAATATTCATTATTGAAGTGATAACTTCTTTTGGCGCGCCTTGCCACTTTTTATTTTACTTGGCAGTAAATGGGATGAGCTGTAACGGTCGCCAATCGTCACGATTAGTGTCTTAATCTCGTACCAATTCAAGCCACAGATGGCGCTGGAAAATTAACATTTTTTTTTGAGACCGCGAAAGTTTAAATAAATAAGGACCGTGAGATAATATTAATTATTTATATTTTTATAAGAAATTGGTTACCAGTAGTGCAGCGCAATGCAGGATGACCTGTCAAAAGATATTTATTTAAATAAATTAATTACTTTTATTTTATTATTATTTTAGATAAATATACTCTATTAAACATTAGTGTTTTTAAGTAAACTTTTAATTATTTTTTAGATTTGTTAAATATATATTTATGTTGTGTTATTTTTAAAAAGTTTACTTAAAAACACTAATGTTTAAAAGAGTATAATTTATCTAAAATAATAATAAATTAAAATAATTTATTTATTTATTATTATTTATTAGAATTATAAAATCCACATAAGATTTCAATTCTCTCGTGTGATCTTAAGGACACAACCGATTTTTTTTGTCTTTTTTAACCGACTTCAAAAAAGGAACCCATGGACTCAATTAAGGTCACAAATTGTAGTATTCAATTAGGTTGAATTTTAGCACGTGACGATTTTGCCAAAAATTACCAGGGATCTCGCCGAGAGGCCAAAAAGTGCGTTTTTTTGGAGGTGCGTGGGGATGGATGGACGGATGGATGGATGTTATCGTTTATTTCGCCCACGATTTTTTCCACACCTTTGCACCGATTGAAATGAAATTAAAAACCTACCATTAGTTTAACAAAATGAAGCGCTGATTAGCTTTTGGTAAATATCGGCCCACAAACATTAGTATTTTATTTCAGTACTTTTTTAGTTTTTACTTTATCCAATGCGAAGCATGGGAGAAAGTATTGGAATCGATCTCGCGGCAAGCGCGACTTCAAAGGGTCCTCAGGTAAAGACTACGGCACCCATAGACTCAATTAAGGTCACAAATTGAAGTATTCAATGAGATTGAATTTTTAGCACGTGACGGTTTTGCCAAAAATTACCTGGTATCTCGTCGAGAGGCCAAAAAGTGCCATTTTTTTTTGGAAGTGCGTGCGGGTGGATGTATGTGTGTGTGTTATCGTTTTTTTCGTCCACGATTTTTTCCACACCTTTTCGCTGATTGAAATGAAATTGAAAACCTACCATTAGTTTAACAAAATAAAGCGCTGATTAGTTTTTGGTACATATCGGTCCACAAACATTAGTACTTTATTTCAGTACTTTTTTAGTTTTTTCTAAATATCTTGAAAATGACTTAACCAATTTTGATGAAATTTAATATCCTAATTAAGTATCTTGGGGACCACAAAAAAGGTTAAATAAAGTTTTTAGTAAAATTATATTTTTAAAGTACTTTACTCAAGAACATATTAATATTTCAAATGAATTTGGATAAAGTTTAGCAACGATCCGTTGCAGTTTATTTTATCCGTTATCTTTGCTGAAGACATGGAGGTATCGAGTTAAAATCAAAAATAGTGATTGATTCTGATCTATTACTTGAGGAATAACCATTCTATATTGGATTTTTGACGTTTCGGTTTTTATTGGTAACCATTGCTGAAGACATGGAGGAATCGAGTTAAAATCAAAAATAGTGATCGATTCTCATCTAATACTTGAGGAATAACAATTCTACATTAGTTTTTGACGTTTTGATTATTATTGGTAACCATTGCTGAAGACATAGAGGAAACGGCTTAAAATCAAAAATAACGATCGATTCTTATCTAATCACTAGCGGAATAACATTATTGCATTCCATTTTTGATGTTTTGACTATTAATGGCAACCTCTACTGAAAACGTGGAAGAATCGACTTAAAATCAAAAAGACCAAATTCTTTTTTTGGTAAACAACTCAAGCTTGGGGGCAGATACGCCGCCCCCCCCCTACATAGAAAGAATTTTAAAAATTTAATGTTATAAATAAATAAATACATATATAAAAAATGTTGATCTCCAATGCTTTGAGGGGGGGGCGGTCGCCCATCGCCCCCCCCTGGATCTGCGCATGTGGTGGAGAAGTAATCTCTGAAGTCGAAGCTCAAATTCAATGCACACATAAATTCATGTAAAATAATTGGTTAAATAAATATCATTTTCTGATGAGGGGAAAAAGAAATGGGAATGGAATAATTATGGGAAAAGAGTTTTTTTTATTTAATTAGTTTTTTCCTCTTATTAAAAACAAGGACTAAAACCATGATCAAGGACAGTCGATGGTGGAGAAGTACTCTCCGAAGTCGAAGCTCAAATACAATGTATACATTAATTCATGTAAAATAATTGGTTCAATAAATTTATCATTTTCTTATTCATTTGCCCGACGCTTTCTCTTATGAGATGAATCTGAGATATTAATAACATCACTAAAAAGAAAAATAAAAATAATTTTTATAAAAAAAAAATAAAACCGACTTCAAAAAAATTAAATGCAACAAATAAAATAATAATAACTTAAAAATCAAATTAAAATACACTAAAAGGTATAAAATCTAATTTAGTTACAACTAAACGACGAAATATTAACATGAAATTACTTTCAGTGCCACAAAACTATATAAGCGAGCGTACCCGCCAAGCGTACTAAGGGCCGGCTATGTATGTCGCAAAGTAAATGATTTTACCACTAACCAAGGGTAGATGGTAAATGGAGGGACTGGGATGGCCAATCAGATGTCAGGCACTGAAAGTTCCTGTCATCTGATTGGCCATCCCAGCCCCTCCATTTACCATCTACCCTTGGTTAGTGGTAAAAAGTATTTACTTTGCGATATACAACCGGCCCATAGTAAGATCCGTCGAGTTCGATCCATAAAATGTATATGTTTGGCACCGACTTCAAAAAGTAATTTCATGGTAATTTCTTGTTAATATTTCGCCGTTTAGTTGTAACTAAATAAGATGATTATTTTATACCTTTTAGTGTATTTTATTTTATTTGTTATTTTATTTGTTGCATTTAATTTTTTTGAAGTCGGTTTTATTTATTTTTTATAAAAATTATTTTTATTTTTCTGTTTTTAGTGATGTTATTAATAGTGACTTAAGATAATACCTTACATGCATCTCGTAAGAGAAAGCGTCGGGCTAATGAATCAGAAAATGATAATAAAATTAAATTAAATTTCTTCCAGAACTTAAGTGACTTGATTTAAATTTTTCGTTAAATTGAAGGGTTGGTTTTGTCACAAATATAATAAAACAATAATAGTGTATCAGTAACTGTATAGTTATCAATTAAATAATACAAATTAGTTATTAAAATTATTGTTTTATTATATTTGTGACAAAACCAACCCTTCAATTTAACGAAAAATAAAATTCAATTCATAAATATAGAAATTCTCTCGAAACGTTTGCGGGTTTTAAATGAATGTTTTAAGATTTTTTTATAAAAGATTTTATTTTATTATAATTTTGATTATTTGGTCATAAGAATTGGAGATTTACGTTATTTCGTCATTGATCATATCTTCAGAACTTGACCAAATTAATATGGTACCCCCCCCCCGTAAGGTACCCTCTTTCCAATAAAAAAAGAATTCTTAAAATCGGTTAATAAACAAAGAAGTTATGCCTGAACAAACATATCAAAAAAGGTCCAATACAAATGAAAAAAAACGAGACCAATTGGAAACTAGACAGAACCCAATGCAAAAAAATCATCAAAATCGGTTCACAGTTGGCGAAGATATGAGGTAACATAGACACAAAAAAATCAGTCGAATTGAGAACCTCCTCCTCCTTTTGAAGTCGGTTAACAAATGTACAATTGAGCGAGTGTTTCCACTGGCTGTGCTTCTTGTGTGTCTGGGATGAGGTGGGCACGGGTGCGTGGGTGGCTTGTGCGGCGACGATACTCGAACCCTTCCGATGTTACCCGAAGGCTCTCAGTCGGCGGCTTCTGGCCGGGCGAGAAGCGCAGCCACTTGGCGAGAGTGACGCGTCCGTCGGTGTGTCTGTCTGTAGTCCGTTGCAGTTGCCTGCTGACGTGCCAGCCAGCGGGCAGCCGGTGGTCGGCTCGAGAAACTGACCCACGTGCAGGCAGGCCTGGGGGCACAGCCAGGATACGATGCCAGCCGGTGAGTGTGTCTGTCTGTCACTTGGTCTCTCTCGTTTATTGATTGCACCCGCCAGCCAGCCAGCCTGCCCAAGTATCTCGAAACACCTTCCGCACACTCCGTTTTGAATCACAGTGAGAAAGAGACACAAGAGCGGCGGTTGAAAATCGAAATATGGAAAATAAAATCCCCGATGAAAGAAACATCCACTTTCACTCTTTATTCACCATCCTATAACGTCAATAAATGAAATAATTCCCAAATGCTATCCAATAACTGAATACTAATAAAAAAGGTGATACCTACTTGGACGAATTTCCATTAAACAATCGCATTTCGGGAGATTTCTTTCTATTAATAATAACATAATATATATATTTTCCTAAAAAATAATCACGACATTTATCATAAGAAGCTTTTTAGTACATCTCGTCTTATATTCACCCAAATTCTTTTATTAAAACCATTTTTAAGAACGTTCGGAAATTAAAATAAAAAAAGTATTTACTAGAAAAAAGAACTCTGAAAAAAATGCCATTCACTTTCACTATTTCCTCAAACACCCTTGTAAAAATCAACAAAATCAGTCCAATTATGAAAGAAATTTCCATGACAACCAACATCAAAATACAAATAGAAAAATTAGTCCACTAGAGGGAGAAAGTTCCCTAATAGAATGCATTTTGGGCAATTTTTTCTCTTAATTTTTTAAGTATGATATAACATACATTTTTAACTTTAATTAAAAACCCAGAAAAAATTATTTTTCTAGTAAAAGATTTTTAGTATATATTATAGTCTTGTGATCACTCGCATTATTGTATCAAGAATGTTTAGCTATTTTTATAAAATTTTTGAAAAAATAAATAAATAAATAAACATATTATTCACTTTCACATTCCTTAAACACTCCCGTAAAATCTCCAACATCGGTCAAAGTTTGAAACAATTTCCTTGACATAAAACATCAGAAGATAAATAAAATAAACTGACAGGTTCTGATGTGGCCATCCACTTGACTTTATCATTCACCCTGGCCCCTCTCTTGTATTTAATATTTAATAAAATTATTTATAATCATGTAGGATTAGTTTTTTCATTTTTAGTCTTCTGGGGGCCCACGGATTATGTATACAAAATTTGGTTGAGTTTGGTACAAGGGCCTATATTTTCATTTTTTTACCCTGCACTCCCCCCCCATTTTGAGCCTTTAGTTTTTGCATTTTTACCCTCCCCCCATTTTGGGCTGTTAGTTTTTGCATTTTAGACTTGTGTGGGCCACGGATTATGTATACAAAATTTGGTTGAGTTTGATACAAGGGTCTAGATTATCATTTTTTGACCCTACACCCCCTCCCCCATTTTGGGTGGTTAGTTTTTGCATTTTTAGACTTCTGAGGGTCCACTGATTATGTATACAAAATTTTGTCGATTTTGCTCAAATGGCCTAGATTTTTAATTTTTAACCCCTCCTCCACCCCATTAATTTTGGGTCGATATGCACCAAAATCTAATCAGCTCTTAATCTCAATGGACCAAAACTACGTGTGAAATTTGGTTTCGATATTCCCACTAGTTTTTGATCTAGCTCGTCCACAAAAATTTGGTAACGCACAGACTAACAGACATTTTGACGAAAAAATTGTTATCTCGAAAAATATAATTTTTTCGATGTTCACTTATTAGAGCTTTTTTGTAGACCAAAATGCCATGGTTTCGCTCAATTTTTTTAATCAAAATACTTTCAGCCGTTTTTGAGATATTTCAAAAAAAAGAAGTAAAAAAACACTTTTTTCATGCACGATTACAATACTTGTACATGGTAAAGTAAAAACAACATTTAGTTCTTTAAGCATACTGGTAAAATCAGCAACATCATTCAAAATATGAAATAAATTTCCATGACACCAATAGAAAAAGATGTAGTGGACATAAAGGGATGAATTTCCATTACAGAATCCATTAAGGATGATTTATGATCTTAATTTCTTTCACTTGTATAATATTCCTTAAATATAATTAATATGTCGATAGCAATCACCATATCTATCATAAAAAGGATTTTAGTAAACATTGTAAGAAGATTGAGATTTTTTTGTTGATAAACTTTGGGGTCAAAACCTCTCAATTTAAGATTTCGTAATGTTAAGTTTCATGATTTAACATCTAAATTAAAACTAGTTTAATATCAATAAACATCGTGTGAAATTTTTAGATATTTTTTATCTTCATGGGCTAAGAGCAAAAATCTGATAAATAAGTAATAATTTGAAGTCCTCCCACATCGTCGTTTTAAAAAGAATTAAATTTATATAAAAAAATCCCCTAATTCTACTTAATGTAACCATTAAAAAGATCCTCATACCTAATCAGGGCCGTGCCTGGGTATATGGCCGCCTGCGTGCCAGTCTGTATGGCCGCCCCCAGGATAACATTAAAAAAAACTACTTTAATTTTTAATGTTTATTATTATACACAGGGCATCAAACCGGGAAAAAAATCAGTTTTTGGTTAACCGAAATCGAGAACGAAAAAATATTGGTTTTGTTCCCAAAACCGGTTTCTGAAAAGAAAAACCGGCTAAAAACCGGTTTTATGAGATTTATATGTTTGGATGAAATTTAAGAAAAAAAAATGCACAAAATAAACATTTTTTTATTTAAAATTTAAACAAAAATAATAACATGAAAAAAATTATGGTATTGGTTTTATAATCACAGACAAAATTATCAAACATAAAGAACAAGGAATAACCCTTAAATCTATACTAACATATTAGGATAACAAAGCTCAGTGGCCAATGGCAGATCTGGGCTGACTTGCAACTTGGGAGGTATACAAAATAGAATTAATTTACTTACTTTAATAATAACATGAAAAAAAGTAATTATGGTATTGGTATTATAATCACAGACAAAATTATCAAACATAAAGAACATAGGAATACGATAATTTAAAATCCTAGGTGTCGCTCAGTGACAATTTAAAATTATTTGATTTTAAAAAATCAAATCTTACGTATTATTTATTGATATTGAAAATAGTAAAGGTTTTTGGTTAATTAACCGGTTTCATAAAATTATTTCGGTTAGGTTACCGGTTAATTAGGGAAATCTTTCAATCTTTCAATTATCGCGATTGAAAGTTTTAAATTTTAAACTATTGATTTTTAAATTTTAGATTTTGCTTTAAAATAATTGAATGAAATTTTTGTAATTTTGATAATATTTTCGTAATATGAAGGCCCCGCGTTACTCTACGTTAAGAGTACACTCTTGAGGCTCTGGAGGCTTGTAGGTATCGCGCGGAAGTGAGAACGTAAGGGGGTGGTGGGAGGCGGAGCTTTTCGAAAATCAGCTCGATCGTGCACGGTCGCGCCGACCCCTGCGTTAAATTAAAGACTTTAATAATATCGGATCACACACAGGACACAAAAAACGATTTATCCTCGCTAGTCTATAGACTAATACGACTAATAAGACGAATAAGACCGCTTACGCGACGCCTGTCAATTGAAAAAACTATTTCGGCTCTTCGCTCGTGCAATGTTCGAAAAAATTCGGATTCGCTGCATGACTAGGTATATAAATACTACAACGACATAATCAGTTTTTATACATTTCTTATTTCTGAGAAACTCTTTTTAGATAGATTAGATTAGAGAACCCGGTGACATTAAATAAATAAAAAAAAAAAAAAAAAGATTAGAGAAACTGTTTTTACTTCGTATCTTAATGAAAACAAACCGATTGTATTTTTGCCCAGTAAACAACTTGTAACGATTTGGCCGCCTCTTAATTTCGGCCGCCTGCGTGCGGTGCACGCAATGAACGCCCGTCAGGCACGGCCCTGTACCTAATAATAAAATAAAACATTTTTTATTTTTATTTTTAAGTAGTTTTTTGAGGATGTTTTTATTCTTATGGTTCTTATTTTTTCTTTTTTTTAAACATAACAAAGTTATATTAAAAAAAATGTTTATTGTTTTTATTGTGTTGATATGTTCAACAAAAAGAAGAACCATTCCAAGAGAATAAAACAGAAAAAGGGGTAGGGTTAGTCGAGGGTTGCGTACCAGCCGGCTAATCAAGTGGTCCCGGTTCGAATCCGACTTGAGGCAACCGGCTAAAAATCTGATCCCTACATAGAAGAGATAAATTAATAATAGTATCGTAAATTGGCTGATGAGTCAAAAAAAATTCTTAAAAATAAATTTGATAGATGTTATAAACATTTTTTTATTTTTGACCATCAGCAAAATAATCATATTATGAATAATTTTTGATATCGTGGAAAATAAGTATATGTAACTTGTAAATTTCAAATTTGAATCATATTTACATAGTTTCGAGCAACACTAATCACTATGAGATGGAACAGAATCCTAAAAAATTGGGTAAACTGAGCATTACAAGGTCTATAAAAATCTTCTTATGTTAAACACCATAGAAATTATAAAATCGTGTTATATTTTTTAATTTAAATTAATTAATTACTTCGAGTGATTACTTACAAGTTAAAGGACTGATGTAAAGTTTATTTATATTTTGAACTTTCTCACAATGGCAAATTGACATCCTACTTACCAACTTGCAATTTAATTGAATCTAGGGCTTCAATCAGGAATAAATTATGTCAACTTCAAGATTGCCGAGATATCATAAATTGAATTTTCCTAATGTTTATGTAATAGATTTTTTTTTTTTTTTTTTTTGATAGAGTATCTATCTATCTATCTATCTATATATATTAATGTTTTGTCTGTACATTGCTCCAAATCACTCCAAATTTTGGTTGCACATGTTTCAAGCAAAGTTATGAACAAAAACACCCACAACAAAATTCCTGTCTGTCTGTATGTTTTCGTGGGTTCCGCGAAAAGTTGCTCAGGAAGGGATTATTATGAAATTTCATATTTGCATCAGATGTCTTCTAACTTACGTTTATAGCTATATAACGTTTTGATATTTTGACCCCAAAAGGGGTAAATTATTAACCCTACAGGAAATTTAATTATAAGCAAAGTTGTAGCGGATGTGATTTCTTACAACTTTTGTTTAAAAAATTCCCCCAAAAACCACCCAAAAAGGGAGGAGGGTGAAAAAATGTAAATTCTTGCCTTGGAGCAAACTCAACCAAATTTTGTATACATAATCTGTGGGCCTCTAGAGAGCTAAAAATGCAAAAACTAACTACCCAAAATGGGGGAGAGTCAAAAAATGAAAATTCTTGCTCTTGGACCAAACTCAACCAAATTTTGTATACATAATCTGTGAGTCACTAGAAGGCTAGAAATGCAAAAACTAGGTGTGGAGGGTGGGTGCGGGGGTGGGGTGCGGGTTAGGGTATGGGGTGCGCGAGATAGAATGGGGTAGAGTGAGGGATCGAGGCGGAGTAGGGGTGGAACGGATTGGAGTCCAGAGGGCGTTGCGGGGAGTGGGATGGGTTCCAGGGGGCTAGGCGGGGGTGTGGTGCGCGGTGGTGGAAGTCACGGGGGTGGGGTCCGTGGTGGTCGTGGTGCGGGGGCAGAGGTGGAGGCTAGCAAGAGGGCCGCCGAAGGCGGGCCTTGCAGCTTAAATAAAGAAAATATAAAAAATACAATTTTCTGACCCTTAAACAAAGGTGAAAATTTTGACAAGGTCCCCCTTTTTGAGAATTTTTTCTTTTTACATTGCATTTTACCAGGGATTTTATTTTAATAGAGTATTTTTAAATATATATGAAAAAAATATGATTGCCGTAAATAACTCTAATTTGATTGAGAAATTTAACTAGCTATAGAGGAAAAATCGTAATCGTAGATGGCGTATGAACTCCTAAGGTTAGGAATTCTGTTAATTACAATTACTGATGTACTGATTTTTATTTAGATATTCTTAATTCCATAATGAGTTGATAAAAATGTTTTATAGATCTTTATTTGGTCAGGGCACCAGCGATTTTTTTTTGTTATAAAATTGATAGAAGAAGAAGTTGCATCATAAAGAGACAACCTCTGTAGTCGGCGTTAGTATCGTGAAAAGAAGAAGTTTAGGGATTGGGAGCTAAGGTATCTGTGCATGCCAGTCTTGAAAGACTGAAGGGTTATATGGAGCCGGTAAGATGGAAGGGAAAGCGAGTTCTAGTCTCTAGTAGTCACAGGGATAAACGAATTGGCCAATGAGTTTGTTCGATTAGTATCCAATTTAATTGGCAAGGATGTTGAAGAAATGTGTGTGTGTGTTTAATTATGCTTTTGGAGGGATTAATGGTTTAGTTTTTCTACTATGCTTAGAGCCTACCGGGGGGCGATTTTTTTTTTTTTTTATTTAATTTATTTATTGTGTGTTATAATGTCTCAACTGTGTAGAAAAATAAATTTGAATCAGATTTTTTTAGTTCTGTATATGTCTGTATGTGTGTCTAGATTCCGATATCCACGATTACTCAAGTAGGGAAAGTCTTAAAAAGCTCGTTCGTTCTGGTGCTAAAATGTTTATATTTTCAATGCAAAGAAATGTTTAGAGATTGTTTCAAAACTTACGGTAAAAAATACAGAAAATATGTTGAGAAAGATTTCACTTTCCCTCCAATTGTGCTTAATTGTGCGACAAATACTAATATTAAATAATTAATTGGTATAATACTGCTGTCATTGCAATATGCACAACTATTAAACAAAATGTCAATATTCATTCTTGCGAATTAGTCTCGTAAGAATATTATACTTATTTATGATACTTATAGATTCTATTATAAATTCAAATTTTATCAAAACAAGTTCATTCACGTTCTAATTATTCATTTGAAAAAAATGAAAAAAGTTACGGTATAAGGACATGAGAAAGATAGTACCTAAAGGATTAAAAAATTAAATCACTCAAACGAGCAGTAACAAAAAACTCCCTGTTTTTATTGGACGCTTATCGTTTTATATATATATATATATATATATATTCACTCCTAACTTCATTTGAATTTAAATCCATGTTGAAAAAACAATACCTATATCTATGGGTAGATAATATATATTTTTTTTATCTTTAACATCTTTGTAAACATTTGAACTTCTAATTTTTGACTATGAGCCTACAAGTTGGCCGTGAATATTGGTAAACCTCCTCCTCTTGCATTGGAACCCTTTAGTTTAAAATCCTGCAAAAATTCAGGAAAACTTTTTGATGTACAATTTTTGCTATGAAATTATTGGATTATGTATGCAGAGCAAAAAAAACAAAACTTTGCCCGGTATAAATACTATAAATCTATAATTTTAGAATCAATTAATTTTTCAATTAACTTAAATAATACATTCAACGAATCTGATGTCCTTAATGAATAATGACATATTATTTTAAAGATCCAACACATACTAGCCCCGGTTCCTTCCTTCTAAAATTAAGTATTTTTATTTTAAAGCAAATAAATTTATTCATTTAAAATCCAAAAAGTTTAATTAAATAATATTTTAATTCAACCATTAAAAAAATGTAATGATAGCTCATCACTCGTTTAATAAGAGCCAACGTTTCGGGAGAATTTCTCTCATTATCAATGGAGTTTCAAATAGGTAGTAAAAGAAAAGTTGCTTTATCTAATGAATATAAATAATACTATATATATATATATATATACTATAAAGCCCATCTGTCTGATTCTTTGGGGAATCGAAACAGATGAATTTTGTTCAGATATTCAATAATAAATTTTATTTGGAATGTTTAATGTTAACGTTAGATGAACGCGAAAGTTAAAACTTTTTATCAGGTCACTGCCCTATTTTGGTGCAATTGGGACCTGATTCGTTTTGATACTGAACCAAGAGTTGAAAAAGATACAGGACCCAACCGGGTTGATCCGACATTCTCTGCGTTAAACCCGCAAATGCCTTTTCCATTTAAGGGATGGATCCCCTGACCAGATCCTATAATCAAATTTTATATATATTCAACTCTTTAGCTCAGGCGTGCATTCTCCTATTATCCTAATAGTATGGTTCTTATAAATTTACTATAAAGCCCATCTGTCTGATTCTTTGGGGAATCGAAACAGATGAATTTTGTTCAGATATTCAATAATAAATTTTATTTGGAATGTTTAATGTTAACATTAGATGAACGCGAAAGTTTTTTCCACTCTTGGTTCAGTATCAAAACGAATCAGGTCCCAATTGCACCAAAATAGGGCAGTGACCTGATAAAAAGTTTTAACTTTTGCGTTCATCTAACATTAACATATATATCATATATATATATATATTAAAAATAATGATAGATTATCAGGTCGTCGGATAATCTATCGATTACAAAAATTACTACCCCTGCCTATATTTCTTCATTTAAAAAAATTTAAATGTGAAATTAAAAAAAAAAGAATTGAATAACGCAGAAATATATAAGGCAGAAAACCCTTACAAGAGCTGGAAATTATTTCCAAATAATAACATTAGTTTCGGGGTGCAAAGTGTTGGGAAATAAATTCCATTAGAATAATCATTAGAGTAACAGAAATTAGAAAAAGAAAAAAAGCCGTGAATACAAAACAAGCATACATAGAACTTCGAACTATTATGGCCTGCATGTTGATCCTATTATTAGTTCTGATAGGCGACAATCTAAATGATTGTATCAAATAAAATTTATACTTCAGTTCTAAACCAAATTAAAAAGAAAATTTCTCAATTTATACTAGAAATTCGAAATATAATCAATCATTTTAAATATTAAAGAGGAATATTTTATGTATTTGAATTTTATTGAAATATAATATAATTTTCAAACGTCATTTTGCGTTTAGCCCGCATGACACTTGGATGGATCACCAAATGAATTTGAAATCTGTGTTGTTATATATTCAATCTCCCAGTCCAGAGCGCCCGATCTGTTAGCACGTATGTTAGGTGACTTACTATTAATTAATCGTATGTTTCTACATTTGATTCAATAGCGAATCGAATACAGGTGATTTTTGTTCAAATATTAAGTGAAAATAATATTTGAACTTATATATTTCTAACTTGAAATAATGAAGTTACAATAATAATTTACCTAAATTTTCTAATTAGATCATATGGGAGATTGAATATATAACATCTCAGATTTCAAATTCATTTGGTGATCCATCCAAGAGTCATGCGGGTAAACGCAAAATGACGTTGGACTATAGTAAATGGATCATAACTTTTTCATTCTCTCTTGGTCCAGACTGAAGACTCAGCAGACTCCAATAGCTTCAACCAGCAGTAGTCTCGCGATATATATCTTGTTTAAAAAGCGCGATCAAAACAATTCTCGTTAATATGTTGATTATTCTTTAATATATTAATGAGAAAATTATAAATTTATTTAACTTCATCATTTCAAGCTAGAAATATATACGTACAGATATTATTTTCACTTAATATTTGACAAAAATCACCTGCATTCGATTGAATCAAATATAGGAAACATACGTTTGACTAATTGGACGGCCTGAGGCGCCGCGCCGCTCGTTCGACTTCGAATTGGTATAACATAATACTGCGATCATTGCAAGGTGCACATTTATTCAACAAAACGTCAATATTCATTCTTGCGTACTTAGTCTCGAAAGAATATTATTCTTATTTATGAATAATTCCTCAATATGATTCTATTATAAATTCAAATTTTATCAAAACATAAGTTCATTCACGTTCTAATTATTCCATTTGAAAAAAATGAAAGAAGCTACGGTATAAGGACATGAGAAAGATAGTAGCTAAAGGATTAAAAAATTAAATCACTCAAACGAGCAGTAACAAAAACTTCCTGTTTTTATTGGAAGCTTATCGTTTTATATATCTATATATATATATATATTTACCCTCCTAACTTTCATTTGAATTTAAATCCATGTTGAAAAACAATATATCTATGGGTAGATAATATTATTTTTTTATTTTTTTACCTTTAACATGAAAAATATATAACTTTTCACACCATGTATTTTAATAATTTCAAACGTCACTTTTATTAATTACATTGGGCGTTTTTGTTTTCTAGAAGACCAATTTGAAAGGAAAAAACTGATAAGACGATTACAAAGAAGGGAAGGTTATCAGTAGGAAAGTGGAGCACACATCTATATTTTTTAAGATTCCAAAATAATTTTTAGAACATTTTTAGGACATAAATAGTAAATAATCATTTCAATAGGATTTTAGTCTGAAAAATACCATAAAAAAATTAATTAAAGTAGTTGTTTCATGACAATACTAGCAAAAATTTAATGCTAGAGTATATAGAACAGACAATAAGGATTCATAATTCATAAGCCCAAAACTTTTTACTGTTTATGTACTACTACTAGCCAAACCCATGTTCTTTTGACAAATCTGGCAACAATGTGCGAGCTTGTATATATTTTATCATAGAAATTTCAGATAAAAGTACATTATAAAGGAAGATTTATAAAACAAAAAGTTCTTAATAAGCAATTGAAAGCTGTTGCGACAATGTCTGAAGCGGAAAAACGTCAAAAAGTACTAAAGTTAACACACTTTTTAGGTTAAATATATGTGTTGTTGCCAGCTTGTTTTTAGTGTAAATTTTTCATTATACATTTCTCATTATTTATTCATTATTATCTCAGAAACTTTGTTGTAACTATGAATTAAAATTTTCTTAAAAAATGTATTAATTATTGTTTAATGTTGGTTTAGTTTTTTATTTTAACACTGGTAAGAAGAGTTTCTTAATTATAATTAAATATGTATGTAAACTTTCCGATATCCCGTATAGTGCAATGTATAAGAGTCTGAAAAACTCTTCTTTGGAATTTAATATCTCCGAACTATATTGTTCATAAATTTCGTTTTGCCACCAATCGATGAGAGAAGTATTTAAATAAATTTCAAAAACCCCTAAGAAAACCCCATATTGTGAAACAACTACCTTAAGAAAATAAACTGCAACGGATCGTTGCTAAACTTTATCCAAATTCATTTGAAATATTAACATGTTTTATTCCTTTATTATTAATCAGATATCAATTGCGATTTGCAGCTCATGTTAACTTTAATTCAAAAATAATGATCGATTCTCATTTAATACTCGAGGAATAACCATTCTACATTAGATTTTTGACATTTCGGTTATTAATGGTAACCAGTGCTGAAGACATGGAGGAATCGACTTAAAATCAAAAATATCGATCGATTCTCATCGAATACTAGAGGAATAACTATGCATTCTTTTGATGATCAAGCTTGAGTTGTTTGCCATAAAAGAATTTAGTCTTTTTGATTTTAAGTCGATTCTTCCACGTTTTCAGTAGAGGTTGCCATTAATAGTCAAAACATCAAAAATGGAATGCAATAAGGTTATTCCTCTAGTATTAGATAAGAATCGATCGTTATTTTTGATTTTAAGTCGATTCCTCCATGTCTTCAGCAATGGTTACCAATAATAATCGAAGGGTCAAAAATCTAATGTAGAATTGTTATTCCCCAAGTAATAGATGAGAATCGATCGCTATTTTTGATTTTAAGTCGAATCCTCTGTGTCTTCAGCAATGGTTACCAATAAAAACCGAAACGTCAAAAATCTAATATAGAATGGTTATTCCTCAAGTACTAGTTGAGAATCAATCGCTATTTTTGATTTTAAGCTCGATTCCTCCATGTCTCCAGCAATGGTTACCAATAAAAACCGAAACGTCAAAAATCCAATATAGAATGGTTATTCCTCAAGTACTAGATGAAAATCAATCGCTATTTTTGATTTTAAGTCGAATCCTCCATGTCCTCAGCAATGGTTACCAATAAAAATCGAAGGGTCAAAAGTCTAATGTAGAATGGTTATTCCTCAAGTAATAGATGAGAATCAATCGCTATTTTTGATTTTAAGTCGATTCCTCTATGTCTTCAGCAATGATTACCAATAAAAACCGAAACGACAAAAATCCAAAATAGAATGGTTATTCCTCAAGTACTAGATGAGAATCAATCGCTATTTTTGGTTTTAACTCGATTCCTCTATGTCTTCAGCAATGGTTACTAATAAAAACCGAAACGTCAAAAATCCAATATAGAATGGTTATTCCTCAAATACTAGATGAGAATCAATCGCTATTTTTGGATTTAACTCGATTCCTCTATGTCTTCAGGAAAGGTAACGGATAAGAAAAGAACGCAGTTGCTATGGTTACTTATAAAATTTCCTCCCAAATTTTTAGCATTTCACAGAGAGAAGCCTATCCATTCTTACTTAAGGAAGGTTAAATTCTCTATATAAAACGATCAATTGAATAAGTTTTAAGGAATTTAAAAATAAAATTTTATTAAAAAGTACTTTAAAATATATCACTAAAAACTATTTAACTCTTTTTTATGGTCCCAAGTACTTAATTAGATCTTAAATTTCATCAAAATTAGTTAGATATTTAGAAAAAACTAAAAAAGTACTGAAATAAAGTACTAATGTTTGTGGGCCGATATGTACCAAAAACTAATCAGCGCTTCATTTTGTTAAACTAATGGTAGGTTTTCAATTTCATTTCAATCGGTGCAACGGTGTGGAAAAAATCGTGGGCCAAAAAAACGATAACATCCATCCATCCATCCATACATCCATCCGCACGCACTAAATGAAAAAATCGCACTTTTGGCCTCTCGACGAGACCCCATGTAATTTTTGGCAAAACCGTCACGTGCTAAAATTCAATCTAATTGAATACTACAATTTGTGACTTTAATTGAGTCCATGGGTTCCGTAGCCTTTACCTGAGGACCCTTGGAAGTCGCGCTTGCCGCTAGACCGATTACAATACTTTCCCCATGCTTCGCATTGGATAAAGTAAAAATAACGATAAAAATTGCACAAATCGTTAAAATTTTGAAGAAGGCGTATCAATTTTTAGAAAAAGTTTACTTTTTTCTTCATTTTAAAATTAGTTTTACTTTTCATTTTTTTATTTTGTTCTAACCATTAAAGAAATAGAGTAAGAAAGAAAGAGAAATGATTGTCAAACGGAGAGTGAGTAAATGGTTTCTGGGTCATGAGACAGAGAACGTCTGACTAACTGAGACTGAACCCACTGAACCAGTGATTCACTCCCGCACAGAAAAGCCAAGCAGAAAAGTCATTCTTGCATTTAATTAAAAAAACATCGAGAGATTTCGAATTCATTCTATACTATGTATAAAGAAAATAATAATAAAACAAAAACTACTATGGCACAAATTTAAAGTTCTTTTAAATAAACTAAAGAAATATGTGAAACCTACCTAGTAAGGGAGAGGTGGCATGAAAGGGACATTTTTGCTCTGGAGGCTCTAGCAAATAAATAATATAACATTTTAAAGATGTAAAAATAGAATTAAAAACTTCAATTTATTGGCTATCGAAATAAAATACAAAAACAAAACACATTCGAGGAATGGATGGGAGAGGGAATTCCAATCGACTTGATTGGGGAATAATGGAATTGAAATAATTATCGGAAAAGAGGTTTTTTTATCTAATTAGATTTTTCCTCTTATTAAAAACAAGGACTAAAGATGAATAAGGACACTCAATGGTGGAGAAGTAATCTCCGGAATCGAAGCAAAAATACAATGTATACATTAATTAGTGTAAACTAATTGGTTTAATAAAATTTATAAAAAAAAAATAAAAATAAAACACATTCAATTGTTCTTAGTCTTATATTTCCGCATTTAAAAAGTCTATTTTGTTCCTTTCAAAAATGGGTTGTATTGAAAGGGACAGCACGCCAATATAAGGAAATCACCGTAAACTTTGCTACACACATACTAAATATTAGGAAGCACGTATATAATTAACTATCTTTAGTTTAAAATCACATCTTTGAAAGTAATTAATAGCATATTGGTCTTAAATTTCTCATCTTAAAAGATAATTAACATGGAAATAAACATTTACCTTCATATAATTAAAAAACAAAACAATCATAGTTCTTTTAATAGTAATAATTCTGTTTTAAAATAATTGTTTTTTCTATATGGTAAAAAGTAACAATAACAATTTTTTATGAAATACTAGTCATGAAATGGACGTCCCTTTCATAACCGTTTGTTGTGTCCCTTTCATAACTATCAAACACAAATTAAAAACATGACCACAAAATCTACAATTCTAAATAAAAGTTTACTGATCTTTTTTCTCGTATCTGCATGTATATCACCAATTATAAACAACGCTAAACTGTTTAATTAACAGTTTACAGTACTGGAAAAAACGTTTCTAAAGAAGAGCCAAAAAATAATTTGGTACACGATTACAAACACATGCACGTCACCGGCATCCTTGAAATGATAGGAGTGTGAAGTAAGATGTCAATGTATGTACTTTGGGGTTGCCACAGAACAAAAATAATGTCGTTCCGAGATGACCTTTATTTAGCGAGTTATTTGAATTGTCCCTTTCAATACGTGTCTCTTTCATGCCACCTCTCCCCTATTTTATATTTTAATAAAGTTTCTAAAAAAAATTTCAAAAATTTTCTTTACTTTATTTAAAATGTTTCACCAAGAACCCACACCATTCTCCCTTAACAAAATTAAAGTTGTTTGGTTTTTCGCCATTACATCTAGAGAATAAGTGAAAATTTAAAGATAAAGTTATAATTGAAAATAATGGAAGGCAGTCCAGAGGTAGTGAGTGAGAAGAAAAAATTAACACATATAAAATAAGGTGTAATTTATTGGAATCCCTTCTTCCTTTCCTTTCAAACCGACGTTTCGGAGGATTTTTCCCTCCTTCTTCAGGAGTTTCAAGGGGGTCAATGAATGAAACAAATAAAATGTTTCCTTCTTTCTCCTACAGCAGTTGTTCAAAAACTTTCCTCATTTTTAACAAAAGAAATTTATCGAGAGAGCGAGAATAGGTTGTTTCCAAAAAAAAATAATAGATTAAATTTCCATATACAGTGAAACTCAATATAAAGATTTCCTCGAATTAACAAATTCTTCGAAATCTCTCAAAACTGCCAGTAAGAGTTAATGCAAAATATACATTTACATTAGGAATACCTTTTGTTAAAAACCTCTTTATAACGAATTTTCAACCATTGTAGAACATAAATAGAAAGTATAATATAATTTATCTGTACGGTATAACGATTTTTGTCAACCTATAACCTTTACATAATGCATCCTACCTTGTTAAAACGAATCTTAGACCAACCTAACCTCTATATAACAAACCTTATTTTAACAAATTAGGGGCCTTACCTCACACGAATTTTTAAATTTTTAGACCCCCTCCCCCTGTGTCACATTCTGTAACATTTTCATCGAGCTCCCCCGTATTGTGACGTGAGATTATCACTTTTATACCCTATAATTTAATAATTGTATATTTTTTTATAAATTAAACTCAACTAAAGGGATATAATATATTTCAAGATTAATTTTTAAAAAATTTAAATTTGACTTTTGTGACATCACAATTTATAAGATATCCGGGCCCCCTGTCTCGATTTTGTCACAAATCTGAGATGCCCCCGCCCCCTCACTGTGTGACGTAAATTATGGACGGCCTCTTACTTGTAATAACGAATATTTTCTAACCCCTCAGCTTTGTTATATCGAGGTTTCACTCTAGTAAAATTTTAATTAAACCATGTGTACTTACTGTTTTTTGAAAATTTAAAACCTACAATTTTGAAAATTGAATTATAGATAATGAAGTTTTGATAGATGTTTTCAAAATTTCTAAATCTTAAATATATTATAATATAAATAATATTATTCGTTTTTGCTATTTAACGGTTGTAATTAAATAATGGAAACTTAGAATTCATGTATTTATTAATAAAACTTTACTTCTATGCCAATTTTGAACTCTCTAGCTCAAATCGATCCCCTGCTCTCAACATACTCAATTAGGGTCGCTATCTTTTTAGTAGATCGTTTCTTTACCGTGGTCGTAAAAGAGTACCCACCCACTACAAGAGAAAGTATTTATGAAAAGAAAAGAAATGAAAATAGATAATTAGAGATATGATTTTAGTTAGGGTAAAAGTGAGAAGATAAAGAATTCATGGCCCCTACGTAGGATTACCACGTAGTTTCTAGTTTGAGAAACTAGTATTCGGGCACTAATAACTTGTGTTGATTTTTGATGTGTTAAATACTAGAGCAAAGTAACATACTCAGACAAACACATACAGAAATATAAATAATCACAATGAATCTGTTTAAATGTGCTTTATTCCAGAATTTCTATTTCTTTGTGGGCTTTGGCGTCCTGATTCGTGACATTTTCCATTTCGAACCTTGAATAAAGGCATCACATTGGATGCTAATCAGGGCTGAGCTAGCAAACTGATAGGAGACCCAGCATTAACTAGCGGCTCTCGTTTTCCTGGACCAGCGTAGAACTGTCTCCCTCTTTTTAACCGACTTCAAAAAAGGAGGAGGTTCTCTATTCGACTGAATTTTTTTTTTTTTTTTTTTTTTTGTGCCTATGTTACTCTCATATCTCCGCCAATTGTCAACCGATTTTGAAAATTTTTTTTGCATTGGGTCCAGTCTAGCTTCCGATTGGTCCCATTTTTTTTCGATTTTTTTCCATAGGTATTAGACCTTTTTTATTAGGTTTGTTTAGACCTAACCTCTTTGTTTATGAACCGATTTCGATGGTTCTTTATCCGAAAGGGGGTGTCTTAGGGATGGTGTCATATTAATTTGGTCAAGTTCTGATGATATAATCACTATTAATAACATCACTAAAAAGAGAAAAATAAAAATAATTTTTAAGAAAAAATAAAAACCGACTTCAAAAAATTAAATGCAACAAATAAAATACACTAAAAGGTATAAAATAATTATTATCTTATTTAGTTACAACTAAACGACGAAATATTAACATGAAATTACTTTTTGAAGTTGGTGCCAAACATATACCTTTTATGAATCGCACCTCGACGGATCTGTACTTAGTACGTTTGGCGGGTACGCTCGCTTATAGGTATAGTTTGTTTGGCACCGACTTCAAAAAGTAATTTCATGTTAATATTTCGTCGTTTAGTTGTAACTAAATAAGATAATAATTATTTTATACCTTTTAGTGTATTTTATTTGTTGCATTTAATTTTTTGAGGGCGTCGGTTTTTATTTTTTTCTTAAAAATTATTTTTTCCGTGAGGTGTGTAGTGGGGCCGGAAAGTCAAAAAAAAAAAAAAATGAAATATAAAAAAAAAAAAAAATGAAACTTTTCACAAAAAAATGTATGTAAGGGGGAGGAGGAGGTGAGGGGACAAATTCAGCGTTCCGGCACTTATGTTTTTAGCACTATATTAATGAACCTTTCCCTCTTTTATAGATACTCCCAGGATGATAGTTCTGACGATATAAAATCAACCCTATAGCCTCATTTGCGCGAAATAGAAGATTTTCAATCACACCCATTCATGATCAAATTAGATATCAACCAACTCGTTTATCCCTTAAGCCTAGTACACACTAATAGACAATGTTGCGCGATTTGTCTATAGACCGTCTAGAGACACCGTCCTTTGTCTCGTCTAGTGTCCACACTAAGATGTGAATTCCTAGTCTCATCTTCGCTGTCCACCATGAAGGACATTGTTTTGTGTGGAGTATTTTTTTCCGCTCCCGGTAGAATGAAGTTTTTAAATTATGGATTTTCTTTTCTATCTCCACCACTGTCACATTGTCCTTTGCAGCCAGAGATTCCAGGGCCATATTTCTTTTTATCCGGTTTTTGTAGTCGTAACATCCCACAAAAATAAGACGCATGGTAATCTTCAACTAGTTTTATAACAAAAGAACTGTAAAACTTTGGAAAATAACTGTAAACAGCCGAACCACACAACTCGGTAGCTGGAGACAGACTGGGACGTGTCTCGCCTTTAGACGCCGAGTGACGTCCACACTGTCAAAATGTTGCACAACATATCTAACGTTGCATGTGGTCTTCCATTCCGATCGAGAGACTTTAGACCTGCGATTTTTGGACTCGCAACAACCCCGTAGACGGGATTTGTCTATAGACATGTCTACGTAGACAACCTGAGAACAAAATCGCGCAACATGTCCTAGTGTGTACTAGGCTTAAGATTTGTAGCAACTGGAACTCTCTATTTAGACTTCATACCTCTTTCTGGTGACAGAGAACCTTCAATTTTTCAAAACCCACATCACAGATACCTTCAACCCAATCCTTGAAACTTCTTCTCCTTCTTATTTATGCTTTTCGAGGGTCCACTCCAGACTACAGATAAAGGTAGTACCTGTTTGGAATAAAATCTTGTATTAATATCATAATATAAAAAGAAAAATAACAATAATAATGACTATAATTGTTATTTAACGGATTATAGTGGTGTTTCACAAAGTGGAAATAAAATTAAAAAATTAAAAAATCTTTTAAATTATTTTGGAGATTTTTTATATTTATCTCTATACATATTTCGGGCTATGAACCCTTCATCAGGAGGTTAAACAAAAACTCAGTTTTTTGTTTAACCTCCTGATGAAGGTTCATAGCCCGAAATATGTATAGAGATAAATATAAAAAAAATCTCCAAAATAATTTAAAAGATTTTTTAATTTTTTTAATTTTATTTCCACTTTGTGAAACACCACTATAATCCGTTGAATAATTCCTGTGTTTAATATGTTTCACTATAAACCAACACCGCTTTCCCTAAACTTTATTATAATTGTTGACGAAAATTTGCCAAATTACTAAAATTTTCGAATAGAATACTGAGTCTTGAGAAAGTTTCCTCTTATTCCATTAATATTTATTTTAAAAATCAAAAAGAAACACGAAAATTGCCTATCATTTTTTTTTCTCCTCCATTTAACTAGAGATTGGAAATTTAGAAATAACGAGATTCTCGAAATAGTGTTTAGAATAAGAAAAAGAGCAACTCAAGTGAATGAATTTAAATATTTATGATAAAAGAAAGAGAAGGAAAGAAGTCTAGAGGAGGAGAGGAAAAAAGAAGCAGAAGCGATGAGTCGTGCATACAAGAATCAAAAAGCGTCGTGTTGAGACGTTCAAGGGGCGCATCTATTTACGAGATTGCATTCCCGGATAGATAATGTATACACTGCCACGCTAGGGATACAACCACTTGAATTTTTTTATATCAACCAGCCATCTCAAAATAGCATGGAATTTCGATAAAATTAAAGAAAAAAGTAGCCAAGTACGATTGCCTCTCACATATCAAGGATTCCTAATATAATATATTAGTATTATCATTTCCGTCCATAATTTGTATTAATTTGAAAGTTTATAATAGGATAATTTTTATAAAAAAATAAAACCGACTTCAAAAAAATTAAATGCAACAAATAAAATAATAAGAACTAAAAAATAAAATAAAATACACTAAAAGGTATAAAATAATTATCTAATTTAGTTACAACTAAGCGATGAAATATTTACATGAAATCACTTTTTGAAGTCGGTGCCAAACATATACATTTTATGAATCAAACTCGACGGATTTTACTTAGTACAATTGGCGGGTACGCTCGCTTATATAGTTTGTTTAGCACCGACTTCAAAAAGTGATTTCATGTAAATATTTCATCGTTTAGTTGTAACTAAATAAGATAATTATTTTATACCTTTTAGTGTATTTTATTTTATTTTTGAGTTATTATTTTATTTGTTGCATTTAATTTTTTTGAAGTCGGTTTTATTTGTTTTTTATAAAAATTATTTTATTTTTTCTTTTTAGTGATGTTATTAATAGTGACTTAATATAATACTTTGCATGCATCTCGTAGAGAAAGCGTCGGGCGAATGAATCAGAAAATGATAATAAAATTAAATTCATAAATATAGAAATTCTCTAGAAACGTTTGTGGGTTTTAAATGAACGTTTTAAGATTTATTTTTTTATAAAAGATTTTATTTATTATAATTTCGATTATTTGGTCATAAGAATTGGAGATTTACGTTATTTCGTCATTGATGATATCTTCAGAACTTGACCAAATTAATATGGTATTACCCCTAAGGTACTCTCTTTCCAATAAAAAGAATCATTAGAATCGGTTCATAAACAAAGAAGTTATGGCTGAACAAACATATCAAAAAAGGTCCAATACTAATGAAAAAATGGACCAATCAGAAGCTAGACTGAACCCAATGCAAAAAATTATTAAAATCGGTTCACAATTGGCGGAGATATGAGGTAACATAGACACACACAAAACAAATCAGTCGAATAGAGAACCTCCTCCTTTTTTGAAGTTGGTTAAAAAGTAGCCAAGTACGATTGGCTCTCGCATATCAAGGATTCCTAATATCTAGACTAGGGTGGTCCTTATTTTGAGGATTTTCCAATTTTTGCGATGGCAGAGGCTCATATGGTTCGAAATAAATAAAAAAAATATCTTCCAAGTTTCAATTCCTATCTCAATTTTAACCTCTGCCTCAGAGCGATGCAAGTTTCCCATCTAAATAACATGGGTTTTTTGCATTGAACGATCAATTTTTTATTCCGGCCAACGTAATATTTCAAAAAATTTGAATCTCTGTAAACTTTACCCTTATAATAGTAGCTATCCTTCAGAGTTTTTGCCAGATTTTTAGTTATTATAATTTTGGAGTTACAGCTAGATAAAATACTGCCATATCTTAGTGTTAGCTAAGTGTATAGACTCCAAAATTATAATAGCTACAAATCTGTAAAAATTCTGAAGGGTAACTGCTATATAGGATAAAATCTACAGAGTTTCAAATTTTTTAAACCATTGTTTTGGCCCGGATAAAAAATTGACCGTTCAATGCCAAAAACCCTATGTTATTTAGATGGGAATCTTACATCGCTCTGAGGCACAGGTTAAAATTGAGATAGGGGCTTGAAACTTGGGGGATATTTTTTTTTATTTATTTCGAACGATATGAGCCTCTGCCAGCGTAAAAATTCGAAAATACCCAAAATAAGAACCACCCTAATCTAGACACATGGTAGTGTGTCAGCCAAGTTCGAAAAAACTGGCTACGCACCGGCCATGTGTATATTTACACGAACCATTTCAAGCTACATTCGACCCCTCCATAACTCAATAACTATTAGACTTATACCCCATGCCTAATAAGACCCACTAGAAGACTTAGAATCCCAAATTTCATGAAAAAATCTATTAGAGTTCTTGAGTTATTATTAACCTCTGAAAAGTGCCATTTTTAACACTGACTGACTGACTGACAGACATATCAAAATCCTCAAGTACTTCCGCTGATACTAGAATGATGAAATTTGGCATACTGGTTTCATACTGAATTCATAAATTAATTCCTGTGAATCCATTGTAATAGACTGATGAAGAGGGCAAAGCCCTCGAAACTATAGTCTCGTTATAAATAAATAAAATTTATAATTCCAGCAGAAGACACACTCTTTTATTGACTATTTTTAATATGATAATAATTTATTTATATTTTTCATTCTTCTGTCAATCTTCTTTAAATTATAATTTTTTTTCAATTTTTAATAAATTTAATAATACTTCCTTATATAATATTTTATTTTTCCATCTTGTCTATTCAATGTACTCTCGCATTTCAATTCAATCTGTTTTCGCGTAGGTTTGAAGGCTTATTTTTATCCACCACCCTAATCTTCGTTATCTTACACGTTTATTCAATATGCATGGGCTTGAAACAAAAACATTCAAGAGAAGAAAAAACATCTATAATATTTTTTTTAGAGCCACCCTTTCTCCCGAACGATAAATATAAATCAAGGCAAGGGATGTTTTTATGAAATACACGAACTATGTGTCTCACCTGGAACTATCGTAACATGCATCATTAGCTACTTTCTATATGTCAACACAAATCAGCTTTTTGGTTAAGGGAGGAGGGGGGGATCTAAATTAAATATAAGAAAGAAAGTTAATAATATACATTTTCTTTTCATTAGTTAATTTTCAGTATTCATATATTTTCATTTAAATTAAAGTTTTTAGGAATCACTTTGAGTCTAGAGGGAAGCCCCCCCCCTCCCTCTCCTACAGACCATACCTGGTTATAGGTAATGTGCTGAAATTTTAAAAAAATTGATTTGATAAACTGCACATTCCTGCTTTTTAGTCAAACCGTCGCTTACAAAACAAATGTCAAATCACCAAAATTTGCCTTAAGGGGGTTCGGGACTGTTTATCATTTTTATAAGAAAATTCTCAATTTTTTTTTCATCGAATCATTCATGTATTAAATATTTATTCCTGGAATTTGAAGTTGATCGTCTGTCCCATTACCGAGAAATAAATTATTGAAAATTGTCCTTTTAACACGGAAGTAAATGGACCGGGCTTTTAAAAGGGCTATAACTTCTATACAAATTATACCATTTTCGACAAATTTATACAGATCAATAATTCGACTTTTGTGAATCGAATGATACATTTTTCAATAGATTCGACAGACTAGTTAATTAGTTATTCATAAATGTAAAAATAAAAAGTTATTTGAAGCCAACAGAATACCAAAATGTAACACAACACAAAAAAAGCACTAGTGTAGAATTCCAACTCTATTTCTTGAAATCGTTTTTGTGTTAAATAATGAGAAAAAATTATTTCAATAATCTTTTTATTAATATTATCAAAACAAAGATTTTTATTCGAAATTAACCTCATTATTAAAAAAAATTATTAAAAAATTTAGTAGGCAGATGTTGTCACTCTACAGAAATACAAAAGATTTTTTCGATGATCAACCAGATAGATAAGCTGTCCCGAACTCCCTTAAGCTTATTTAGTCTTAAAAATAATTTCATTTTTTACACATATTTTGATTTAATCATACGATTTCAAAAAGCAGAAGTCAGAAGAGACATTTATTATACACTATACTTTCACTCTTTGATAATTGTTAATATCACATTTTGATAAATTACTATTGCATTTATTAATATTAATTGTGAAAGCAATATGAATTCCATTATGTGTTTGTAGATTAAGTTGGTTCTCTCTTTCCCAATGATTGACTGCAATTCCATGAATCCATCCAATCCTATTTCCATACATTTCAATATTCCAATTTATTGCCTTTTGATCTCTCCACCTCTACCATTGGATATTATTATTGTTGCTTTGTTGTTTATAAGAAGAATTCACAGAATATCTCCTCTGCTAAATGTAATTATACGAAAAGTATAGGAGGGGCGGATTTTGGTTCGATGCCGCCCTAGGCCCTGTCCAATGTGCCGCTCTTTTTTCTAAAAGTGATTGTCAAAATTATATGGCTAATTATCTAATATTCAAACTATCAAATATTATTTGAAATATAACTGTTTATTGGTTTATATAAAATTTTCAAAAATAATTTCAAATATAATTTTCCGTAATAAATAGTAAATACATTTTTACTTTACTAACAGGGTATGGTCAAGTAATGTAATCGTGCATGAAAAAATTGGGTTTTTTCCTTCTTTTTTCAGAATATCTCAAAAACAGCTGAAACTATTTTGATTAAAAAAATTGAGCAAATTCATGGCAATTTCGCTCTACAAAAAAAAGACCTAATCAGTGAACTTGGAAAAAATTATATTTTTCGAGATAATAATTGGTTTGTCAAAATGTCTGTTATTTTGTCTGTCAGTTAGTTAAGGCCTCTTCACAAGAGGCTTGTTTTAATAATTTTTTGTCTGCTTGCTGTTAGCAGATGGCTTCCCAGGACCAAGCCGGAAAATAGAACATGTCCTATCTTTTAAATCAAGCAAGCTAGCCAGAAAGACAGCCAGCAGTGACGTCATTTCGATCCGATAGGCCTCCAAATTGCAAACAGAGACCTCTCATCCCCAAAACAGACAGAGTAAAAAGGCTCGTGTGCAGCGGGCTTTAGTTAGTCTGCGTTACCAAATTTTTGTGGACGAGCTAGCTCAAAAACTAGTGTAAGATCAAAACCAAAGATTTACACGTAGTTTTGGTCCATTGAGATTAAGAGCTGATTAGATTTTGGTGCATATCGACCCAAAATTGAGGGGGTGGAGGGGGGGGTTAAAAATTAAAAATCTAGGCCATTTGAGCAAAATCAACCAAATTTTGTATACATAATCAGTGGGAGCCCAGATGTCTAAAAATGCAAAAACTAACCGCCCAAAATGTGAAGGGGGGGGGGTCAAAAAATGAAAATCTTGGCCATTTACCAAACTCAACCAAATTTTGTATACATAATCAGTGGGACCCCAGAAGTCTAAAAATGCAAAAACTAACCCCCAAAATGGAGGGGGAGAGGGTCAAAAAATGAAAATATAGGCTCTTGTACCAGACTCAATCAAATTTTGTATAGATAATCAGAGGGAACTCAGAAGTCTAAAATGGAAAAACTAATAACCCCCGAACCCTACATGATTATAAATAATTTGATTAAATATTAAATATAAGTGAGGGGCCAGGTTGTATGGTAAAGTCAAATGAATGGCCACATCAGAATATGTCAGCTTATTTTAATCAACTTATGAGATCAATTTCTTCTTTTCTAGCTTTGCCTGGCGCGAAAACGTCGATTATATCGCCGTAATCCATTTCTTGCTAATTTAGCCTCGTTAGACAATAATGCGAGTGACTTAAGTCTATCTTAAAAAAATAGTTTTTTTTCAGGGTGGAAAAAGATCTTTCTCCGGAACAATTTGTAGCCGGTATGCTTAAAAAATTCTTACTGCAATGATTACATTAGGGTAAACCTTGCGAAGATTACGTGAATGTATTAGTTTGTATATATTTTGTGTAGAGCCCACGTCATCAGTATTTTTAAATAAATCTTTCAGTTGATATGTATAATTAAAGTTTTGAGCATCTTTTTTCAGTTGATAGTTTAAGGGAATACAGTCATTTCCTAAGGTATCTTCTAAATCGTTCGGATATTAATGAACTAGTTTATTTGCTTGAATTTTCAACTCATTTGTATCGATTTCAGATAAATTATATAAAAAAAAATTGAAGTTTACGTTAAGCTCTTCGTATACGCTTTTACGTACGGCTAATTGTACGCTCAGAGTATCCAAAATAGGATACTAAATATTAGTTACAACATTTTCTTGCCCAGAAACAGGTGCTCGTTCGTTTGCCCATGACTCATCTGGCTGGAGTTTTTTGATTTTTCTACGACGAGTATCATAACGATAATAATCATGGACTCCAGATATTGTTTTGGCTTTTTCTTCACATTCAGAAAATTGTTCATCTCTCATATCTTGAAGGAATGAAGACAGAGAACTATAAATTTCGATAACGGATGAAAAATATAAATTTAGTTCCGTGGCTTTTAAATAAAAACGAAAGAGATATTAAATAAAGGCAAATATTGATAAATTAAAAAATTAAGAGTATACTTACAAACTAAAACTAAATCCCGTAAAAACTTTCTATTTATAATAAAACAAATCCAAATCAATTTTTAATTTGAATTATCTCTGTCTTTTTGCGCCCCCCCCCCCCCTAAAATTTTTGCCGCCCTAGGCCCGGGCCTCACGGGCCTAGGCCTAAATCCACCACTGAGTATAGGTACCATTTTGCCAGCGTATTTTTGCCTCATTTTAAGTTCATTTGAATAAATTATTATAATAAGAAGAAATCATTGACTCTGTTACTCTCTGCAAACTAAATCTTTTCAATTAAATAAATTATTAAATTGTTATAATTGATAATAGTCAAAACGACAAATGTATATAATATGTATTTAAATAGTTCTAAGTCTCCAAAAGAGAATGCACGATATCAATAAAATAAATAATATATACTATTTCTAGTACCTATATGGTAGTTTAATTAGAATTTGGTGATGGTTTCGATAAATAAAAAGTTAGAATGGCTCTTCCTTAAGGGAGTTCGGGACAGCTTATTTATCTGGGTGATCTTCGAAAAAATATTTTGTATTTCTGCAGAGTGACAACGTCTACCTACTAAATTTTTTAATAAAAAAATTGTTAATAATGAGGTTAATTTCGAATTAAAATCTTTGTTTTGATAATACATATTAATAAAAAGAATACTTGATAAATTTTTTCTCATTATAAAAACAAGTATTTAACACAAACACGATTTCAAAAAATAGAGTTGGAATTCTACATTAGTGCTTTTGTTATATTCTGATGGCTGCAAATGACTTTTTATTTTTACATTTATGAATAACTAATTAACTAGACTGTCAAATCAATTCAAAAATGTATCATTTGATTCATAAAAGTTGAATTATTGATCTGTATAAATTTGTTGAAAATGGTATAATTTGTATAGAAGTTATAGCCCTTTTAAAAGCTCGGTCCATTTACATCCATGTTAAAAGGACAATTTTCAATAATTTATTTCTCGATAATGGGGCAGATGATCAACTTCAAATTTCGGGAATAAATATTTAATACATCAATGATTCGATGGTAAAAATTTGAGAATTTTCTTATAAAAATAATATTCAGTCCCGAACCGCCTTAAATGGATCTAAGTAGGCTGAGTTAAAATTTCCAAAAAAAACAATTTAGTAGTTGACGATCTTTGATGATTTTCTTTACAAATCTTAATTTTGCTACTATCAGAGATTTGAACTCTTATAGTGAGTAGTTTTATTTTCATCCATCCAAGAACAGACTTAATAATTTTTTCTTTAAATTCCCTCCTTTCTAAGTTGTCGTTGTTGTTGTTTGCAGGTTGTTGACCGTGGCCCAGTGGCCGGACCTGGAGCTGTCGTAGCCGATGTTGTCCTCGTGGTTAGTGTTGAGCTAGTGCGTGGGTGGATGGCCAGTGCTAGTGCCAGTGCTAGTGCGCGATGAGTGCCGAGTGATGCTGGCTGCCATGGTCGAGGACGCCGCGGCCGACGCCGGTGTAGGCGATGCAGCCGAGCACTGGAACGCCAACGCCTCCAGCAACGTGTCCGTGTTCGAGGCCAGCCAGCATTGCATCGCCTGGAGACCCGTCAACCACGTCTATTTCCAGGTACGACACGCCGACGTCCTCCCGGCGCTGACTCAACGCCAAAACCACCATACATTCTCATTAATGTCTTTTTCATATTCCCACAATCCCAATGTTCACTTAAAAAAAATGTTTGTCCATTGTATTTAAAAATGTCTAAAAAGAAAAATTGATAGCGATGAAGGCCGTATTTTTAATGATAACACTGCTCGACAAAAATTAAACAAAAAATTTTTCCGTAAATCTAACAAAGGATTCCAGTAGAGTTTTCTACGTTGATTATCATGCAATTTCCCAATTTTTTACAACACGTCATAGTTTTGAAATATTATCGGTCAAATTACGAAAAAGGCGATTTTTACCTATTTTCGATATTAGACATTAAACAGCAATATTTGAAATCAAAATATTTTGTTGACCTAATAGAAAACAGCTTCCTCTTTGATTTTCAAATTAGCACTTGTTTTAGCTCAATTAGAACTTTAGGTCTTAAGACCTTATGTTTTTATCTATGTATATTTTCCCTTATAATCACGTAGTTTTAGTTTTTTAGTTATAACTCGAGTTCTAATTGAGCTAAAACCAAGTGCTAATTTGAAAATCAAAGAGGAAGCTGTTTTCTATTAAGTCAACGAAATATTTTGATTTCAAATATTGCTGTTTAATATCTAATGGGATTCGAAAATAGGCCAAAATGGACTTTTTCGTCATTTTGACCGATAATATCTCAAAACTCTTACGTGTTGTAAATAATTGGAAAATTACATGATAATCAGTGTATTAAACTCTACTGGAATCTATTGTTAGGCTTACGAGGAAAATTTTTGTTAATCAGTGTAATTGAACCTACAAATATTTAACTGCAAATATACAAGATAAACCCATATGTTTGGTCTGTAACGAAACTATTGCATTTTTTAAAGAATATAATTTAAAAAGGCATTTTTCAACAAACATTTCAACCAATACAAGCTATTTTCACCAGTACAAATGAAAATTGAAGCAGAAAAAATAAAAAGTGGCTTAAGTAAACAAGAAAATACTTTCATAAGCCTGTCCAAGACAGATTTGACAAAAGCTAGTACATGTTACATTATTGCACATAAAGTTGCGAAACAATGCAAACCATTTTTCTGACAGATAATTTTTTAAGGAATGCTTGTTAGATATTGCTGAATGATTAATTCTTGATAAAAAAACGACATTTGAAAAAATTAGTCTCTAACGAAGAACTTTTTTAGTTTAATTAAAATTAAATTATTATTTTTATTGAAGGCGACTTAAAAGAGTCTGTCTTCTGCTGGAATTATAAATTTTATTTATAACGAGACTATAGTTTCGATAATATAATACATACTATAATACATTAATTCCTGTGAATCAATTGTAATAGACTGATGAAGAGGGGAAAGCTCTCGAAACTATAGTCTCGTTATAAATAAAATTTATAATTCCAGCAGAAGACACAATCTTTTATTGTCTCCTTCAATATATAAAAATTTTGCAACACTCGGCAAAAAAACTTTCAATTTATTAATTTTATTTTTAATCATGTTAATAATTTGCATATTTTTTGAAATAATTAATTTTTGTTAAACAATTCATTCTGTGCTGGCCAGAGTCGTGATATGAAAATTGAAATCGTAATAAAGCTTCATGAAACACAATATCTTTTTTTGAAAGTTGTAACTATGTAATTATCAGTGGCGTGCAATCCATGGATGCTGTGGATGCAGCGCATCCCTAAAATTTTAAACATTTTAGGTACATATTCTCATAAATATATAAGGTCGACTTCAAAATTTCAGGATGATTTTTAAATAACTATTTCTATAAAAAACATTTTTTGTTTTGAAAAGTATATTGGTTCTCGAAATTAAATAAAATTGTTCCATTGTTTCAAGAGGAAATTAAAATGAATGATTTTTCCAAAAAGGGTGCGGTTTGAAGTCCCATGTTTTATTGAAAGAATACAATATAAAAGAAGTAGTAATTATTATAAATTGTAATAATTATTTATTATATTTAAATTGATCAACTCCTAGCTGAGAAAGCTCAAACTCCCTCGCCCCAATATCTGCGAAATTTGCGCACCGAAAGTTTTAAAAAATATTTTATTTTTTTCTATCATTTACTTTAAACATTGGATTTGATTATTTTATTTCAAATTTAGTTGATTATTAATACTTGGTAAGTGAAACTCATGTAGTCATAAAATACAGGAGAATTTTTCTTTTTCTAACAGACTTCAAAAAAGGAGGTTCTTCAAATTAAAAAAAATGGGATTCTTGGATGAATATATTCTTTTCCGTGAGGCTAAAGTATAGGTACATTTAATCTTTTGGATGGAAAGCTCTCTAGGGAGAAAAAAAGAGACCAAAGAAAAACAGAGAGAGAGAACGAATAAAAACATTCGATTAAAGGAATGGATAGAAATCTTCATTCAAATCTGTGATTTTTTTCCTGAAAATGATACGAATTTAGGGCGATGTTTTTTTTCTTTAAGAGAACAAATCCCAACCTATTCCACAAAGAACAGCATCTATTTAATATGTAATGTAATGTAGAGAGAGGAGAAAAAATTAGAATTTCTTTCGGATTGGTTTATGTCTTGTTTTGCTTAAGAATTCCACTTTTTATGTAGACAAAACGTTGGCAATTTTTTTTTCAATTTTATTTAATTCTGGCTACAAATTTAAATCGAACTTTTTACCTGTATTTAAAAATTAAAAATAAAATTAATACAGCGGCCTCTTGATAATTCGAAATCCAAGGGAATACAAGAAAAATTCGAATTATCGAGACTTCGAAATATCAAGAAGTTTGAATTATCAAGAGGAAAAAAATAAACTGACACGTTCTGATGTGGCCATCCACTTGACTTTACCATACAACCTGGCCGCTCACTTATATTTAATATTTAATAAAATTATTTATAATCATGTATGGGGGAAGGGATTAGTTTTTGCATTTTTAGACTTCTGTGGGCCCACGGATTTTGTATACAAAATTTGGTGAGTTTGGTACAATGGTCTAGTTTTTTAATTTTTTTGACCCCCCACCCCCATTTTGGGTTGTTAATTTTTGCATTTTTACTCTTCTGGGGTCCCACTGATTATGTAGGTATACAAACTTTGGTTGAGTTTGGTACAAGGGCCTAGATTTTCATTTTCTGACTCCCCCCCCCCCCATTTTGGGTGGTTAGTTTTTGCATTTTTAGACTTCTGGAGTCCACTGATATTGTACACAAAATTTGGTTGAGTTTGCTTAAATGTCTTAGATTTTTAATCTTTAACCCCCCCTCCACCCCCTTAATTTTGGGTCGATATGCACCACAATCTAATCCGCTAAACTGCGTGTCAAATTTGGTTTTGATACTCACACTAGATTTTGAGCTAGCCCGTCCACAAAAATTTGGTAACTCACAGACTAACTAATAGACAACCAGACAGACTAACAGACATGTTGACAAAAAATATATCATTTTTTCGATGTTCACTTTAGGGCTTTTTTGTAGACCGAAATGCCATGGTTTCGCTCAACTTTTTTAATCAAAATAGTTTCAGCCGTTTTTGAGATGTTTCGAAAAAAAGAAGCAAAAAAATCACTTCTTTCATGCACGATTACAATACTTGACCATACCCTGTATGGTAAAGTAAAAAATTCTAATTATTAAGAGTTTTTATTCAATTTTTGAAAATATGTATGAGCTTACATACATTTTATATATAGCCTCAAGTAAAAAAGTAAAAATAATGAAAACGACAGAAAAGAACAAAAATTACATATGTAGGTATTAATATTACAATAGATAATGACATACTTAATTAAAAAAATTAAGAATAGTTTTTTGTTAGGAAAAATTCGAATTATAAAGAGGGTAAGTGGCCTAGTTCGAATTATAGAACGTTCTCTCCCCCTCTTGTTACGAAAAGGATTTCGATTTAACGAGCGTATCAAAATACACAGCATTTTTTCGATTTACCGAAGTTAACAGCTGAAGAGTTCGAATTATCGAGGTTCGACTATATATCGCTTTTAAGTAAGGTAAAAATTACCTAGCAAAGCTCGGTCAGCCGGGTATTTAAATATTAACCAAACCAACACATTCGCATATTCCTATGATTTCTAGAAAATGGAACTTCCATCTTCCACTGTTCCTCTTGCTGCGACATATAAATTTAAACCTTTTAAGACCCATCTACCTTCAACTACAAGCCAATCCATAAAAAATTTTCCTCTCCTTTTCACGATACAAGTCCCCTCCCCCTCTCGGTTTATAGAGCTTGCACCTTTATGGTTTAACTTCTGCTTGCACAATATCATATTAAAAATAAATAAATAAATAAAAGATAAATTAGAGAAACCTCCATGATTTTGAAGATGATTTATTGCAGTTTTACAAATTCTTTTGACCACGAACTAAATCAAAAACCGATTTCTTTTAGCAAGCCGACCTATGGAACAATATATGTAATAAATCACTGAAGAAGAATTTTCAGTTTCAAATTTTATTAGACAGACCAACAGTAGTAGTACTAGTAAAAAAAATCAATAAAACATATTTTTTCAAGTTTTAAAAGATTAAAAAACCACAGGTATCTTATATTAGTAGATTTTTTTTTTAAGTAAATGACATTTTTGTGTCTTTAAATATAAAGCATATATTTACAAAGTTGATATAAGTACTTGTATATTTTTTTAAAAAAAAGTAATTACATATGATAAAATTGCCTTGACGAATGACCTTGTTTTGAAAATAAAATTGACGATAAGATGTACTTAAAACTATACTTAATTCTAGTCATGAATTATATTATATTTGTTTTTATTTATCAAAATAACAGATATACGATAAATAAATGTGTGGACTGTTCACGAATTTCTCCTACCTATACAAATAATCAATCAATACTTATACTTATAGAATAAGTGATGTAGAAAAATAAAGCGAGCAAATGTGATTTGGATTTGGATTTCGGTACCTAATAAATCAATATATTTGAAGAATTAACAGATTCTTATTTAAGACTAATTTAAAAAGCTTGTTTCTATTTATTGCAACGAACCATGTCCAATTTCATGAAATGAATTTTCTTTAATAATTTGAAAATTAAAAATTTTCATTAAAGAGCTTAAATTTAAATTAAATAAAATTTATTATCAAGACAATTTCAAAATTACTCAGAGTTTAAAATGAAAATCATCAAATCTGTTTTGTTTAGTGAAAGGGTTTTTCAAAAACATTTTAATTCGAAGCTTATTTTGAAATGATTTGTCTGAAAAAAGGTTGCTACTGTTTAAATTACTCTTGTTTTTCTCGGAAAGCTTTGACTTGCTTTATTTAAAAAATTAAGTATTTTCGTTAACATATAATTATATTTACCGAATATTTAGACAGAATTCGCTTTACGATTACTCTTCTCCCAAAAAAATTTTGCTATTGGGCTTATTTTGTTCAAAGGTGATAATTTTAGAATTTAAAACCATTTCCTCTTAAGAATGAGAAAACATCCTTCCTTTTTAAAAGAGATAAAGAAAATGATGATCCAATAAATAATTTAATAGGATTTTTTTTTCATTATCATTGGACCGCCTCGCAACCGAAGATAAAGAAATAATAATATCAGAGTGAATAAGAAAAAAATAAACAAAAATAATGTTTTATTAAACAACGAGCTTCAAGGACGTGCTTTGGTGACCCTGGCGGGCAGCGTCTCGGGCCTCCAATATTTGACACCCTCTGCTCCCCGCCCCCTCTCCTATTATATTTCGAGGAAAATCTCATCTTTTTCAAATTTAATATAAATAAGTTCTAAACGTTGATGAAGCGAGAGATTGTCCACAATTTATAAATTAAAAATAAATAGGAATTCAGCCAATAGGGGAAACCTCTGTCGAATAAAAACTCCCAATTACAGAAAACGTTTAGGCTTTAATTAGATATCTATCTATCTATCTAATTAGATAAGGCCATCTTCAGTTCTAATGAGAATATTTGCAAACTCAATACATTTGTTAAACAATGAGTGCTGACAGAGTTGTTGTGTATTATCAAACACAAAATTATATATATAACATATAAAATATGTACATAGTTCTTAGTATGCTCACTACGTAATATGGCGAAGTCGCAAAAGCGATTTATATTTAATTTTTAGTTCTTGTTTTTTTTTTAGTTCAATTTATTCAGTATTTTGGACTTAAATTTCGTTTTCGGCCGACTTTCTTGAATTGAGCTTGACTGCCAAAAATGTAATTAATTTCAGCAAATGACATGCCCACCTTTCTGATATAAATAGGCATGACGTTAATTCGTTAACTACTTTAATTTTCAAAAAAAATATTTATTTATTCATAGGTTTTTATAAATCCCCTTTCAAAATAGTACCATTCGGATATAATGCACTTAACTTATGCCACCGTTTATTTTAGTCTTCAAAATACTTACTTCTGAAACATAGATTTAGAAATATCTATCAGCTCCTCGAGCGATTTTGTTTTTATTTCTCCATTGATCGTAAAACGATTTCCTTTCATTGTTTTTTTCATCTTTGGTAAGAGAAAAAAGTCACATGGGCTAAATCTGGCGAATAGGGTGGTTCAAGCATCAGTACGGTGCTATTTTATAGACTGGTGCGTTATTATGGGGCAATTTCCAAGAATTATCCTTCCACAAATTTGGACTTTTTCTACGAATTGCTTCACGCAACAAGTTCAAATAGTATCTATTATTTTTTAACTGTAGCACCTTGTGTTAAAAATTTATGGTTCACAATACCACGATAATTGAAAAAAACAGTGATAAGAATTTGCATTAATTTTTGATCATACGATCTACATGTAGGTAAAATTTCGTGAGAGATTTTAAATTTAATAAATACATCTCTTTTGACATCTCATAAAAATTATCCACGATAGTTCGGATTTAGTAGAGGACAATCTCGCGTGATTTTTTAATAAATAAAGCAATATCTGTATTTAAAATTTAGCTAATTATCGCCTAATGTCATGCAAAGTTGCCAAGTTTAATTCCGTAATTTGTTAGGTAAGTATATAAGGTTTTATATTGATTTTAGATTGTAATATCTAGAATTAAAAATTATTGTAATAGTAAAGAAAATTTTCTTATAAAATCATAAGAGAGTGTCATCTATTAGATCCGATGGAATGGATTATTTTTAATTATATGTCAGAAGGGTTGTTTTTCACACCCTCGGGAATCGAACTCGAGTGCCAGTAACAGCAATCCGGGCCATTTGGCTACCCTGTGAGGTAATACAAATATTTTGCCATCAGAGCAAACTTTCTATAATCTTCCGTTCTTGGCTTATATTTAATATTTGAATCATGACTGTTTCCAGAGCGGTAATAGGTATTTTTCTTAAAGATATTAGATATATTTTTTTCATGCATGGTTCGTCAGATAATCTGCGTGAAAAAAATCCCATGTGAACAAATAAGCGTTTTTGATATTAGACTAAAAAGACAATGCTTTAAACGTATCTAGATAATTGTCTGTAATTATTATGACGTCAAAAAAGCAAAAAACCATCTCCTACCCCTTGTCACACTTCTTAAACACCCTTCCTACCCCTTGATTCGTGACATAATATATTATGACCTCGAATCATAAATTGCATTTTCTTTCTATTTCAATGCAATAAAATTTGCATTCAAATTATTAATTTATATTTCTGAATGTGAATTTATTCAACCCGAACACTAAGAAAAAAAAATAGTTTTGGAAATATCAAGACAACTTAATCTAAATTGTAAAATAAAATACATGGTACGCCTACTGAGTATTGAATTGAATTGAATTTTTTGCTTTCACTTATAGTAATAGTAAAGCATGAAATTGTTTCATTTACTTTTGGGAGGTTCAATTTTTAGTCTTCTACTCCAAAACTATAAAAGCTTAATTTCTCTAGGATAACTCTAAATCAGTTGTCCCTAATCTTTTTAAATCTAAGAGCACATTCTAGAATATATGTCGGGCAGCTGGCAACATTTATTTTTTCAATGCAAAATAATTTATAGTTGGACATACAATTAAAAAGTTGGCCAGCAAAAAAATAGTTATCATGAAACAAAAAAATAAATGAAAATGTATATATATATATATATTTTTATAGCAAGAAAATCTGATATTTATTAAAGTTTTTGGAAAATTGGACTCTGAAATGCTTGATTTATTTTTTAAATGTCGGTGAAACAAAAAGTTATTCAAAAAATTATTTTCAAACAAATAAGCTTATATTTCTTTAATTAATTACTAAATATTAAAAAAAATTTTTAAACTTTTAGATAACATTTTATTTGAAAAATTAAATTATTTTACGTAGTCGTTCAGCGATGGACACACATAAAACGCCCTCCGGGCGCCATACTGCCCATGGGCAGAGGCTTTGGGGACCCCTGCTCTAAATGATAGTATTCAATGCCCACAAGATATAGAAAATGAATCTCTAAGATATGTAAAATGAACTACCTACATATATAAATTACTTTATGAAATATCCGCGGGTATTTACTCCAAAATTATAATATTATATCCATTTTTTGAGAAATTTCTAAAATACAAGTCGCTTGGGATAAAATTCCCTAAAAAAATAATCATATAAATCAGTCGACAACACATTCTAATGAATTAGACACAATCTTTAAATCCGAAATGTCATAATTAATGGTTTAGCGGTATAGCTAACATTTTTTTTTATAGTTTTTAAGGAATTTGGTGTTGGTACTTGGTGAAACATTTTTTAAATTATTGGATAAAAAATACTTGGTAGGTTTCACATTTTGGTTACACACACATGCGTAGACATTTTCTAAAACTTGGACTTAGGAAATCTTGAAAAGTAAAGATAATTTTAGATCTTAAAAAAACCCAGTAAGCTCTGTTTATAATATTAATCTAAGTATTAAAACACTAACAAATATATACAAATACAATTATACTTCGTTTCGATCGCTACATCTGTGATCGTTTTCGAGTAAAATTTGTAGACGAAACGTGTATTTGCGTATATTTGTTAGTGTTTTAATAAATATATTAAACAGTGTATAATGTGGTTTATTTCAAAAAATTATAATACCTACACTATTCTTTAGCAAAATCTCAAGAGGGTGTCATAAATTAGATCCGAGATAGAATAGATTATTTTTTATTATATGGCATTAATTTTACACTCTCGGGAATCGAACCCGAGTGCCAAAATTTGCGATCCGGGCCGTTTGGATACCCTGTCAGGAGATCCATCTCACAGAATAATTAATTGGACCACGAACTGCTAATTTTGGCACTCGGGTTCGACCTCCCAAGGAGGTAAAAACAATCCTTCTGACATATAATTAAAAATAATTCACTCTATCTCGAATTTAATAGATGACACAATTTTGAGTGTGAATTTCTTAGAAAATTTAAAATCTATTTCTATCGGCAACTTGAACTCTTATAATAAACTATTCATCCACCAAATCTTTAATCAATAAGTAAAGATCTTTAAAAATCTCAACTTGGAGTTTTTCACGAAATAAGATTTTCATTACTTCAATATCAGCGATTTTATTTGTCGGGTTGTGAAAATAAAAACACCAATAATTTTCTCCTCGAATACAATAAACTATGAATCGTAAAATAAAAACTGATCTCATAGTCTCTTTAAAGTCTGACAAAAAAATCCACAAATACGTTATTTGTTTCTGCTCACTGCTTCGTATTAATTCACAAAATACATATTATTTATAGAAATCGATGTTGTTGTTTTTTCGCTTGTCGTCAGTCCTCCAAGGACACGTTTTATCAATTCAGTGACCATGAATTTAAATTTATTTTCGTCAACATTTTGGCTTTCTCTGCATCGAAAATAATAGTCGGAGAATGATTTAAATCAACACACAGGTTGAGAGGAGACAGTATTCGTGTTGGGAAACTTTATTTGGTAGGATCGGAAGCCCGCTATATATATAAATATTTGTTTTTTGCTTATTCGAGATTAGTCATATCTGAAACAGAGAAACGTTATTTTTAAGAAGGATTTTTCCGACTGCCTGCTTGTCTGGTTTGCGATGATGAATTTTAAAGCAATGCTTCTTATACTCTGCATCGCTTGACTGAATTTTTGGAAATTTATTAAACGGCGCGGGCTTGAAAACATAAGTTTTCTAAAAAGTCATAGAATAATTTTTGGCTTTGAATAGGGCAGAATTTACAACAATTTCTGAAATGGTCTTTTATATTGTTATGCCATTTTGTTTCACACATTGAAACAAATCTTCTCAGTATTAACGATTATAAAATCAAAATACATATCAAATTTGCAAAAAGTTAAAGATGTACTAGTACTTCGTTCTGCAATATTAATTATTCAAAAATGGTTTTATTTTTAAAATAATAAGAAAGAAGTATAGGTATCCATCTCATTTATATTTAGTTTTAATAAATTTAATAAATATATTAGAATTTTTACCAAAGATTTGCTTTAGAATAAATTTTTTTATTATTTACCGGTAAAATGTTTGTTTAATCCAAAATTTTCAGTCGAAATAGGGGCAGGAAATCAAAAAGGTTTATATACCTCCTTCACTTTGGAAATGTAGAAAAAATCAAATTGTCGAAATGAAATTTCTACATATTTAGTTAAATTATATTAATTTGTATGTGAAACTTATTATTATTATTACTTTATTTTAAAATAAACAGTAGGTAAAATTTCAATGTAGGTTTCACAAAATAAAACAAATATATGTTTTGAGTTTTTATCTTCGATACATATATTTTGGGTTTTGAGCCCATCATTAGGAGTTAACATAGAAAACTGGGAGATGGGCTCAAAACCCGAAATATATAATATCGAAATAAAAACTCAAAACATATTATTGTTTTATTTTGTGAAACTTACCTTGAAATTTTACGTATTGATTATTTAAAAATGTTTCACTTTGAACAAACTCCTAACTCTTTAAAAATTACTTTATTTTATTTTTATTTATCTTTTATGAACTACAATGCAAATATTTTTGCACTCGAATGAAATTTATACAAGTTTCTGTTGTTGAATTATCTAACTTGAGTATCCGAATTTAAAAATTCAAACAAACAGAAATCGGTTACACCTCGGATGGCAAGCTTGATTTTCTATAGAAATCTCAACTCTTCCAATATCGGCATTTGTCTTTTACAGTATGTTCATAGTAAGAATAGTCATTTCTAATGTTCTAATAGTTCCTAGCCCTCCAGCAGTGACGAAGGAACACCAAGTTTTCAATATCCATATGATACTGACTCCATGAAAAAACATTTATAATTGAAGAAAGACTGATGATGAAGACCAAGTCTTCGAAACTATAGTCTCAAACAAATAAATAATATATATACAGATATTTTTTTTTTTTTTTTTGTTTCGTGGATGGGGGAATCTTCAAAAGACGCACCTGTAGCCCGTACTACAGGGCAGTGTGGGACTCTTACCGCACTAAACCCTACCACCCTCTTCAGCCTTGTTTGCTCCCCACGGGACCGCCGTCAGGCATTACATCGTGGGGAGAGGCCTTAGCTGTTATAACCAGCTCCTACTCCAATGGTCGAGTTTGGGACTCTATCCTCCTCAGTTCCTTCATAATCTTAGCTGTGATGCTAGCAACTAATTCCCAGTTATCTTGAGATTCTAGCATAAGCCCTACTATCGTTTCCGGCGTCGGGACTTCATCAAACTGTTGACGCAGCTCTTCACGTTCGCTAGAAAAGCGAGGACACTGGAAGAAAACGTGTTCGACGTTTTCCTCCTCCAAATCACAAGTCGGGCAAACAGGTGAATCTATCAGCTTAAAGCGGTGGAGATATGACCTAAAGCACCCGTGCCCAGACAAAAACTGTGTGAGGAAGTAATCAACGTCTCCATGATTTCTTCCCATCCACCTCACAATGTCACGGATGACCCGGTATGTCCATCTTCCCTTCTCTGACTGGTCCCAACGCAGTTGCCACTCTAGCATAGAGTCGGCTTTCACATTTGTGGCCTGTCCTATATCACAGCGGTACAGCTTCTGGCGTTCCCTAGCTACAATGTCTACCGGCATCATTCCTGCTATCACGCAAGCCGCATCATCGGACACCGTACGGTACGCAGAAATTACCCTCAAAGCACTCAAGCGATAAACCGAAGCCAGCATCCGCCTATAACTGTTGATATTGAGCGCTTCAGCCCAGATTGGCGCCCCATACAGCATCACGGATTTTATCACTCCAGCCAACAGAAATCTCCGACTGGACCTCGATTCTCCCCAGTTTGGCATTATTCTAGAAAGAGCCAAATTTATTCTTGCCGCTTTGTTACTGGCATACGACAGATGTTCTTTAAAGGTGAGTCTTGAATCTATCAAGATGCCTAGATATTTGACGACATCTCCTGATTCGACTTCACAACTTCCTACTCTTATAGTAACTTTTTCTTTTTCCTTTCTGCTCGTCACTAGTACTGCTTCTGTCTTGTGTTCGGCCAAATGTAGGTTGACACTCACAAGCCACCGCTGAATGATGTCTATAGTCTCATTGCAGGCTTGTACGATCTCTTCAGTATACTTTGCCACCACAACCACCGCGATGTCATCAGCGAAACCTATCACTTGGACATTCTCAGGTATATTTAATCTGAGGACGCCATCATACATTATATTCCACAAAATAGGACCCAACACAGAACCCTGTGGAACCCCTCCAGTCACCTCATATATTCTAGGTCCATCCTCAGTAGCATATTTAAGTATTCTGCTGTTGAGGTACGAATTCACGATCTTTCTGATATATGCTGGAACACTCAATCTCACTAATGATTCCCTAATAAATCGCCACCCAGCTGAGTTAAAAGCATTTTTAATGTCTAGTGTAACAATTAAGCAATATATATACAGTTATATATATATATTGATATACAGATATATCATCTCGATATATATGTGTGTATGTTTATTTGCATCAAGCAGAGGACAACCTCTTTGTTTCTCTTTGTGATTTCTAATGTCATTCGATTTTTTAAAATTTTCAAAAATCGAATCTCTCGTAATATTATAATTAAAATATAAGGTTTGACAATATGTGTAGATTAAGAATCTACCATGACATTTTTTAACGATGAAGAAGAAGAAATCTTTGAGTAAATAGTTTTAAGCATTCTATAGATCAGATTGGTTATACCTCAGAGGGCAAGCCAAGTTCCCAGAACGGAATTTTTGGCATTCTGGTTCACTTTCCGAAGGGCTAAATACAATCCTTCTGACATAATATTATGGTACTCTGGAGGCACCGAGCGATGCTCGGTAATTTCTTCCTTCAGTTAAAAGCTTTATTTTAATATTATTTTCAATTTAAAATTCTGATAAAAAGGTCGATTTTTATTTGAGAGCCGTTTTCAAAATAAAAAAAAATACAAAAATATATCATATTCGCCCACTGTACCCCCCCCCTTCTCCACCTCCAGCCCGCTCGACCCCACCCCCGAAACCTCGCCCTACCCCCGGGACCTCGCCCCACCACCTGCACCTGTTTTGATTCAACCATATGATTCATTTTTATTCATCCAATTGTTAATAAATAAAACCTATCAAAATGTGTTGTTTTTTTCAGAAAATTGAGACCTGCTTATGGGAAATATATTTTTAAATAAATTCTTGATTATTTTTTAATCTATTAAATGAATAAAGTTCTTTATAAAAACAATTATAAAACGTTTATTAATATTTCTAACGTTTAGGGAGAACAAAATATGTTAAAATCCACAATCACAATACTTCTTCAAGGCCTTTGAGAATAAAGGATTAACCCGACCCATTGTCTGCCAGGGTACAAAAGAAAATATAAACCCTTTTTAAATCCCTAAGAATGGAATCTTTCTACCTGAGAATAATTAATTTGATTAGAAAAACCCCACCAAAAACAATTTTGTCGAAGATGAGACCGTGACAGATCGAAATGTCACCCCAAATACCCCCTAACCCGTGAATTTCATCAAAATCGGTAGAGTCGTTTTCAAAATAGAACCAAGATACAAATAGATATATATATAAATATATATGATATATATATATATAAATAAATGAATATATATATATAAATAAATAAATATATATATATATATAAATAAATATACAATTTTTGCTCTTTTTAATAAGGGTAGATTTGAAAGCTTATAGTGAGTAATAAGGACACGTTTTTTATTTGATGGTTTTTATTTTTCCACCAAGGTTTCGTCGACTTTCCCGACTTCTTCAATAAAATTAATACAAAATTTGCAAAATAAATCAATTAATGTTGGCACTGAAAATAGATAATGCATTGACATAGACTTTTAATAAGTCTGGTAAATAAAAGATAATGTAATTTTAGTTTTGTTTAAATTTGAAATTTCTACGTGTAAAGATGAAGCAAAATTATTCCGTTCTAAAACTGTGTTGCCTGATTTTATTTATGTTACTTCTAAGACGGTTTATCTAATATAATTGTTAGTATATAATATATAATAAAGAAAAGAAAGGGAAAATTGTTTAAGTGAATGTGCCAAATTTTTTTGAAATTTAAGTTTCTCTTGGTCTTTAATAGTATCGGAGATAAAAGAAAATAATATAGGAACTTACTTTAAACGAATGTGTGATGTAACTATTTAGTGGGTAAAACATGATTAAAATACATGCTTTGTCTGAAATTATAATGTACCTAGTATTGCATCTTGATATTAATAATAAGTAGGTTAAAATGAAAGGCACTCCATAAATTATTTAATTTTATTCAATTTCCGACGTTTCGGAAACTTTTTTCTATCCTTCTTCAGGGCATTGAATAGTTATTGATGGAGTGAGTATAACTCGGTTCCCAAAGGAGAAACAAATGGGAACCGAGTTATACTCATCCATTAATAACTATTCAATTCCCCGAAGAATTGTAGAAGCTCCTAAAGAAGTCGGCAAAGCCGACGAAACAATGGTGGAAAAATAAAAAACATCACACAAAAAACTTGTCCTTATTTTACACTATAAACTTTCAAATTAATTAATAAAGTAAAGGGAGTGTAGTTTCACAGTGAATTCTTGGATCAGAGGAGAAATTCAACAATGGTATGGGCGACGCTACTCAAATTCACTGTGAAACTACACTCCCTTTACTTTATTAATTAATATCATGTTTCACCTAAAACCTACACCACTTTCCCTAAGTAAAATTTCAAATTAATACATATTATGAACGGAAATGATAATAATAATAATCAATAAGTTGTTGTAGGGAAATAAAGACAATAGCTTATGCAAAATATTTTCAATCTGTTCGATGACTGGACTATTTGTGTTTGCTAAGAATGAATATTAATAAAATGACAAATATGCAAAAAGTTTATTTGTTTGAGCCCTGAGGAAGTCAACAAAGTTGACGAAATGTTGGCAAAAAATAAAAAATATTTGCATAAACTATTTTCCTTATTTCCCTACAATAACTTATTAATTTAATTGATGGACATAAATAATCAAAATAATAATATTCTACATAAATAAAAATGTAATGTTACTCTTAAGTGATACGTTGAAGGATCTCCGAAAGTTCTTCATCGATTTCTTTGAAATCTTCATCACATTCCATTCAAATACATGAGTGTTTTTATAGATATCACACGGGTGGCATGTAAAAAATATTTTTTTCGAAGAAACAACGCCAGCGCCTCTCTGGGGGTAAAAGCAAACAAACAAGATGACCGATAATAGCTTTTTGGAAATCTTTCAACTGTCAATATTATTTTTGGTTAAGGGAACAATTTTGACAAGTAATATATAATTCATTTACTGTTTTAATACGTATTCTATAATTATTTGCATTTTCAATATATTTTCAAAACTATTATTGTTTTTTAAATATATTTAAATTTTTGATCAAATCAACGCGTGGTCGCGTCAGCTATTATCTATACAAATTTTAACCATAAATCAAGACGCTCCCCGCCAGGGGTAGGGGACGCCTGGCCGAAGGACCCGGCGTCAGCTAGTAGTATATATTATCCGTAACTTTCCATACCTCTGCTGATTTTCTACAATATTTACTGGAGTTTAAAATTTTACCATTGTTAAAGAGGACATTTCTTTCGGAAAGTTTGATGTTCAATTAAACCAGTCATTGATTTTTTTTATAAATTAAATGAATTTATTTCCTATATATTAGAAAGGGAACCATCGGCATGTAATTCTCTTTCAAACTTGGGCGTTTACTTTTTTCTTTCTTGTCTTATAGAGAGAGTTATGAATGGGATGTGAAAAATGGGGTCATAACCTCTTCGCGAGTTGGCTGAGTTGGAGTCCGGCCAAACAGCGCAACCAGATCATGAGAGAAACAAAAAGGCCCTTTAACGTCTCCTTCTTTTATCGTAGTTTTGTACCCGGTGGAAGTTGGACGCGTCCGAATATAACAGAGCAAGAGTTCAGAAAAAAAGGAAGGAAACAAGAAAGCGAAATTCACATTAAATATCTACAAATGGGACATTCATTTCAAACATTTAATTTATATATAAAGGGTGGGTATTATTTATTTTTCTTTGTATGTTAGATTCTCAAGGGCAAAGAGAATTTACTGTACATTTATATATAAAATTATAATAAGGTATAAATAAGAATAAAAAATTTAAATTTTAAAATTAATCGATAGTTTAATTAAAAATATTTATAAATATATATAATATTGGTTTATTTTTTTAATAAAAAATTCATAGCAGAAACCAGAATCGATATCATAAAGCCATAGGTCAGCTTAGACAATTTTGTCCCATGAAAATATAATTATAATGAGAATTTTTTTTTTTTAATGCAATCGAATGCAAGAAGGGGTGCACCAGTAAAGATGCAGCTCCTATGGATCTCGAAAGACCCTTGCATTACCGAAGAGAAGGGAAAGTTGATTAAGTGAGAGGGTGTAGACGTAGGTGTCTTGCACTCCGGTTTTGAAGGTTTGAAGATTATAAGTGCTGGGAAAGATGGAGGCTGGGAGAGAGTTCCAGTTCCTTGAAGTCATGGGGATATATGTATTGGCTAATGAAGTGGTCCGGCACTTTTCTAATTTGACCGCGAAAGAGTGTTGGGAGTCGGCAAAACGCGTGCTACGCGCAAAGCATGCTTTGGGGGGATTATTGATTTTATTTCATCAGAGCACCTGCCGTGATAGTATCTATAGAAAAGGGAAAGGGCAGAGACATTTCTTCGATGAGCCAGCGAGTCGAGGGAGTCGGTGAGGGTAGAATCGTCAATTAGCCTGACGGCTCGTTTCTGAATTGCATCCAGGGTAGCAAGAGAATATTTAGAGGCTCCTCTCCATAGATGAGAGCCGTATTCGAGACAGGGGCGGATTTGGGCCTTGTAGATGGTGAGAAGTTGTGGGGGTTTGTAAAATCGCTTGGACCTGAATAAGTAGCCAATCTTCCTTGCTGCAGATTTAGCCACAGAGGAGATGTGTTCATTCCAAGACAGGTCAGATGCGACAGAGACGCCCAACATGGATAGGCTGTCACACATTTTCAGGGTATTCGAATCGAAGTGAATATCAGGGAAATCTTTATTTTCGCGCCTAGAAATTAGACAACATTGAGTCTTGTTTGTATTAAAGTTAACTAAATTTTGAGAGCCCCATTTATTCAATTTGTCTAGGTCGAGAGTAATTGAGGAGGCAACATTGATTCGATTATTCGGGAGTGAGGGTTTGCCGTGCAGAGTGCTATCGTCGGCGTAACAATGAGTGGGGTTTGACGTTTGAATTGAATTTTCAAATATCCTAAAAAAAAACTTCCCTAGTAGCACAATGTTCTCGAAATCTATATAGTCACTATATAGTTACTATATAGTTTGAAACATTGTGCTACTAGGGTCGTGTTATTTTTTTCATCAAAGTGAGAATACCATTGGCGGTTGGTGAATTTTCAAACAGGGGATGCTGTCCAAAAAGTATCCTTAATTTTTTGAAATTTTATTTTTAATAAAGTAAAGAAAATTTTTGAAATTTTTTTTTACTTTATTTAATATGTTTCACCAAGAACCTATACCATTCTCCCTTAACAGAATTTTATTTTAATCTTCGTTTTTTTTCCAAATTTCATCGAATACGGCATCATTTTTGTTATTTTTCAAATTTAACGTTAGATTTTTAAAAATATATTTTTGCACCTTGCCCCAAACGGATACTGCTTTGTGTGAGTGAGGGTAGGAGTTATAAATTAATTCTTGTGACTTAAACAGTCTCTGAGATGGAAATCGACAATCTTCCACAATGAATCAGCCTGTCCTAAAATAAAATCTTAAATGTCTCCTAATTATATTGATATAAGTAAGCTCTGACTTGTCTATAACACTGTTAGTTATTTTGGATCTTATATATTGAGAGTTCTTAGAAATGGATTATTCCAGAAATTCTCGAATTATCTTTATTTATTCCTTTTTTTGTATTAATTCTATTTTAATAGTTCCTTAGCGAGAACAATTTTTATTCGACTTAAACTCGTCTGAACTTGTCTTTGATCTGGAAAATAAACCTACCAGTCAGGGACTTCAAACCTTCTAGCGGCACCTTTTTCGGAAAAAACATTCATTTTAATTACCTCTTGAAACTATACAACAAGTTTATTTCATTTCGAGAACCAAATTTACTTTTCAATACAAAAAATGTTTTTTATAGAAATATTTAAAATAACAGATAATTTGAAAATTTAAAGATCCCCCTAAAATTTTGAAGTCGATCTTATATATATTTATGAAAATACTTTACATGTTTGAAATTTTAGGGATGCACCACAGCATCCATGAACCGCACGCCACTGGAGAATACATCTTCAATAACTAAATAGGACATAGGGGCAGTTTCATAAAAATAGGATGACCCTATGCTAGGGAAGACCCTGGAGTTAGTTCTCGAAATGTGTTTTATAAAAAAAAGAGAGGGTGTTCTCAAACTTAATCCCTCTATATTTTACTCTTTAAAATTGATGGGTTAATCTTTATCCTCAGGATTTACATTAGAAAAACATTTTATAGGTTTGAGTTTCAAATCAAAATAATTCAAAACAAACCGTTAAATTTATTATTTTTATAATATTATTATTATATAATATAAAAAATATAGCCAAGTATACCTATTTAAATGTATATAGAATTTTAACACGGAACTAGAATAAAACAAAAAATTTATTATATATATTTTTTAAAAGTAAATATCTAATAAATTAGATTAAAAAAATTTCAAACTAAAATCGAAGAAAGCAGATATTTCTAATAAAATAGTTTCATAATTATTAAAAGGAGATATTATTAATTGCTAAAGATCCCAAAATTAAGAGGAGGGGGGGGTCTTTCGTATATAATTAAAGTAATGGGTATGGCTTTATTTTGAATCAATTTTAATTACACGGTATATTGTATAAAAGTAATTATCTAATATTAAAATCTTAAATAATACAAAATAACCTTATTATCAATTTTATATTATTTTTTTTTAAATTAATTATTCCCGTTTCTACAGATAAATTCGTTTTTTTGGAAAAAAAAATATGTTTTTTTTTTATAAAAATAACTAAAATGCAGGGAATTTCGCCGTTGCCAACCTATTTTTCTACCCTTGACTCCGGGTGAGCTAACTCGACCCTTATTTTGTTTTATGAAACTCTTATTGTTTGGAATTCCAGTGTAACTCTCAACCCAGAGTTGAGTAAGCCGAGGATAATTTTTTTATGAAACTGACCCTAAGAGGAAAAAGAAAAAAAATTTTTTTCTTTCTTATTTGAAAATTCCCTCTTTAAATTTTCGACGAGAAGAAATTTATCTAAGCAGACCTGGCCATTGTTTCTTGGTTTTTCTAGAATTTTTGAATTTTTCAATCATTTTCAATATAAAATAAATAATGCACAAGTTGGACAGAATGCCAAGGGTTATACCTTTAAATTTACAAAATACTTGAGATATCAAATGAAATTCGATTATATTTATCGTTGATAAGGAGAGAATTTGCGAATTTGTTGAATTTTTAACAATTTTAAGTTAAGCCACTTCAGAATACCAACAGGTACAAAAATACTGAAGATCGATATAGTGAAAGTAAACTCTCAATTATCGAATAGATCCAATTGAGAGCTTATCTATAAATAAGATGACCCCAGTACTATTGATTTCTCTCTTGATTTATTTTTACCTTTGTTCTCTCTTGTTTCTGACTGCATTTTGACTGCGCGTTTAGCTAATACAATCACTAACATTCCGCTCTCCCCATGCATCAAGTTTAGCAAAATAAAAATATAGGTAACCCCTGTGTAATACGGTGGTTAGTTTAGAGAAAAATACCAAGCGAATTCGTATTAACCGAAACAAATCATAGAGTTAAGAGAAATAAATTTAATAAAACAATTCCTTATCGATCCAAAGTATAAATAATAAATGGAGGAAAAAGTGAAACTTTTTAAAACTCAGTTCTTTTTTCCTAATAAAATTGTCAAAATTTATTTTTCATATTAATAAACTATCTAGGATGGCCTAAAAAGTGTGGAAGTCACTCAAAATATGGTCCAAAAATATTTTAATTTGCATTAGTGAATAGTGAATTAAACCATTAGAAATAATAATCTAGATACAAATTAGTTCAAAATGTGGATAAATTGCAGTCAAAAAATATTTAATTTAATGTCCCAACTGATGCATTGAATTTATATTCACACTTTAGTTAAAAAAATGTCCAAATGTGAAAAGGAAGCATTGCTGAAAGTGCAAATAAAGATGATGATTTTTCAACATCAAAAAATAAATAGCTGTTTTCAAAATAAAAGCATATATTAGGAGACTTGAAATTTTTAAAAATTTCACATATGGGATTATTATCTAATAAATCCGAGCTGTCGTGGATACTATTTATTACATGTCAAAATGGTGGTATTCATTTCAAAACACTTATCAATCTTTATTTAAACTATACCAAGTATAACGTTGTGTAAATTTCTATTAACAATGACTAGGCTGATAAATTTTACAATAGAGCAAAATACATATTTAGCGCGATGCAAGAGTCAGATGAGTTGACTTCGAAGGGCAGATAATTTACCAGCCCAGCTTACTTTTTCTCAAGGGGAGTAAATATAATTCTTCTGACGTGTAAGAAAATTATCTAAAAGAGCTCCAAGATTTCTTTAGTTGTTTTCCTGTATTCAAATTATGAACCTATTTAAATCTAGATTAATAATTCTATAAAATAAATAGATTTATTTTCTTTCAATCAAATTTAAATATTTTATTTTTTTATATTTGAAGAAATTTTATCTTTGGAGAGAGACGGACTGGTAGAATTTTTATCTAAAAGTAATGGAAGGCAGCCCAAGGGTAGTGAAGAAAGAAAAAATTATCATATTTCCAAATAAAGTGAATTTATTGGACTGTCATACTTTTCTTTTTTCTCCTTTCCTTTTAAACCAACGTTTCGGAGGATTCTTCCCTCCTTCTTCAGGCTACTTACCTGGCGCAAAGTTTACCATGATCATGAAGGTGGTTACTTCATGGCGAGACCTGTCCATTGCACTAAAGACGGGTTGACCCGTCCGATTGCCCCAAATGTGGGCAACTCGGGCGCGCAATTTTTAGTAGCAAACAAACAAGTTGCTTCCTACTTCTCTCCCCTACCAGTGTTTGAAATTTTTTCCAGAAGAAGGTCTTGTTTGTTTCCTTGATTGACCCTTTGAAACCCTGAAGAAGGAGGGAAGAATCCTCCGAAACGTCGTCTTAAAGGAAAAACGAAAGAAAAAACGAATCACATTCCAATAAATACACCTTATTTGGAAATGAAATAATTTTTTTCTTTCTTCACTACCCTTGGGCTACCTTCCATTACTTTCCGCTGAAAACTTTATTTTTTATTTTATTATCACTGTTTATGAAAATTTTCAAATAATTTTTATCTAGTTTTTAATTTCTTATTGAAGCTATGCTTCTTAAAGCGCGCTGGGCAGGGCCTAAATAGTAAAAAGCGACCCCGTAAGATTCTGGGCTGCTGGTAGGGAAAGTGAGAGAGGGCGGGTGAATGGGGAGCCAGGTCAAGCGAGACAAACGTCGACGTATCTGAAGGCTTATGTAATGGTGCTACTGGAAAATTAGTACATTTAGAATTTGATGATAAGTGCCTGTCATCTGATTGGCCATCCCAGTAGCTCCATTTACCATCTACCATTTGTTAGTGGTAAAAAGCATTTACTTTGCGACATACAACCGGCCCTTAGAATATCTATTTCGAACTTGTTGCCTTTATCGGCCGAAACATTGCATTTGTACAGATCGCTTTTTAAATAGGTCAAAGTACTCATCATTGATGAAATCAGTATGATTAGTGCGGAACTTTTATGTAAAATTGATTTGCGATTAAAACAAATTACTGGAAACCACTCTGCAGATTTCGGAAACGTAGATATTATTTTGATAGGAGATTTGCGACAATTGCCACCTGTAAGAGCTACACCAATTTATAAGCCGGTTAGAACCCGCTTAGTTGGGCCACATTTATGGAGAAAATTAAAACATCTACAACTAAATATGGAACCACCATTGATGCAATTTTTTCAAGATATTCACAAAATATTGCATCACAAATTTACGTGTCTTATTTCAGTTATTACAAACCTATAGTTTCTATGATACAAACACAATAGATCTCAATTGTTTACATATTTTTCAATACATATTCTGTAAATTTTTTATAATTTATTTATAAATTTATTATTTGAAAAAAATTATGTTTCCGACATCTTTTTATTTCATTATTATAATCGATTTTTTTTATTCAATATTTTTTTATTTTATTATTTGTAATCAATGGACAATGCATATCAACGACGAAGAAGCAAAGCTTCTTCCGACAGTCCCACGACTGTTTTTATTTAAAATTCTTCTCTATAAATGAAATAAACATCACTTGACTTTTAGGTTATTTTTCGATTATTAACTTTTACAACCATTCTGTACATTAAATATTTTATTATAACATGCATAATTGATAAAATCTCCAAAAGAAAAAATATAAAAGCCCGCTGTGCCGATGAGGAGGAAATGATCGCTGAAATCGAAATTAAAAATTAAATCTTATTATATTTTGTAATTTAATAACTGGTTCAACAAATTGTAAAATTGAATTTTAAAAATATTTTTTAAGATAATTAATTTATAAAACAATTTTTTAAAGTTCATTATAACATAACATATAAGTTTATAATTTAATATTAGTGTCTACAGAGCCTTGAAAAAATGTTCAATTTTTCCTCTAATTTGTAGTAGAAGCTATGTTTTGATAATTCTAGTCATATATTGAACATTATTTGCTATATATACTATTTTTTTACTGCACTACACGCTGCTAGAGGATTTTGAATTTAACCAGTCAGAAAACATATATGTATCTCACATTTTTCTTTAAATATATATAGATCTCTAGACAATTCATTTAAATATTAAACGCGCAACCCGCAACACAGAGTGTCCAATTTGAATGCATAACCTACAACAAACCAGGCGGCGCTGAATCTTTATAATCAAAATCACGCATAAATATTTCAACAGCACACTTCCTTTAGGACACCTGAAACTTGAATTGTGTTTAGGACTTTTGAAATACTAAATTCGATATTGATTATAACAGTGATGAGCAATAATTTTTGATGCAATAATTTAAATCGTTCTTAATTTTTTACTTTTTTACTTTATCCAATGCGAAGCATGGGTAAAGTATTGTAATCGCTCTTGCGCCAAGCGGGACTTCAAAGGGTCCTCAAGTAAAGACTACGGAACCCATGGAGTCAATTAAGGTCACAAATTGTAGTATTCAATTAGGTTGAATTTTAGCACGTGACGATTTTGCCAAAAATTACCAGGGATCTCGTCGAGAGGCCAAAAAGTGCCATTTTTTTGGAAGTGCGTGGGGATGGATGGATGGATGGATGTTATCGTTTTTTTCGTCCACGATTTTTTCCACACCTTTGCACCGATTGAAATGAAATTGAAAACCTACCATTAGTTTAACAAAATGAATCGCTGATTAGTTTTTGGTACATATCGGCCCACAAACATTAGTACTTTATTTCAGTACTTTTTTAGTTTTTTCTAAATATCTTGAAAATGACTTAACCAATTTTGATGAAATTTAAAATCCTAATTAAGTACCTTGGGGACAACAAAAAAGGTTAAATAAAGTTTTTAGTAAAAGTATATTTTAAAGTACTTTACTCTAGAGTAAGATTGTACTTTTTTTTAAATTCCTTATTTTACCAAAATTAAAAAAAAAACTTTAAAATTTATTCATTTGATCGGTAATATAGCTCATTTAAACTTGTTTAAGTAAGAATGGTTAGGCTTCTCGCTGTGAAATGATAAAAATTTGAGAGGAAATTTTATAAGTAACCATAGCAACTGCATTGTTTTTTTATCCGTTACCTTTGTTGAAGACATGCAGGTATCGAGTTAAAATCAAAAATAGTGATTGATTCTGATCTAATACTTGAGGAATAACCATTCTATATTGGATTTTTGACGTTTCGGTTTTTATTGGTAACCAATGCTGAAGACATGGAGGTATAGATTTAAAATCAAAAATAGTGATTGATTGTGATCTAATACTTGAGGAATAACCATTCTATATTGGATTTTTGACGTTTCGGTTTTTATTGGTAACTATTGCTGAAGACATGGAGGTATAGAGTTAAAATCAAAAATAGTGATTGATTCTGATCTTATACTTGAGGAATAACCATTCTACATTGAATTTTGACGTTTCGGTTATTATTGGTAACCATTGCTGAAGACATGGAGGAATCGAGTTAAAATAAAAAATAGTGATCGATTCTCATCTAATACTTGAGGAATAACAATTCTACATTAGGTTTTTGACGCTTCGATAATTATTAGTAACCATTGCTGAAGACATGGAGGAAACGGCTTAAAATCAAAAATAACGATCGATTCTTATCTAATACTAGCGGAATAACCTTATTGCATTCCATTTTTGATGTTTTGACTATTAATGGCAAGCTCTACGGATAACGTGAAAGAATCGACTTAAAATCAAAAAGACTAAATTCATTTATGGCAAACAACTCAAGATCTGTAGAGGTTGCCATTAATAGTCAAAACATCAAAAATGGAATGCAATAAGGTTATTCCGCTAGTATTAGATAAGAATCGATCGTTATTTTTGATTTTAAGCCGTTTCCTCCATGTCTTCAGCAATGGTTACCAATAATAATCAAAACGTCAAAAACCTAATGTAGAATTGTTATTCCTCAAGTATTAGATGAGAATCGATCACTATTTTTGATTTTAACTCGATTCCTCCATGTCTTCAGCAATGGTTACCAATAATAACCGAAACGTCAAAATTCAATGTAGAATGGTTATTCCTCGACTATTAAATGAGAATCGATCATTATTTTTTACTTAAAGTCAACATGAACTGCAAATAGCAAATGATATCTGATTAATAATAAAGGAATAAACATATTAATATTTCAAATGAATTTGGATAAAGTTTAGCAACGATCCGTTGCAGTTTATTTATTTAGCTTTCGAACTATAATTATAGACTTGTGTGGCTCTAATAAAGGATCCCATTGTACATAGTACGGAACCCTAAAAAAAATACTTAATTGTTTAATTTAGAAATCCTCGTTTCTATTTTTATGATGTATATTTGCAATCGTCATGTTTAAATATTTAAAAATTGAATTATAAAATAATAATACTTTCAAAAATACACGAATTAACTCTCAATCAACTGAATAATTCGTTTAATAAAACAAAAAACGTGCGTTTTATTTACACCCTGTAAATTGTAATTTGATAAATGTGTGATTCATATATTCTCTCGATATTTAACCAATTATAATTTCATTTTACAATTCGTATTATACACAATATACGTATAATATGCACCTGTCACTTTTTACTTCCGACAAAAATATACCATTAATTTACTCCCCTATTCTATTAAATAGGTATATATATATGTATATAATATATTGATTTATACATACATATATAGGAAATTATTAATATCGATTCGCTTGGGTTTTTGCTCAGGTTTTTTTCTATTATTATTAATCTCTGTAAGGGGGTGATAATTTATTGACTAAAATGTATAATCAAAAGTTAGAATGAAAGGAAGAAGAAAAGCGAGGAGAGATGTAATTGAAAATGCTAATAAAAAGCAGATAAGTGTGAGTTGGTCTCGAGTTAGCTGCTTGGGAAGGCGATTTATTATTTTTTTTATAGATTTCTCCAAATCCTGTAAGGAACAATAATAATTTATTTTTCAAGGCAGAAAAAGTCGTATCTAATAATAAAATAAGCCGGGGAAGTTCGATTCGGACCGCAGAGAGACGATTCCGTACCTTATATTTCCTCAAATTCGTTCTTATTTGTTATTAATAAGAAGGAAATGTCAGAAATTGATAATTTTTTTCATAATTTAAGTTAAGCCTCACTCCTGAACGCTGACAGGTACAAGAATCGCCTAAAGAATGTCACTTTGGAGCTGTCTCACACCGCCATATTAAAATTTTAAAGATCTTTACAGCTATAGTTTGTTTACTCCTTTAACATAAAATATTTTTTATTTTTGGCCACACAAAAATTATCCATCAGAACAATCATTAAAAAAAGATTTCAATACAATTTTTGATTTTGAGGAAAATGAATACATATTACTTGTCAAGTTTGTATCTTTTTTTGTTTTCGTGGTACATTGTTCTGGCACCCAGCCAGACATTTTATCGACACTAATAGGGTTGGTTCTCTTTTACTTTTGAAAGTATATGTGACACGACTCCAGAGATAAGTTAGAGTTTTTCAAAATTTGACACGCTGAGCTTAAAAGGTATCACTCATAGAGTAATATAGATTGGAAGGCTCCATAAGGATCCAATGTATTTTAGCATATACGAGTTACAGAGCTCTCTGGCGGTTCGGAATGGTCAATAAAATGGCGGGAACTGCTCTCTTCGGGGCAAATTTTGGGAACGTCACAAACAGGTAGTGAATGATTCTGCAATTATTACTAGTTAATTTTATATAGGGTACTTACATTTCAGGACTTTTAGGTCGTTTAAAAAAAGTATGTTCTTTATCTGAGTTTATGTCGAGAAAGCAACCTTTTAGAAAACATTGACTTCGAGAACTAGGCATATTTAATAATATTTTATTCTATAAATTTGTACGTTGGAAAATTTTCTAAATGTGTGAATCTTTTATCTATGACAAAGGCTTTGAATGTCCTATGACTATGATCTTTGAATGGCTCTTAATGACTAAGAATAATGTTCTCCGAGCCGCTAGAGAGCCCTTTTCGATATTCGGTAGCCTTCCACTCTATATTACTCTATGGTATCACTATACTATGGTGCTCATGCTTGAGCTTTTCTCAAAATCGAAAAATCAATTTTGTAGGATCTAATTTTTTCGATGAATTTGTAATTAAATACTTTTCTTTAGATATTGATTTTAAATTGATTTTGATGCCTTTGTTGTTTTCAAGTAAGCATCTTCATATGGATGTTGTGTTTCCAGCTGGCGAACACGTTCTTCCTGCTCTCGTACCTGGCGCCTGGCGGTTCCTACGGACTACTTTACCTGAGGTGCACTTTACTAGTCAGCTGTGCTTTCATGGCTGGCTGGGGCCTTGCGGTCCTTTGCTCCTACGACGCCTTCGTCTGGAACGCCGCCTTTGTCTTCATCAATTTGATATATGTGTGCGTGCTCCTCTACCATCTGCGCCCTGTCAAATTCTCCAAGGAGGTCGAAGAGGTAGGCTTTCATTCCTGAAATCAACCCACTCATTTGTAACCTAGAGTGGTGAACTTACCCTAAAGTATTTCTTCTTTCACAATGGAGAGCTCAGGGAACGGAAGGAAATTTCAATGCTGGGTATTTAGCTCCTCTTTCCGGCCAAAGTCATTTTTTTCAAACTCACTCGGTCATATAAATTTAACTAAAAATCAGTTGAAAGTAGTTATATATGAATTTGTAGTTGTGTGGCGTAACTACATATTCAGTGATTTTATTTTTTTATTTAATATGTATTAAGCTACACCAACCTGTCCAACCCGTGGCCTGCGGGCTGCATGCGGCCCAGCACTGCAATGAGTGTGGCCCAACATAAAATCATAAACTTTCTTAAAACATTGAGATTTATATGTAGAGATATATTTATTCCCTTTTTCGAAATAGGAATGTACATTTGTACAATACTTGAAGCTTTTTTCAAGAATAAAATTCACTAAAACCAAAACTATAAGCTCATCTATATAAGTTAAAATAAATAATGAGGTTTCAACTATTTAAAAATTCTTCTTCCCATATTTTAATTTTCTAAAATATTTATGATTTCAGTAATTTATATGCTACGACACTAAATTTGGTTAGGTAGAGAGTTATCATTCTATTACAAGGAGACGAGGAATTGGGGTTTTCTAAAACAATCACAATTCATTGATAATTTCTCTCCCGGATTAAAACTTGTCAGGACTTTATTTTAGATCTTTGGATGTTCTTACATGTCAATAGAATGGATAATTAGGGATTATTATATCCGTGACTCTTTTAGAAATCAAACAAGGAATTGGGGTTTCTAGAATAATCACAATTAATTGATAACTAAATTTCTTTTGAACACTTGACTTAGAATTTTCGCATATTTTTACAAGTGTAAGCGCATAAAATGCTAAATTTATATTAAATAAATATAATTATTTTATAAAACAATCTCTAAACATATATTAGAAATCCAAATGATTCGCAAGAAATTCTACCTTTATTAATGTAAATTTTGAAAAAATAGTTGCTTTTTATGGACAATTTTTAAAAGTATATAAATATTTTGATAATAGACAATGAGACAGATGACTTGGAGATGAAATTATCTTAAAAAAAATAAAAAATATAAATGATAAAATAAAATGAGAGAGTCTTCTGTTTTTTAAATAAAATAATTTTTAATTATTTCTAGAGACTATAGTTTCGAAGGCATTGCCTTCATCATCAGTCTATCACAAATATTTCAAATTAGTTACAAATTAAGATTTATACATAGAAAATTTTGAAAAATATATAATGTCTTTTTCTTCATGTTTCTTCTTGGGAGATTAGAATATAACTGGCTCAATATCTGGGTTGCTCTTTTGTTTAGGCATTTTCTAATGAGTTTTACCTGAATGAATGGAATGTTTTTAAAAAAGGGGTCAAAGGGTAAAAAAGGGTGTTTAGGCATTTTCTAATGAGTTTTACCTGAATGAATGGAATGTTTTTAAAAAAGGGTCATTGATAATTTCTAGTTTTTCATTTAAAGATTCAATTGGGCTTTTTTCCAAGGATTTTAAAATTTCAATGGATTCTTTTAAAGAAAGAATTAAGGGGTCATTGACTTCTTTGATCAATTTAATTTTGGATTGATCTGGAAAACTATGATTGTGAGCATTTAAATGCTCTGCAAATGCATAATTTTCATATTTTAATTTGTAGGCTCTCTTGTGTTCATTGATCCTAATAGATAAATTTCTTTCCGTTTTTCCTATATAAGTTGCATTGCAATCTTGGCATGTCAATTTATATACACCGGATTTTTCATTTTCCGGAATTTTATCTTTAATTTGACTTAATTCACTTCCTAATGTATATGGTGATCTAAAGATTGTTGCGTACCCTAAAGATTTTAATTTATGCTTTATTCTTTCGGACATCTTACCATAATATGGTAATATTAGTTTTGGCAGATCTTTAATTTGTGAATTTTGTGAATAGATTAAATTTAAATTTGATTTTTGAATTTTACCTTTTAATATTTGATCTATTAAATTGCTTTCATAACCATTATTTATAGCTATTTCTTTGATTATCTCTAGTTCTGTTAAAAAATGCTCTTTCTTTAATGGGATACTATTTAAACGGTGGATCATTGAATGGAATGCTGCTAATTTATGTGACATTGGTCGACAAGCCATGTTGTGAATTACGGTATCTGTAGATGTATCTTTCCTATAAATTTCGAATGTGTGTTTATTTTCTTCAATTTTAATTTTAAGGTCTAAATAATTTAATGTTTTTTCTTTTTCCTTTTCCACGGTAAATTTGATTTTTTCATGTAATGAATTTATATGTTTTATGAATTTATTGAGAATTCTTTCAGTCCCTGTCCATAAGACAATCACATCGTCAACATATCTATAATAATATTTGATATATTGAGAGAATTCGCACTTTATATTTAAAAATTGTTTTTCGAAATGTTTTAGGAAAATTTCGGCAAATAATGGTGACAGAGGGTTTCCGATTGCTAAACCATTTTTTTGTTCATAAAATTTATCGTTGTATTGGAAAAAATTGTGATTTAGACATAACTCCATTAAATCACTTAGGTCTGTTTTTTCTTTTATGTTCAAATTTGGACATGTATAAATTATCTGGTCAACTAGGTCTTTTGTTTCTGAAGGGGGACGTTTGTAAATAAACTTATGATATCTAAAGAGATTAATTTTGCGTTATTGGGGATATCTATGTTTTTAATTTTATTTATTAAGTCTAATGAATTTAAAATTGAGTGATCTGGTTGAAAATTAGTTTTTTCTTTGAAGATTTTATTTAGGCTTTTGGCTAATTTTGTTACACACGCTCCTGAGTAGCTTACTACAGGTCTAATTGGTATTTCGTCTAGTTTTTCCGATTTATGAATTTTCGGAAGGGAATACAATCTAGGACACTTTGGGTTCTTTTCTATTAACGACATTTTGGTTTTTTCGTTTAAAATTTTGGAATTTTTAATTTTGTCCCTAACTAATTTGTTATATTTATTTACTGGGTTTTTAATTTGATTGAAATTTTGTGTTTTCAAGAAGGTTTCGGTTTTCTCTTTATAAATTTTTTGATCTAGTATAACTATTGAATTTCCTTTGTCACTTTTTACTACTGTTAAATTGTTTTCCTTAATTTTTGATTTTAGTGATTTTATTGTTTTATTTTCCGAATAATTGATTTTGTTCCTATTTTTTTTTCTATTTCTTCTCCTAGGATTTTAGCACAAATTGTTTTGTTGGTGTCATTTTCCCTATTTTTTATTAACGATGCTGCCATATTAATAGCGATGTCCTCTATTTCGTTTTGTCTAATTGGTTTTTCTACGCAATGTTTTAGACCTTTATTCAGGACGTTCTTTTCGGTTTCTGTGAAAACGGTGTTTGAATAGTTTTTTATTCTATCGTTGAATTGGAATTTTGGGTTAGTAGGATTATTTTTGAAATTTTTTTTTTTTTTTTTTTTTTTTTTTTTTTTTTTTTTTTTTGTTGATTCCTATGTTTTTCTAAATTTTGTAACTTTTTATTAATTTTGTCGGTTTTTATTTTCATTATACTATCTATCCTATCTCTTACTTGAGAGTCTACTGTATCAAATTCACAAGGGTGTAATAAATTTGTAAGCCGAGTGTGGGTATTGTATAAATACAGTTTGAGTGTATCCCTGATATTGTACCATTTATTTAATTCTAATCTTACCCAATTTTTTGTTGATTTCTCGATGATTTTTGAAGCGAGCGATGATTTGGTTTTAATCTTGATCTGGACGTATCTTGGAGTCAATTTTTTGGATAGGCAGGTTTTGTTGAAGAAGATATTTTTGTTGGCAGTCGAATACTTGAGGCGGAGTTTGTAATAGTTGTTTAGAGCTTGTTGTAACGATTCAGTTTGTAGTTCCAAAATGGTATCCTTGTTTAGTACGTAAAATTTACTATTGATATTTGTTTCCATGTTGAATTATTTGTGGTGTTTTTGACAATGGATTGACGATCCTGTTTCTTATTAGTTGAATAAAAGATTTCACTGTCGATGGTAACAGAATTGTTTTTATTTTAGGTTAAAAATAAAATAAAATGAGAGAGTCTTCTGTTTTTTAAATAAAATAATTTTTAATTATTTCTAGAGACTATAGTTTCGAAGGCATTGCCTTCATCATCAGTCTATCACAAATATTTCAAATTAGTTACAAATTAAGATTTATACATAGAAAATTTTGAAAAATATATAATGTCTTTTTCTTCATGTTTCTTCTTGGGAGATTAGAATATAACTGGCTCAATATCTGGGTTGCTCTTTTGTTTAGGCATTTTCTAATGAGTTTTACCTGAATGAATGGAATGTTTTTAAAAAAGGGGTCAAAGGGTAAAAAAGGGTGTTTAGGCATTTTCTAATGAGTTTTACCTGAATGAATGGAATGTTTTTAAAAAAGGGTCATTGATAATTTCTAGTTTTTCATTTAAAGATTCAATTGGGCTTTTTTCCAAGGATTTTAAAATTTCAATGGATTCTTTTAAAGAAAGAATTAAGGGGTCATTGACTTCTTTGATCAATTTAATTTTGGATTGATCTGGAAAACTATGATTGTGAGCATTTAAATGCTCTGCAAATGCATAATTTTCATATTTTAATTTGTAGGCTCTCTTGTGTTCATTGATCCTAATAGATAAATTTCTTTCCGTTTTTCCTATATAAGTTGCATTGCAATCTTGGCATGTCAATTTATATACACCGGATTTTTCATTTTCCGGAATTTTATCTTTAATTTGACTTAATTCACTTCCTAATGTATATGGTGATCTAAAGATTGTTGCGTACCCTAAAGATTTTAATTTATGCTTTATTCTTTTCGGACATCTTACCATAATATGGTAATATTAGTTTTGGCAGATCTTTAATTTGTGAATTTTGTGAATAGATTAAATTTAAATTTGATTTTTGAATTTTACCTTTTAATATTTGATCTATTAAATTGCTTTCATAACCATTATTTATAGCTATTTCTTAAAATCCTTGGAAAAAAGCCCAATTGAATCTTTAAATGAAAAACTAGAAATTATCAATGACCCTTTTTTAAAAACATTCCATTCATTCAGGTAAAACTCATTAGAAAATGCCTAAACACCCTTTTTACCCTTTGACCCCTTTTTTAAAAACATTCCATTCATTCAGGTAAAACTCATTAGAAAATGCCTAAACAAAAGAGCAACCCAGATATTGAGCCAGTTATATTCTAATCTCCCAAGAAGAAACATGAAGAAAAAGACATTATATATTTTTCAAAATTTTCTATGTATAAATCTTAATTTGTAACTAATTTGAAATATTTGTGATAGACTGATGATGAAGGCAATGCCTTCGAAACTATAGTCTCTTGGAACTACAAACTGAATCGTTACAACAAGCTCTAAACAACTATTACAAACTCCGCCTCAAGTATTCGACTGCCAACAAAAATATCTTCTTCAACAAAACCTGCCTATCCAAAAAATTGACTCCAAGATACGTCCAGATCAAGATTAAAACCAAATCATCGCTCGCTTCAAAAATCATCGAGAAATCAACAAAAAATTGGGTAAGATTAGAATTAAATAAATGGTACAATATCAGGGATACACTCAAACTGTATTTATACAATACCCACACTCGGCTTACAAATTTATTACACCCTTGTGAATTTGATACAGTAGACTCTCAAGTAAGAGATAGGATAGATAGTATAATGAAAATAAAAACCGACAAAATTAATAAAAAGTTACAAAATTTAGAAAAACATAGGAATCAACAAAAAAAAAAAAAAAAAAAAAAAAAAAAAAAAAAAAAAAAAAAAAAAAAAATTTCAAAAATAATCCTACTAACCCAAAATTCCAATTCAACGATAGAATAAAAAACTATTCAAACACCGTTTTCACAGAAACCGAAAAGAACGTCCTGAATAAAGGTCTAAAACATTGCGTAGAAAAACCAATTAGACAAAACGAAATAGAGGACATCGCTATTAATATGGCAGCATCGTTAATAAAAAATAGGGAAAATGACACCAACAAAACAATTTGTGCTAAAATCCTAGGAGAAGAAATAGAAAAAAATAGGAACAAAATCAATTATTCGGAAAATAAAACAATAAAATCACTAAAATCAAAAATTAAGGAAAACAATTTAACAGTAGTAAAAAGTGACAAAGGAAATTCAATAGTTATACTAGATCAAAAAATTTATAAAGAGAAAACCGAAACCTTCTTGAAAACACAAAATTTCAATCAAATTAAAAACCCAGTAAATAAATATAACAAATTAGTTAGGGACAAAATTAAAAAATTCCAAAATTTTAAACGAAAAAACCAAAATGTCGTTAATAGAAAAGAACCCAAAGTGTCCTAGATTGTATTCCCTTCCGAAAATTCATAAATCGGAAAAACTAGACGAAATACCAATTAGACCTGTAGTAAGCTACACAGGAGCGTGTGTAACAAAATTAGCCAAAAGCCTAAATAAAATCTTCAAAGAAAAAACTAATTTTCAACCAGATCACTCAATTTTAAATTCATTAGACTTAATAAATAAAATTAAAAACATAGATATCCCCAATAACGCAAAATTAATCTCTTTAGATATCATAAGTTTATTTACAAACGTCCCCCCTTCAGAAACAAAAGACCTAGTTGACCAGATAATTTATACATGTCCAAATTTGAACATAAAAGAAAAAACAGACCTAAGTGATTTAATGGAGTTATGTCTAAATCACAATTTTTTCCAATACAACGATAAATTTTATGAACAAAAAAATGGTTTAGCAATCGGAAACCCTCTGTCACCATTATTTGCCGAAATTTTCCTAAAACATTTCGAAAAACAATTTTTAAATATAAAGTGCGAATTCTCTCAATATATCAAATATTATTATAGATATGTTGACGATGTGATTGTCTTATGGACAGGGACTGAAAGAATTCTCAATAAATTCATAAAACATATAAATTCATTACATGAAAAAATCAAATTTACCGTGGAAAAGGAAAAAGAAAAAACATTAAATTATTTAGACCTTAAAATTAAAATTGAAGAAAATAAACACACATTCGAAATTTATAGGAAAGATACATCTACAGATACCGTAATTCACAACATGGCTTGTCGACCAATGTCACATAAATTAGCAGCATTCCATTCAATGATCCACCGTTTAAATAGTATCCCATTAAAGAAAGAGCATTTTTTAACAGAACTAGAGATAATCAAAGAAATAGCTATAAATAATGGTTATGAAAGCAATTTAATAGATCAAATATTAAAAGGTAAAATTCAAAAATCAAATTTAAATTTAATCTATTCACAAAATTCACAAATTAAAGATCTGCCAAAACTAATATTACCATATTATGGTAAGATGTCCGAAAGAATAAAGCATAAATTAAAATCTTTAGGGTACGCAACAATCTTTAGATCACCATATACATTAGGAAGTGAATTAAGTCAAATTAAAGATAAAATTCCGGAAAATGAAAAATCCGGTGTATATAAATTGACATGCCAAGATTGCAATGCAACTTATATAGGAAAAACGGAAAGAAATTTATCTATTAGGATCAATGAACACAAGAGAGCCTACAAATTAAAATATGAAAATTATGCATTTGCAGAGCATTTAAATGCTCACAATCATAGTTTTCCAGATCAATCCAAAATTAAATTGATCAAAGAAGTCAATGACCCCTTAATTCTTTCTTTAAAAGAATCCATTGAAATTTTAAAATCCTTGGAAAAAAGCCCAATTGAATCTTTAAATGAAAAACTAGAAATTATCAATGACCCTTTTTTAAAAACATTCCATTCATTCAGGTAAAACTCATTAGAAAATGCCTAAACACCCTTTTTTACCCTTTGACCCCTTTTTTTAAAAACATTCCATTCATTCAGGTAAAACTCATTAGAAAATGCCTAAACAAAAGAGCAACCCAGATATTGAGCCAGTTATATTCTAATCTCCCAAGAAGAAACATGAAGAAAAAGACATTATATATTTTTCAAAATTTTCTATGTATAAATCTTAATTTGTAACTAATTTGAAATATTTGTGATAGACTGATGATGAAGGCAATGCCTTCGAAACTATAGTCTCTAGAAATAATTAAAAATTATTTTATTTAAAAAACAGAAGACTCTCTCATTTTATTTTATTTTTAACCTAAAATAAAAACAATTCTGTTACCATCGACAGTGAAATCTTTTATTCAACTAATATAAATGATAATTAAGGGAGTTTTTTTGTTAAGTTTTACAGATATAAATAAATATAAAAATAAATATAAAATAAATATAAAATAAATATAAATATTTACGAAAAATACCATAATTTTTTCTAAAAATTTCTGATATATATTAGAAAAACAGTCCATCCATACTGACTTTTTGTTAAGTGAATTTTTGCTGTTTAAAATATTAATAATTTCTACAATTAATTTTTGTTATAAATCCCGTTATTTATCTAAAAATTTTCGTTTAGAAAAGTCAAAATTGTATCCCAGGTTAGCTGAATGGCTAGCTGATAGGATGGTGCAATCGCAATTTTCTGTTCTAATTGCATATATATGTTCGTAAATTATACGTATATCGGAATCCAGATAAGCACAGAGAATATTGGAAAAATAAATTTGAAAATGATCTTTATCCACGTCTGAAACAGTTCTTAGCATCACGAATAAAATAAAATTCAAAAAGTGAAAATTAAAACATTGTGGATAAATTCAAAATTCTAACGACCTAACTAAAAAAACAAAGATATGACTTTTTAAATTTAGTTTTAAAGTGATTTATCAATTTGAGACAACGTAGTAATTTTTTGATACAAATTGGCCAGTAGTGGGTACCAATTCCTTGTATTTTTTTATTTTTTATTTTAATTAAATCTACTCCTTTAGTCCAGTCAAATTGTGCGCAAATGGGCTCCTATGGGCAAAGTTTTGGGGCAGTTCTGATTTTTTGCATATATATGTTTTTTGGGATGTTGAATCCAAATATATGAGAATCTCTCGCCAAAATTTCGTGACGCGACATTGTAGAAAATACAAAAAAAAATGTGAAAATTTCCATTTTTTGGCGGTTTTTCGCTCTTAACTCGGAAACTATCAACTTTTCGTAAATAAATTTCATTTGCAAAATGAAAATACATTAAACTTTCTATAAATTTCATTTTTCGGATTTTTTCTCCGACTAACCGTTCGGGCTAAAGCGCAAAGTCCAGTTTTTTGATCTCGGCAGCCTCCACGGATCACCCAAAAACTTGCCTTTTGTTTGATATTTTCCCATTATGACCATGAAGAGCACGTTTTCGACAAAGACCACTCTATACATTTTTAAATTAGATTAAATTTTCTACAATTCAAAGAAGTTCTATCTTAATTGGATAAATGGTAATCTGTGTCGCAATGAAGCTGAAGTTTTGAAAAACTGCAATTTTAAGCAAAAAATCGCAATTTTTCCTTCATAAAATGAAAACCACTCATCCTAGAAACTTGATTCCTATCTCACTCACTAGGAAATTTTATATGCTTGAACGTTTACTTGGACTACTTTTTTGATAAAAATCTTAGATTTATAGATATCCAGGATTTTCCATGACACTTCTGAGGATTCGGATCATATCTTGTCATGGAAAATGATAGATATCTATAAATCTAAGAGTTTTAACAACAAAGTAATTCAAGTAAACGTTCAAGTCAATAAAATTTCCTAGAGAATGAGACAAGAATCAAGTATCTAGGATTGGTGGTTTTCATTTTATGAAGGAAAAATTGCGATTTTTTCAAAAAATTGCAGTTTTTCAAAACTTCAACCTCATTGCGGTACGGATTACCATTTATCCAATTAAGATGAAATTTTGTTTAAATTGTAGCAAATTTAATCTAGTTTAAAAATGTATAGAGTGGTATTTGTCGAAAACGTAATCTTTCATGGTCAAAATGAGAAAATATCAAAAAAGTGAGAGTTTTTGGGTTGGTCGGAGAAAAAACCTAAATAATGAAATTTGTAGGAAATTTTATGAACTTTCATTTTGTATACACAGGTTGTTTATAAAAAGTTGATAGTTTTTGAGTTATAAGCGAAAGACCGCCAAAAATGGAAATTTTCATCTATTTTAGAATTTTCTACAATGCTAGTCACGAAATTTTGGTGGGATACCTCAGATTTGGATTCAGAGCCCCAAAAAACATTTATATGTAAAAAATCAGACCTATCCCAAAACTTTTCTGATAAAAACACAATTTGACTGAACTACTTTGTTTTTGTGGTTTTTTTTAAATAAATATCTGTAAATATTTCTATTGAATTTTAGAATTTATCAAGAATCACGTTTTGTAATTTTTATAAATAGTGGATCTAATGTTTTTGAGTTGATTTACTGGGATTACAGACAAGCGAACAAAAAAAAGAAATGATTTTTTCCGCGTTTCAAACATTTTTAATCACGAATAAAAAAAATGAAAATTTTTAATTCAATTTTACTCTCCGATCTCTCGACGAGATTTGCTTGCTGAGCGTATCAAGTAATATATTTTAATAGTTTAAAATAAACATAATACAAATCTCTAATTCGTGTAGAAAATAATTTTGTAACAATTAAATTAATTTGAATTCGCTGATACATGAAAATAATTGACTAATATGTAATATATATATATTTGTTTATTTATTTGTTTATTTACTATTTCAATTAGAGCTGAAATTAAGCTCTGACTAATTGTGAATAAAATCAACAAAGCTTAATTTGTGTGTTAATTCAATAATATTTATTTTGGTTCATAGAGGTAGAACAGGTTGCCAATAACATAAAAAAACCAAAATAATGCCTTTAAATTCATATAATACAATATTGTCTCCTAAAATCTTTCATAATTAATCTTGAATATAAATAATGAATTTTCCAAGTTTATTCGCATCTTCTAGATGTAATATCCTCACCAAGACAAAATTCTAACAATATACGATTTTCAACAAAAAATTATGATAACTAAAAATTTAAAAAGTTAAAATGTGTTTACTGTTACTAGGCATTCTTTGTCAGTTTTATGTCAAATAAAAGAAATAAACTTTAACAGATCGTTGCTAAACTTTATCTAAAGTCATTTGAAATATTAATATGTTTATTCCTTTATTATTAATCAGATATCATTTGCTATTTGCAGTCTATGTTGACTTAAATTCAACAATATGGATCGATTCTCATCTTATACTCGAGGAATAAACATTCTACATTGGATTTTAAATGTTTCGGTTATTATTGGTAACCATTGCTGAAGACATGGAGGAATCGACTTAAAATCAAAAATATCGATTCTCATCTAATACTTGAGGTATAACAATTCTACATTGGATTCTTGACGTTTAGATTATTAATGGTAACCATTGCTTAAGACATGGAGGAATCGACTTAAAATCAAAAATCAAAATCGATTCTTATCTTATACTCGAGGAATAACCATTCTACATTGGATTTTAAATGTTTCGGTTATTATTGGTAACCATTGCTGAAGACATGGAGGAATCGACTTAAAATCAAAAATATCCATCGATTCTCATCTAATACTTGAGGTATAACAATTCTACATTGGATTCTTGACGTTTAGATTATTAATGGTAACCATTGCTTAAGACATGGAGGAATCGACTTAAAAAAATAAAAATAAAAATCGATTCTTATCTAATACTAGAGGAATAACCTTATTGCATTCCATTTTTAACCGACTTCAAAAAAGGAGGAGGTTCTCTATTCGACTGAATTTTTTTTTGTGCCTATGTTACCTCATATCTCCGCCAATTGTGGACCGATTTTGAAATTTTTTTTGCATTGGGTCCAGACTACCTTCCGATTGGTCCCATTTTTTTATAGGTATTAGACCTTTTTGTTAGGTTTGTTCAGGACTAACTTCTTTGTTTATGAACCGATTTCGATGATTCTTTTTTTATTGGAAAGGGGTATCTTAGGATGGTGCCATATTAATTTGGTCAAGTTCTGATGATATGATCACTATTAATAACATCACTAAAAAGAGAAAAATAAAAATAATTTTTAAGAAAAAATAAAACCTACTTCAAAAAATTAAATGCAACAAATAAAATACACTAAAAGGTATAAAATAATTATTATCTTATTTATTTACAACTAAACTACGAAATATTAACATGAAATTACTTTTTTAAGTCGGTGCCAAACAGATACCTTTTATGAATCGCACTCGACGGATCTTACTTAGTACGTTTGGTTGGTACGCTCGCTTATAGGTATAGTTTGTTTGGCACCGACTTCAAAAAGTAATTTCAGGTTAATATTTCGTAGTTTAGTTGTAAATAAATAAGATAATAATTATTTTATACCTTTTAGTGTATTTTATTTGTTGCATTTAATTTTTTGAAGTGGGTTTTATTTTTTCTTAAAAATTATTTTTTTGATGTTTTGACTATTAATGGCAACCTCTACTGCAAACGTGGAAGATCGACTTAAAATCAAAAAGACTAAATTCTTTAATGGTAAACAACTCAAACTTGATGGAGAAATATAAAAATAATGGCTATAAAAGAAGTTAAAAAGTTTTTATTAAAATTATAAATAATAGAAGAATAGGGAAGAGAATTACGGTGTTAAATGGTAAATAATTTATAACCATTAAGAGTGTGTTTTGATGATGGAAAGATGGGCTAACTATTAAGTAACTCTTTAACTTTTAATCTCTCTCTCTGTTGCTCACTTCATGGCTGTTTAAATAAAACTACGATCAAGTTTAACGAAATGAAATTGTCTCTATTTCTATCGTAAAATAAACTTTTCGTTGCTTTGCTAAAACAATTATTTACATTGACATTTGTGACCCGTTTGTTCTTTATTTACTTCGTCATGGGCATCTCCACTAGACACTTTTCTTCAGTCTTCACTTTTCTCTTCTTAGTCTTTGTTTTTGTGGATTAGAAAAAGAATTAAAAAAATTGCGCGCAAAGAGCAATTAATAAAAAAGAATTTTCGTTCAATGCAATTATCTCTTACAAGTATTCTATAATGACTATAATTTGTAGTAGCTAATTTAAAAAGGTTATAAATTTTATTTATTTATAACGAGACTTCATAAATTAATTCCTGTGAATCCATTGTAATAGACTGATGAAGAGGGCAAAGCTCTCGAAACTATAGTCTCGTTATAAATAAATACAATTTATAATTCCAGTAGAAGAACACTCTTTTCTTGTCTCCTTCAATATATAAAAATTCTGCTACTCTCGGCAAAAAAACTTTCAATTTAATTAAAAAGGTTAATTCTAAAGTAAATAGAATATTGCTTTTAATTCCCCTCCATGATTTACTGATCTACCCTAAAGGAGAATGAAAAAAGTAAATTTTGAATTTAAAAAAATAAATAATTTTGGCTGAAAATTGACAAATTTGGGCCTCTTGGCCGAGAACAAAAAGTTTCCGAGATCCGCAGTGAATAAACTGAGAGTGCACCGTCCCTGCCTAATTCTAGTTCAATATATGATAAATTTTCTCAATCTCTATCAAGTTGAAAGAAGAACTCTTAAAGAATTGCAAGGTGAGTATTTATTCTAAGTCTGAGGACGGGACTTACAGCTTCGGCTTCTCTGCTCAAACCAACCCAATAAGAAAGGTATTTATTCTCAGTCAACGAAGTAACTTGAGCGAATAGTGTACACCTACTTCCACTTCCACTTTCATTTACAATTAGAAGACGATAGATGAAGGGGCATTATCTAATGAATTGCAAAATAATTCCACATAATTCCAAAGATAAGGTACACCTAATTCCAATCTCGGTTCATCCCTCGGTAGTAACTAAAGGTTAGGGTGCTCCTTATTTTTGATATTTTCGAATATGTTAGGCTGACACGGGCTAATATGGTTCGAAATAAATAAAAAAATATCTCCTAAGTTTCAAGTCTCTATCTCAATTTTAACCTAGTGCTAAACAGCGATTAATTTTCCCATCTAAATAACATGGGGTTTTTGGCATTGAACGATCAATTTTGACGTGACAACGTCTTATAAATTGGTTTGCCGGGTGACACTTCAAGAAACTGCGTTACGCTCCGCTCACGTTATGCGCTCACAATGAGAGCGAGTGAGAGGAGGATACAGGAAATTCCGCACGTGCGATCCAATGTGCGATCCAATCAGAAGAAGTGGGCGGGCCACTTAAGCCGCCAGATTCGAACATGAACCTGCTTTATCGAAACTAACTTCTATTTTATAATTATTAGCCTTAATTATACCTATATATATATATATATATAGATAGATAGATAGATTTAGATAAAAGCCTTTGGTTGCCTGTAAAAGTCGGTATACGGGCGAAAGTTTTTACGTGACAACGACTTTGAGTGGTAAAATAATTTTAATGTGAATATTCATTCGTATAGTAGGAAGAAGGATGAAATAATAGTAACAATTTAAAACATTTATTTATACAAAGAATTATATTTAAAACATTAATTTATACAAAGAATCTCGCACTAAATTTCATATTAACAAAATTTTATTTTTACCTTTACACATACATACGTATTTATATACAAATATACATACAATAACTTGCAATACATTTGCGTTCTACTACGTTAAAAGGAACAACCATTGACTTGACATTTTCTAGGCACATTACAGCAGAAACACTTCCTTTCATTTCATATTTCTCCTATCATCGCCCTATCCTCAACAAAATCACTCAGATAGGAACAAGTTAAGTTGTAGTAAACGCTGTTTCATTGTACGCAAATGTATTGCAAGTTATTGTATGTATATTTGTATATAAATACGTATGTATGTGTAAAGGTAAAAATAAAATTTTGTTAATATGAAATTCAGTGCGAGATTCTTTGTATAAATTAATGTTTTAAATATAATTCTTTGTATAAATAAATGTTTTAAATTGTTACTATTATTTCATCCTTCTTCCTACTATACGAATGAATATTCACATTAAAATTATTTTACCACTCAAAGTCGTTGTCACGTAAAACTTTCGCCCGTATACCGACTTTACAGGCAACCATTTTTTTATTCCGGCCAAAGTATTTGGTCAAAAAATTTGAAACTCTATAAGCTTTTATTTTTATAATACTAGCTATCTTTCAGAATTTTTACAGATTTTTAGCTATTACAATTATGTAGTTATATCTAGATAAAATACTGCTATATCTTAGTATTAATAAGTTATAGAGTTCAAAATTATAATAGCTAAAAATCTGTAAAAATTCTGAAGGATAGCTAATATTATAAGGATAAAGTCTAGAGAGTTTCGAATTTTTTTAACAATTACTTTGGTCGGAATAAAAAAATTGATCGATCAATGGCGAGCAGATCTTCCCAGTGCAGGGGTTCCTCGGATCCTGAAGACAGAGCCTCTCCTCGATAACACAAAAGAGTTTCCTTTCAACATGCTTGTTCGCAAACCCAAAACGGAGAGCTAACATCCAAAAACACCAACTGAGAATTCCAAGTATTCTTTGATTTGTTATTTGACTCCCTGATTGGTTTAAATTCCAATCGGAGGAAGCGAAATAGAAAGATCTGAGAATTTCTATCTTTTAGGCTACACTAGAGCTAGATTTAAGAAATCCGAGAATCTATTTACTGATATTAGTTTCCATGGATATACTTAAATTTAAACACACATGCTAAGAGATTTTTGATATTCAATCAAATGTAAGGTGACATTATTACTTTACCATACAGGGTATGGTCAAGTATTGTAATCGTGCATGAAAAAAGTGCTTTTCTTTTTTCGAAATATCTCAAAAAACGGCTAAAACTATTTTAATTAAAAAATTGAGCGAAACCATAGCACTTCGGTCTACAAAAAAGCACAAATAAGTGAACATCGAAAAAATCATATTTTTTGAGATAATAATTGTTAAATGTAAAATGTCTGTTAGTCTGTCTGGTTGTCTGGTTGTCATTTAGTCTGTGCATTACCAAATCTTTGTGGACGAGCTAGCTCAAAAACTAGTTTGAATATCGAAACCAAATTCCATATGTCTGGTCCATTGATATTAAGAGCTGATTAGATTTTGGTGCATATCTATCCAAAATTAAGGGGGTCGAGGGGGGAGGGGTTAAAAATTAAAAATCCAGGTTATTTGAGCAAACTTAACCAAATTTTGTATACGTAATCAGTGGACCACCAGAAGTCTAAAAATGCAAAAACTAACCCCCTCCTACATGATTATAAATTATTTTAGGGGCCAGGTTGTATGGTAAAGTCAAGTGGATGGCCACATCAGAACACGTCAGCTTATTTTTTAATTAATTAGAAAATTATTAAAAAAGTTTGTAATTATTTTTTTAAAATTTATATATCACTCTCGAAGACAAACTATCTAAATGAAAGAAGTTCAATTTTATTATTTTTTTTATCCAGTGTACTCAAAAACTCGAATTTCAATTTCGAAGACCATATTGAATAGATGAAAGTAATAAGTATTAAAAAATTTGAAAATCCTGTTGATCGCAAGAAATAACTTTGTAATTTTCATCATTATTAAACAGCGATCAGAAACATTACGCTAAAATTTACATGACGATTTATTGTCATATTTGTAGAAATATTTTCTTTATTTGATTTACAGATTGAAAATGTATGAATTATAAATTCAAGTACTAATTAACGAAATCAGAGCTAGGTAATTTTTATTAAATTAATTTGAAAATTTGTATTTTTGTAGGAACGTTAAATGTAATAATTAATTGAACATAAAGTTGTAAAGAGGACGCAACATGACGCTATTTATTCATAAAAAACATAATGTATAATACTATAAATTGAGACGAGTGAATCCCACGGTGTTCAACGAAGTTCTCAGAGCCCTGAAAGAGATAAATAATAAATAAATAAATAAATATTTATTCCTCGACCTGCTTAGAGGCACAAGTCCTCGGTGGCTAGGTCCTCCAAACATCAATACAATCTAGCTACAATACATTAACAAACATCAATACAAATTAATTTCAACAATTTAACAAATAATAAACAAGTACAAAAAAAAGAAAAAGAAAAAAAATAGAAATGTATGCTCATTAACAAATAACATGACCATAGATTTCCATCAAAAGACAAAAAGTAATTTAAAAATTACGCGCAAAAACCCGATACCAGGAGCAAGCGGCGCATTAGCCATCTCGGCATTTGCCATAAGTTGTTAAGGAAACCTGGTCAAAACCTTAACAAGGATGGTATGACCTCTCTCTACCTCAGCTAATCTCTGCTTGTGAGAACTAAATAAATTTTTTTACAATTCTAGGACTTTAGGACTTGACAAAATTTATAATTGATTTAATCATAGGAGGCAGAAGACTATAATCCCAAGTAGTAATAAATAGACAGACTTCCACAAATCAATGCCAGATCCTACAAATGAATGCAAACCTCTACATATTAATATCTGAATTAACTAACCTCTAGAAGCCAGACTGTATTTAAATTAATACCATTCTTCCCTATATCCTTATAATCTATATAACCATCTGAATCATCCACATATCAAAAATACCACCACAGGTTTCAACACCTATACTTCTAGTCCCAACCCTGGATTGACTATCCCTTTTAACCATATTATCTAAACAAAATGAAAAAATATTTTAAAAATAAACAAAATATTTACCTTAGTAACGCAGAGATTTCCTTATTCCAGCCTAATTTCAAAACCAACCCTTGCTTTTCCTATCTCTAAAAGGAAAGAAGAGTTAACAAACCCCCTCTCCAAAAGAGACAAAAAAAGAACTAATAAAAACCTACCAAAACGCTTCAAATTCGAAAGACGACTTTTTGTTTACCCACCAGACTTCAAAGAGACCTAACCTAACCTCCTAACAGATCTTAGATCTGTTTCCCCCCAAATTTTCTAAATTCTCAATTCACTCTTTTTATATAATACTTTATATAGTTGTGTGTTTCTCGAACTCCATCGATGTCAGAGATGTCATCTGTATATATTTCTAAATTATTCAGTGAGATTTAAATTGTACTTAAAAGTTCAACGAATAAATGTAGAATCTAATCAGTTTTTAAATAAAGACTACTCCTAATTAATTTAATTTGGCAACGTTAATATGTGAAGCATAAAAATTTTATACTAATTATTTATTGTTACTACTAATATATCATATTCAGAAATCTATTTATAAATGAATCATTAAATTAAATAAATAAATAAATAAACAAAAAATATTCAGGCAATTGAAAATCTCTATTACGATTCAAAAGACTAATAAAATTTAATAAATTTAAAAAAAATATAAACTAAGAAATAAAAAAAATCAAATTTTTATTACTGTATTTTTAAAAAAGTTTGATAAATTTAAAATTATTTAAACTATATAGATCATACTTTTTGTATCACTTAAAAAATAATATTAAAAAAAGAATACGATACTAAATTTGCGTACTCTTTAGTCAAAAACAAACTTTACATTACTATGAACTCATAGCCCGAATCAAAGATCTTTTTAAGATATGTTTTATTGGAAGAAAGGAGTCGAACTCAAAAATACTAGTTGTATGGAAATGCCTGTTGCTGGTAGGGTATGCAACCAGAAATGAAGCTATGCTTTGAATATGCGTATCTTTTACAGCGCGGCGCTTGAAAATATTTTCGCGGCTAGTAGCATTTTAACATTTTAAAATAAAATTCTGTTGTAACAAGATGAAAACGATATTTTAGTCTTCTAATGCCACATATTATCATCATCTTAAAATTTCTATTCAATTTTTTTAATAATAGTCGATTCATAATTAAAATGATCACTCTACATTTGCATATTATATTGAGATAAGTGTTTAGATATATGATTATAAAGAGACTTTCGAAGAATATGATTGCCTATGGATTAATGAAAATTTTTTGGTTGGTTTCTACTAAGTTCAATAAATAATTTGAAGAAAATTAAGAATATAAATGTGAGTGTATGTGTGTGTCACAAAGATTTAAACAGGAATTGCTTAGGGTTCAATTCAAGAGATTATCTTTATATTTTAAGTAAAAAGCGCTACTAGAAAGATACTATACTATAAAAAACGTTTCTTTCCGATACTAAATATTATCAAAAAGGAATTCTTAAGAAATTTACATGAAAAGAAAAAAGATAATTCCAAAAAAAAACAATTTTATCAATTTATATCAACTTTGATATAAAAAGCCAAAGGTTTTTTATTTTATTTTATCTAGAATATGAATAATAAAATAACTTAAGTGAAGTGAAATTTCGCTATAAACTTATTTATTTTTATAATATCTGAGAAATTAGAAATCTCTATTGAAAAATTAATCTATTGAAAAAAAAGGCAGTCATGGGGTTTGCCGACAGAATGGAAAACTTAAAAACTATGAAATAACAATGTTTTTTTTTGAAATTTAAAATTAATGGTAGTATCAAAAATTAAAATTTCATAATTTGTAAATTAAAATTATTAACATTAGTCTGTTCTATTGGCACTCGGAGCAACAATTATATACATTTTTATATATGTAGTTTATTTATTAGTCAAAACATATTATGTTTTGACTAATCATATTATGATGGGCTACGCAAGCCCAGTACAAAATATAAATACAACAAGTTATCGTGTTTATCGGAATCCAGAGTTACAAAAATAAATAGACTGTCGGTGGAGATTTAAATGTAGTCAAAAATATTAATTAATATAACGGAATCTTTGTGCACGGGATGTTAATTCTCAATTATAGTGAACTTTGTTATTATTGAGCAAAAAATTTGATTAAATAGATAGGCAAATTAATAGAAGTTTTTAAGGTAATTCAAGTAGTGGGGAAGTGGCATTTTTAAGTTATTTATTTCTATTGAGCCATGTGATTTTATTATTGAGCCATTATAATTATAATAATTTAATGAAAAATATCAGATAGATTACTTACCGCTGTAGAATCAAGATGAATCCAGCATGAATCACTCAATTCAGGATTAAATTATACCAGAAGTAATCCCGTTTCATCTGAACAATGAAAGCAAAAATACACGTTATTATAAAATAATTAAATAAAAAAGATCAGCGCGTACATTCATATACCTATAACGTTTACATCAAGTAAATACATATTTTTATATAAAGAATCGAAAAACGTTCAATAAAAATCAAAACCTTTCGACAGATATTATTAAATGAAAATTTGAAAAAAATGTTACTTTATGGAATTAATAAAGCAACTATAAGCATATAAATATTATAAAAAATAGACACTTACAGATTGATAACATTCATCAACAAAAATTTTCTCCGTAAACCTAACAATGGATTCCAGTAGAGTTTTATAAGCTGATATCATGCAATTTCCCGATTTTTTACAACAAGTAAGAGTTTTGAGATATTATCTAACGTTAACATATATATATACCCCACCCCGTGCCATCCAACCATGCGCACCACACCCCCGCCTAGCCCCCTGGACCCCACCCCCGCTATGCCCCCTGGACTCCACCCCGCACCACCCCCTGCACCCCCACCCTACTCTGCCTGACTCCTCACCCCACCCCCATTCCACCCCCGCACCCAGTTTTTGCATTTCTAGCCTTCTAGTGACCCAGAGATTATGTATACAAAATTTGGTTGAGTTTGGCCCAAGAGAAAGAATTTTCATTTTTTGACCCTCCCGCCCATTTTTGGTGGTTAGTTTTTGTATTTCTAGCTTTCTAGAGGCCCAGAGATTATGTATACAAAATTTGGTTGAGTTTGCTCCAAGGGCAAGAATTTACATTTTTCACCCACCCCCTTTTGGGGGTTTTTTGGGGAAATTTTTTGAACAAAAGTTGTCAGAAATCACATCCCCTACAACTTAGTTTATTATAAAATTTGCGGTAGGGTTAATAGTTTAGGAGTTATTTGATAATTTTCATTCGTGCGCCCCCCCCCAAACCCCCTTCTGGCGTCAAAATATCAAAACGTTATATAGCTAAAAACGTAAGTTAGAAGACATCTGATATAAATATGAAATTTCATAATAATCCCTTCAGTTGTTTTTACGTGAATCGTGAGCAACTTTTTCGAAACCGCTGAAACAGACAGACAGACATACAGGCAGATAGGAATTTTGTTGAGTGTGTTTTCGTTCATAATTTTGCTTGAAACGTGTGCAACCAAATGGTGATTTGGAGCAATGTACAGACAAAACCTTAATTTTATATATATATAGATATATATATATATATAGTAGAAAGATATACTCCCTCCATCGCAAATTAGATGCTACATTTGGTTCGAGAATTGAGTTCCAATTTAAATGCTGGATTTCAATATTTTTTTTCTCCTTTTCATAAATGTGTCAGTTATTTTGGGACACATTTTTCAAAGCATTTTGAAACTAATTTGGCACGGATGCTGTACTTAAGAAGGGACTAATAGTCAAGCTAATATTATAATGATTGATACCATATCAACCTAAAATCTCTGAAAAATATTAAAACAAAATAATAAAATCATCATTACCAATAATCAGTAGAAAAATATTCAAATGTAGCAGCTAATTTGGGACGGAGGGAGTACCTAATATATACCTATATATATTTTATATATATATTTATATTTACAATAGGTATATATATTTATTTCCACCAAACATAGGACAAACTCATTGATTTTTCTTTCTGAAAAAAATACCAAATCACATTGAAAAATAACATTTAGGGAAAGCTGTGTTGGTTTATAGTGAAACATATTAAACACAGTAGTTTTTTGACGGGTTATAGTCGTGTTTCACAAAGGGAAACACCACTATAACCCATCAAAAAACTCCTATGCACATTGAAAAAGTTTTCACTTTTTCTTTCATTGTTTGAATTTAAATATTGTTTTTAGTTACTGTGGTAATATATATATATATATATATATATATATATATATATATATATTTTTTTAACTTACCCTCTTGGCTGAAATTCGATTATGATTTCTTCTTTGGATTAACCTTCTTTGTTTTCTCTCTTTTACTACGAGGGCGGTTTGAATTGTATTATATTCTCTCTCGGATATTATTGATTTTTTATTGCTCGATTCAATTGAGAACATTTGCCAAACAAAATATCCCTTTTTGATGTTGGTTGACCTCGTTATTGGGAAAACGTTTCTATACCCCCTCACTCTCTCTCACATACATCAATATTACTACTTATATTTAATTTTTTAACTTTTTACTTGTATTGGGAAATCGTACAAAGGCCAACCATCTAACAAGCTTATATAAAACCTTCAGAATAAATCTTTGAAATAAGAATTAGGATTTATTCAATTAAATATTTATTTATTTATACATATAACTACATCGGATACAAAGAAAATCAATGAAACGATAAATAAGGAATAATAAACAGGCCAAAAGATATGAATATTAGAAGCAATGATAGAACGAGAAAACATGAATACTAAATTTGAGAAAAACTGAAAACTTTTTTAAAACTCGGTATTGGGAACCTTGGAAAAGGCATGGCTTAAAATTTGGCCTCCTGGTGGTCAAAAAACGAACTAGCGAATGAAGGATTGTCGAATCCGCTGATGAATCCAAGTACACATTCTTGTTTAAGAACATTTTTTATTAAATTAATATCAGTTAATGTACATAGTTCATGATCTTTCGAAATAAATTTTGAAAATTTTGGAATAAAATTATCTGTAAGCTCTTTGAAAGTGGGTCCAAAACAAGTTGACACATAGTCAGAAAAAATTTTGGTTGAAAATGATTAGAAGCAGCCTCAAGTAATAATATGAGCGAAGAACCCAACAAATTAAATAAAAGTAAAAAAATTTGAAAAATTTAGTCTGAAAATATTTTCTTGCCAAAAGTGTCCGTTGAGTTGTTGATTTTTAAGAAGAAATTAATGAGAATGTCCTCTGCTTGATGCAAATAGAAATATACACATATAAATATATACAATTTTATTTTATAGCGACTATAGTTCTATAGTTTTAAATGTTTGACTTACATCTCTTGTCTTTTAAACTATAAATATTTTAAGAAAGAATTTAATTAATCTAAGATTTTAGTAGAATTTTTTACAAATTTTAGATTTTTTACTTTAATTAAATCCTTTCTTGATATATTTTGTTTTCACCATGAGTTGTATTTTTGAAAAAAAATACATCTAATTTTCAAAAAAATATACTAAAACCTTCGGCTTAATTATTTTAATAAATATTTTATATGAAAATTTTTCTCATAGGCACAAATACCCGATTGGATACAAATTCGTTTTATAGGATTTTTCACTTTCAAACAAAGTATACTGAACTATTATTGAAGGAGACAATAAAAGAGTGTGTCTTCTGCTGGAATTATAAATTTTATTTATTTATAACGAGACTATAATTTCGAGGGCTAACTAACTATAGTCTCGTTATATAGTAAATAAATAAAAATTTATAATTCCAGCAGAATACACTCTTTTATTGTCTCCTTCAATTCTTATTTATATTTTATTAACCGACTTCAAAAAAGGAGGAGGTTCTCAATTCGACTGATTTTTTCTGTCTATGTTACCTGATATCTTCGCCATTTGTCAACCGGTTTTGATGATATTTTTTGCATTGGGTTCAATCTAGTTTCCGATTGGTCCTGTTTTTTTTCATGGGTATTGGATCTTTTTTTGCTATGTTTGTTTAGGCATAACTTTTTTGATTATGAACCGATTTCGATGAAACTTTTTATATTGGAAAGAGGGTGCCTTAGGCGTGGTCCCATATTAATTTGGTCAAGTTTTGATGATATGATCAATGACGAATTAACGTAAATTTCCAATTCTTATGAGCAAATAATGGCAATTATAATATATAAAATCTTTTATAAAAAAATGAATCTTAAAACGTTCATTTAAAACCCGCAAACGTTTCTAAAGAATTTCTATATTTATGAATTTAGTTATATTATCATTTTCTGATTCATTCGCTCGACGCTTTCTCTTACGAGATACATGCAAGGTATTATATTAAGTCACTATTAATAACATCACTAAAAAGAGAAAAATAAAAATAATTTTTATAAAAAAATAAAACCGACTTCATAATTAAATGAAACAAATAAAATAATAAAACTCAAAAATAAAATAAAATGCACTAAAAGGTATAAAATAATTATCTAATTTAGTTACAACTAAACGTCGAAATATTAACATGAAATCACTTTTTGAAGTCGGTGCTAAGCAAACTATATAAGCGAGCGTACCCGCCTATCGCACTAAGTAAAATCCGTCGAGTTTCATTCATAAAATGTATGTTTTTAATTTTTAAGGAATTTGGTGTTGGTACTTGGTGAAACATTTTTTTTTTACATTTTTAACATTTTGAAATTATTGGATGAAAAATACTTGGTAGGTTTCATCCAATAATGTATATTTTTGGCACCGACTTCAAAAGGTAATTTCATGTAAATATTTCGTCGTTTAGTTGTAACTAAATTATGAAGAATAAAAACGGTCTATTCAGGTCTCAACTTTGAAAAAAATAATTTTGAAAGATATTTCATTCAAAATAAAACTTAAGAAACGCGGTAATGGAAAATAATGAAACATTTTGTTAAATTATAATGAATTTGAAGTTTAAGATGTTTCATAGTAAGGAAAAAAAGTAAATGGATTTAAAGCATGTCATTTTATTTATTAATTAAATTAATTATTAATATGTGGGTGAATTGAAACAAGTGTGTGTGTGAATAAAAATTAATTCGTTGAATAAATAAAATATCATAATAATATACCGCTTTTAATCTACACGAAAAAATACAGTCACGAGAGAATGCTATTTACTGATTCGAGTTGTGTCGTCTAATTGCATGTCAGAATTCGTGTGTTTATCCCCCCTGTCAAATAGAACCCGAGTGCCAAAAATGCAATCCGGGCCAATATATAACTTGATATAATATATATTTCCCTCAAAGATTTAATCTTCATTTGTAAAATTCGCAGTATAGTGATTCTAAATTAAATACACTCAACAAACACTCTTTATTTAAACTATATGTATGGTATCCACTAACAAATAAGAACCAAAAACAAGTGAAAATTCAAGCTTTAAAGTGACCAGCCAGCAGTTTTAAATTCTATCGAACATTTTTAGGATACGCATTTGATTTAAAATTGATGAATCATGATGTATAAAAGTGTTTTTTGATTCGTATTTTAAATATAGTGATATCGTGGTTGGGATACGTTCGCTTTGGTATAAGTCCAACTTGATATACGTCAAACCGGAAGATCCTCAATCAGGTGCAAGCAAAGTTCCCGTACTCGCGGATGATTTCGATTTCGAAGGAATAAAGATTTGTGAACACACGGATTAGGACGGCCGCACACTGGAGATGCAGCTCTGCAGCGCAGACAGGGCATTTTTTGTGACCCACGTTTTCAAGTAGAGGCGCGCATTTCGAGACGCAGCACAGTCCTGCCCCACGTGCCGGCTGCGTCCACTTGTGGAGACGCCACAGTAACTGCTTTAAGCAGGGTGCAGTTTTTAATTTTTTAATTGGTTTTTTTATTTTAAAACCCACAAATACTTTACACCAAATATTATTATATATGTATTAAAATTAAGAAATTTTTATTTTTTTTTATTTTCATTATACAGGGTGGGGCATAAAAATCTACCACATAGTTATAAATAAAAAACAGAATAGCATAAACTAATCATCCAAAATGGGGGGGGTGTTCAGAAAATGAAATTGATGAGCCTTTTACCAAACTCAACAAAATTTCGTATAGATATTCTGTGGACCCCCAGAAGTCTAAAAATGAAAAAACACTAACCAGACAAAATTCTTGCCCTTTTACCAAACTCAACCAAATTTTGTATACATATTCTGTGGACTCCCAGAAGTCTAAAAATGCAAAAACTGGGTGCGGGGGTGGAATGCAGGGGTGAGGTGCAGGGTCCGGGGTGGGTTTGGTGGTGAAATGGAGGGGAAGTATGCGTAGTGGGGTTCATGGTGGGTGAGGTGATGGAATGTGGTTGGGGTGCAGGGGTCCAGCACCCTGCCTAGCGGAGACGCCGCATATACATTAATGTTTTATCTTTATTTACAAAAGAAAGGCGGTCATTTTACTTCTGTGCTTTCGTCGAGCTGCTGCCCGAAACTGCTTCTCAATGTGGGCGTACACTGTACGACGCAGTGTTTTTTTTCCTGCGCTGCGTTGCGTCGCTTGCGTGACGCATCTCAGTGTGCGCCTTAGCTTAAAGTTGGTTAGAATTAGGGATAGGACATGATTCTCTTGATAAAAGATTCATGAGCTCACGAGGGCAGATAGGCCAGGCACTGAAGTAGGTCGGTAATTCTTTATCTATAATAGCAACGAAGTACAAACCTACCCGTAACCCAGAAATTAATATTTTATTCACGATCTCAAATTAATTTCAAAAATGCAACGTGTCTTGGAATGATATCTAAATTTTTTTTCATAATAATATATTCGAATTTTTATCTCAACATCCATTAAATTTAGAAAAAAAAATAGATTTAGACATTGTAATTATTAGTTATTAAATTATTATATTACTGCCGAAGGCACGCCCTCGAAGCTCGGCCCTCCGGGCTGGTGCACTGTCGGTCCAAAAATTTTATTCCTCTTAAAAACCACACTCCAAATGTATACCCGTAAACTACCGAAAATACATCGTCTCTTAAAAGTTTCGCATCTTTAATTTTTGAGTGGCGAGGGGGGGGGGGCGAGGAACAATTATCAATATATTTAATGTTTCTTAATTTAAAAAGAATTGGAGTCTTTCATTTCAAAATTCGAATATAATTATCATTAAAAGGAATGTGTAGGGTATGTAAAAAATTATGCAAATGTAATTATTATATATGATTATGTCTCCATAGTTAATTAAAACAGAGATATAGACAGCTGTTTAGCGAGAACAGGGGGCGCCACGAGTAGGTAGCTGCCACCACCCCCACATGGATAGATAAATAAATAATAATTAAAGTAAGTTCATTAATATAATTTTGATCGCAAATTACATAATGTACTCATAGAGTGATATTTTAAAATTTTAAATATTTCGTTTATTTTCAAATGTCGAATACACTCAGAAATACAATTTGAAATTGCAAAGCGGGAAATAATGAAAATTTCAAGGCTAGACGTATTTTGAAACAAATAGGAGACATAGTATTTGTAACAAAATACGTCTAGTCTTGAGATAAGTAATTGTTAAAAGACCTTGTCTAAAACAAATACAATGTCTCCAATACTGCATTTGTATCGAATCAAAGTCTTAAACATTCGGAATTTTGTCAAATATTTGTATTTAGGAACCAAATATAAATAATTTGTAGATCTGAGTATGATGAGGAGAAAGGACTTATGGATAAGATCAAAAACAGAAAATAATTAGATTGAAGTTTAGAGGTGAATATTTAAATATAAGGGGAGTATATTTAAAAGTGAATTATTTATTATTTACTCTTGAATATTATTTTTTAAACATGATTGATTTTGTATTATCTATCCATGTGAAATAATTTTATTAAACTGAAAACATAAAGGCGATATAGTTTCAAATAAATATCTCAAATTAAATTTAGAAACCTCAGGAACTCATTTCCGATGAGTACGTGGATTGCGACCACGAGGTTATCCTAGCTAAGTCTGACATTGCTTCCACTTACTTGTGTCAGGCTTCTCTTTTTCTCTTTCCTATACGGCCTCCCTTGGCCAACTCTTGTTTTTTTTACCGACCCCGACGCTATTAGGTTTTCGAGGGCTAGGAGTTGATTTCCTTTTTCATTTCTCTTCTCTTCAACATGTGGAAGGCAACGGGAAACCACCACATTACAAATCCCGAGAATAGGCATCATGACGATTTCTCTTCGAGTAAAGAATTCCGGAGGTAAACTAGCCCCTCGTTCGGATCTCCGGGAAGGGGCTACCCGAGGAGAGACCATCATAAAGGGAAAAATAAAATAATGACTTTCTACGAGTCGGAGCGTGGAATGTTAGGACGCTAAGGAGAATAGATAAACTAGTGAATTTAAAGCGGGAAATGGAAGGACACAAATTGGACATTATTGGGATTAGTGAAATGAGATATCCAGAAGAGGGAGATTTTTGGTTTGAAAACAGCCATAGAATCATTCCCACGGGGAGGCAGAATGGGATGGCAGGAGTGGGCATTATTATGAATAAAAAAATAGGGCAAAGGGTAAAGAATTATCTTCAGGGAAAGCGAAAGGATTGTTATGATCACAGTGGATTCGAAACCGAAAGATACTGTGATAATCCAGGTATACATGCCTACTACATCATATGAGGACAAAGATATAGAAGAAATGTACCAACAAATTGAAAACCTGATGAAGCGCGTTAAAGGGGATGAAAATTTAATAATTATTGGGGATTGGAATGCAAGAGTAGGAAAAGGCAAAGAAGGAAAAGTGGTGGGCGAACACGGTCTAGGAAATAGGAATGAAAGGGGCGAAAGATTAATTGAATTTTGCAGTAAGCACAGTTTTGTAGTAGCAAACACAATCTTCCAACACCATCCAAGAAGGATCTACACGTGGAAAATGCCAAAAGACAAGGGGAGATTTCAAATAGATTACATATTAGTCAAACAAAGATTCAGAAATCAAGTAAAGGACTGTAAAAGCTATCCTGGGGCTGATATATCTAGTGATCACAATCTAATTGCGATGAAATGCCAACTAAAATTTAAAAAACTAATAAAAAAGGGGGGTCGCGAAAAAACTGGGATATATCTAAATTAAAAAATAATGAAACCCAAAAACTCTTCGAAAACGTAATGAATAAGAAACTGGAAGAAAAAACACCCACAAATAATAAAGAAGAAGAAATCGAACAAGAATGAAATGATATGAAATCAAGCCTGACCGAAACAGCCAACGAAGTCCTTCAATCAAAGAAAAACGAAATTAAAAAGCCATGGGGAACAGACGAAATACTGCAACTGATTGACGAACGAAGAAAATTTAAGAACAGAAAAGACGAAGAAGGGAAAGAAACATATAAAAAATTAAGATGGAAAGTTATAAGAGAATGTAGAAAAGCAAAAGAAAAAATGATTCAAGAAAACTGTAAAGAAGTCAACGAAAATCTAGTATTGGGAAAAGTTGATGTAGCCTATAGGGCAATAAAAAGAAATTTTCAAGAAGACAAGCCAAAAAGCAAGAACATAAGAGATAAAGGAGGCCACATTATTCTAAACGAAAACGAACAGGCAAATAGATGGAAGGAACACCTAGAAGAACTCTAATGGAGAAGAAAAAACAATGAACCCAATAGAAGAAGAAGAATCTGTGGACGAAAACGAATTAGGAGACCCCATACTCAGGTCAGAATTCGAGACAGCTTTGAAGGAACTAAAAAATAATAGAGCACCCGGAATAGACAATATACAAGCTGAAATCCTAAAGAACTCTGGGGAAAAGGCACTTGACAAACTTTTTGAACTAATTAGCAAAATCTATAAATTGACAATCATCCCAAAAGATTTCCAAAAAACAAAATTGTCACACTTCCCAAAAAGACAGGCGCGGATAAATGTGAAAATTTCAGGACCATTAGCCTAACCTCACATGCCTCCAAAATCCTAACCAAAATAATCCAAAGAAGAATAGAACAAAGAGTTGAAGAAAATCTGGGGGAAGACCAGTTCGGCTTTAGAAGAAACAGAGGCACCCGCGAAGCAATTCTCTCTCTTAGACTAATAATAGAAAGGGCTTTTATCAGGGAAGAATCTGTCTACATCGGATTCATAGACCTAGAAAAAGCATTCGATAACGTCAATTGGGAAATTATGTTTAAAATATTAAAACAGGCGGGAATAAAATTCAGGGAGAGAAGACTAATCTACAATCTATATCAAAACCAGACGGCAATTATAAATATTGGAGATGAGCAAAGAGAAGCCAAAATAAAAAAAAGGTGTAAGACAAGGATGTGTGCTGTCACCCATGATTTTCAACTTATACATAGAAGAAGCGATTAAAGAATTCAAAGACAAAATTGATACAGGTATCGAAATCCAAGGTCAAAAGATCGCTATGTTAAGATTTGCCGATGACATTGCCCTTCTAGGAAGCAATAAAAAAGAATTAGAGGACGCCTTGAATGGAATTAATCAAATCCTAATAGAAGAAATCAAAATGAAAATAAACAAGAATAAAACCAAGGTCCTAGTATGTACAAAAAAAGAACAAACAAGACAGGAATGCATCAAAATTAACCAAGAAAACCTAGAAGGAGTTAAGGAATTCCGCTACCTAGGAAGTAAAATAACATGGGATGGGAGGAGCGAAAACGAAATTAAATCAAGAATTGCCCAAGCAAAAATGGGATTTAATTCAAAACAAAAACTACTATGCTCCTCCTCAATCAGCTTAGCAAACAGGAAGTTACTATTGAAGACATATGTATGGAGCATAGCCATGTACGGATGTGAAACCTGGACAATTAGAAAAGCGGAGAGAAAGAGATTAGAGGCTTTCGAAATGTGGTGCTACAGAAGAATGATGAATATCAAATGGATGGATAAAATTACAAATGAAGAAGTTCTTGGAAGAATCGGAGAAAAAAGAACCTTGTGGAAGAGTCTGAAGAAGAGAAGAGGTCAGATGATGGGGCACACACTGAGACATGGGGGATTGCTTAGGGATATCTTGGAGGGGGAGGTGGGAAAGAAAAGGGGAAGGGGAAGACCCAGATTAGAATATTTCAACCAAATAATTGGGGATATGGGATGCCAGACATTTAGAGAGGTCAAACAGCTGGCGGGGGACAGAGTCGAGTGGAGACGGATTGTTGCATCAAACCAGTCTTAGGACTGTATACTCGATGATGATGATCTCAAATTAAATTTAGAAAAAAGAGAAAGATAAATTGTATATAGATAATTTTGAGCTTTAATTTATTTAATTATTTCTACTTATTCATTTAATATAAGTGTTAGTATTAGTATGACGATCGCCTACCTAAAAAAGAGAAAAATATTAGTAAAATAATATAGTGAATTGAAAGTAATATTAGAGTATTAAAAAGATATATTACCTTAACAGCCAACGTCTCGTGCTTAAAACTGGGATTCTGATTCTACAGGAACGCATTGACACCCACGCACAATAAAAATTAAACTAGCGATTCGATTCGAGAAGGAAACACTAAGGAATTGACGGGAAAATGGATAAAAGATTAAAAAGATAAAGAATTTGATTTTCCAGAAAATAAGAAAATCAAATACTTAATCTAAATGTTTGTTTTAGTAGAACGATCACCTACCTGAAAAAAAGAGGGAAAATATTAGTAAAATAATATAGTGAATTTAAAGTAATATTAGAGTATTAAAAATTATTATTACCTTAACAGCCAACGTCTCGGGTTAAATCTGGGATGCTGACTCCACAGGAATACACGGACACCCGCGAACAATAAAAAATATACTCCCGATTCGATTCTAGAGGAAATTGATGGGAAAATTGATACAAGGCTAAAAAGATAAAGGATGTGATTTTCCAGAAAATAAGATAATCAAATACTTAATCTAAATGTTAGTATAATAATATAGTGAATTTAAAGTAATATTAGAGTATTAAAAAGATATATTATCTTAACAGCCAACGTCTCGTGTTTAGACCTGGGATGCTGATTCCACAGGAACACCCGCGAACAATAAAAAATATACTCCCGATTCGATACGAGAAGGAATTGACGGGAAAATAGATACAAGGTTAAAAAGATAAAGAATTTGATTTTCTAGAAAATAAAAAAATCAAATACTTAATCTAAATGTAAGTTTTAGTAGTGACGATCACCTACCTGAAAAAAAGATAAAAAAATATTAGTAAAATAATATAGTGAATTTAGAGAAATATAGAGTATTAAATAGATATATTACCTTAACAGCCAACGTCTCGTGTTTAGGCCTGGGATGCTGATTCCACAGGAACACCCGCGAACAATAAAAAAATATACTCCCGATTCGATTCGAGAAGGAAACAATAAGGAATTGACGGAAAAATGGATAACAGGTTAAAAAGATAAAGGATTTGATTTTCCAGAAAAAAGAAAATCAAATACCTAATCTAAATGTTAGTTTTAGTAGGACGATCACCTATCTGTAAAAAGAGAAAAAATATTAATAAAATAAGATAGTGAATTCAGAGTAATATATAGTATTAAATAGATATATTACCTAAACAGCCAACGTCTCGTGTTTAGACCTGGGATGCTGATTCTACTGGAACACACGGACACTCACACACAATAAAAAATATACTCGCGATTCGATTTGAGAACGAAACACCAAGGAATTGACGGGAAAATGGATAAAAGGTTAAAAAGATAAAGGATTTGATTTTCCAGAAAATTAGATAATCAAATACTTAATCTAAATGTTAGTTTTAGTAGGACGAGCACCTACCTGAAAAAAGAGGAAAAAATATTAGTATAATAATATAGTGAATTTAAAGTAATATTATAGTATTAAAAAGATATATTACCTTAACAGCCAACGTCTCGTGCTTAGAACTGGGATTCCACAGGGACACATTGACATTCGCGCACAATAAAAAATATACTCCAGATTCGATTCGAGAAGGAAACATTAAGGAATTGACGGGAATATGGATAAAAGGTGAAAAAGATAAAGGATTTTCGAGAAAATAGGAAAATCAAATACTTAATCTAAATGTTATTATTAGGAAGACGAGCACCTGCCTGAAAAATGAAAAAAATATTAGTAAAATATTATAGTTAAATTAAAGTATTTTTTATAGAAATATTCAGAATAAAATTATATATAATATAGATTATTTATTTATTGTATTTGATCCTTTCTTTTTTTAAAAAACTCGAAAAAATTACTTGAAAAATTTAGAATATTTCTTACTTATTTAATTTTAAGAATAGAGTTTTATAAAGATATCTTACCTTAACAGCCAACGGCTCGCGCCTGGTCCTGGATTACTCTGACCCCACAGATACACATTTACACTCGCGAACAAGTAAAAATATACTCACAAAACATTTTGACTACGAAGGAATAAGGAACTGTGAAAACACGGATTCATTAGGGATAGGACATGATTCTCTTTATAAAAGAATCATGAGCTCACATGGGCAAGGATGCAAACCCCTGAAGTAGATCTGTACTTCTTTATCTATAACAACAAAAAGTATAGACCTACCCGTTACCCAAAGATGAAGGATTTGATTTTCGAGAAAATAGGAAAATCAAATTGTTAATCTAAATGATAGTATTAGTAAGGCAAGCACCTACCTGAAAAAAGAAAAAAAATTTAGTAAAATAAAATAGTGAATTTAAATTATTTTTTATACAAATTTAATATATTACTTATGTATTTTATTTGATCTTTTTTTGTGAAATCATCGAAAAAAGCTCATACTTGAAAAATTTAGAATATTTTTTACTTATTTAATCATGAGAATAGAATATTATAAAGATATCTTACCTTAACAGCTGAGGTCTCGTGCCTGGACCTGGATTACTCGGACTCCACAGATACACATTTACATTCGCGCACAAGTAAAAATATACTCACGAAACATTTCGATTACACAGGAATAAGGATTACTGAAAAGATGGATTCATTAGGGATAGGACATGATTCTTTTAATAAAAGAATCATGAGCTCACGTGGGCAGGTATGCAAACCCCTGAAGTAGGTCTGTACTTCTTTATCTATAAGAACAATGAAGTATACACGTACCCGTTACCAAAATATGAAGGATTTGATTTTCGAGAAAATAAGCAAGCAAATACTTAATCTAAATGTTAGAATTAGTAAGACGAGCACCTACCTGAAAAAATAAAAATAAATATTATTAATAAAATAATATGTTTAATTTAAAGTATTTTTTATAGAAATATTAGCAATAAAATTATATTTAATATTGTATATTATTTATTTATTTAATTAAACTTGAAAAAAGTACTTTAAAAATTTAGAGTATTTTTTACTTATTTAATTCTAAGAATAGAGAATTCAAAAGATATCTTACCTTAAGAGCTGAGATCTCGTGCCTGGAGTTGGATTACTCTGACGCCACAGTTACACATTTATACTCGCGCAAAAGTAAAAATATACTCACAAAACATTTCGATTACGAAGGAATAAGGATTTGTGAAAAGACGGATTGAAGTTGGTTAGGATTAGATATAGGACATGATTTTTTTGGTAAACGGATGAAGAGTTGTTTATTAGTAAGGGGTGGAGTCAGCTTAGAGGTGGATGAAGTTGGAGAGGCCATATTGTAATATTCACAGTAGATGTTTCATCACTCACTGCTTGTGCCAGACTGGCCAACTCCCTATATCACTCGCCTCCTTATATACACTTCCCCAATGTCCCTATATCCCCCCTTACATCCCCACCATTGTCCCTATCTACCTCCATTGTCCCTCTTATATACCTTTCGAGGGCTATTAGTGCAAGTTATTATTAGCTTATCTTCCGAGATAATCTTAATCGGCTTAGAATAGTAGAGATAGAACATGGTTCTCTAATAAGAGATTTAAAATAAAATTCAAAAGGTGTAACACTTATAGTTAAGTCAGATAAATAATAAATAAAATTTATAATTCCAGTAGAAGATACACTCTTTTATTGTCTCCTTCAATATATAAAAATTCTGCTACCCTCGGCAGAAAAACTTTCAATTTAAGTTAATTCAGACTTTACATTTTTTAAAAGAATCCAGATAGCACAATCGCTCCAGATGATGGTTTATTCAACTTTTATTGGTTTTAAGATATCTTTAAGATTTCTACAAGATACCTTCTAGAGCAGGGATTCCCAACCTTTCGGCATCCTTAGACCATATTTAAGGAAATAAAATTGTCTCAGGTCGCACATAAAATATACTGATTCTAATGATAGTTTTTAAGGAAAAAACAGTTAATAATGATATCCGCTTTGACAAATATCATAGAATGACTGATGTCAAATGTGGAAGTCACACTACACTTAAACATAAACAATATACATATTGTTTAATTATTATTATTAATAATAGACAGATAAAACAAGATATTATAATGAACTAAAAGAAGTGTTGTCTATGTATGAATGTATATCTTTGAAAACAAATGAAAAATGATGAAGTGTTTAAATTGAAGGAGACAATAAACAAGTGTGTCTTCTGCTGGAATTATAAATTTTATTTATAACGAAACTATAGTCACGTTATAAATAAATAAAATTTATAATTACAGCAGAAGACACCCTCTTTATTGTCTCCTTCAATATATAAAAATTCTGCTACTCTCGGCAAAAAAACTTTCAATTTAATGAATTATTATTGATATGAAGATATATATGAAGTTGCTAATTAAAACAAAAAATAAATGTGAATAGTTTATTATGTTTAAATTTATTAGTAGGACACTAGGTGAGTGCTAAAGCTTAGCCCTCGCAAGAAATTTACGGAAGCGTACCTACGAGTCTTAAAAAATATTTTACTTTTTCCTATAATATACAATGTTTTTATTTCCATTATCCAATAAATAGAATCGTTGATTTTAGTAGTAAGAATGGAAATCTTGTATTCGTAGAAGTTGAGATTAATCAATTTTTCATTTAGAGCACTTGGCTAATTTATAATAAAGTGGCGTCGACTGATTTTTACTTTACCATACAGGGTATGGTCAAGTATTGTAATCGTGCATGAAAAAAGTTTTTTTTCCAAATATCTCAAAAACGGCTGAAATTATTTTGATTAAAAAATTTGAGCGAAACCATGGCATTTCGCTCTACAAAAAAGCTCTAAGAAGTAAACATCGAAAAAATTTTATTTTTTGAGATAATAATTGTTTTGTCAAAATGTCTGTTAGTTAGTCTGGTTGTTTGGTTGTTAGTCTGTGCGTTACCAAATCTTTGTGGACGAGCTTGCTCAAAAACTAGTGTGAATATCGAAACCAAATTTCACACGTAGTTTTGGTCCATTGAGATTAAGAGCTGATTAGATTTTGGTGGATATCGACCCAAAATTAAGGGGGGAGGGTTAAAAATTAAAAATCTAGGCCGTTTGAGCAAAGTCAAATTTTGTATACATAATCAGTGGACGCCGAGAAGTCTAAAAATGAAACAACTAACCGCCCAAAATGGGGGGGGGGAGTGTAGGGTCAAAAAATAAAAATCTTGGCCATTTATCAAACTCAACCAAATTTTGTATACATAATCAGTGGACTCCTAGAAGTCTAAAAATGCAAAAACTAATCGCCCGAAATGAGGTGTAGGGTCAAAAAATGAAAATATAAGCTCTTGTTTCAGTCGAATTGATAACCTCTTTCTTTTTGAAGTCGGTTAAAAATTTAAAAATTATCTATTTCACTTTAACTGAAATCAAAATGCTTTTTAAAATTTGATCCAGAGTCAGATAGATGATTTGTCTGTTCGAAAATGAAATATATTTTTTTATTATTTCATCATTCGCGTCCCTATTTTATTAAATATTTTAAAATCGCAGGGAAGTGGACAAAAAAATCAAACAACAGAGCTAGTTATCCAATTTATCAGACGTTTCGTCACTTTATTGAGACTTCATCAGTGGCTCAATCATATAACTCTTTCTCAAAAATCTCTCAACTATATAAATTGAATAACTAGCTCTGTTGTTTGATTTTTTGTCCAGTTCCCTGCGATTTTAAAATATATTTTTTTATCTCGGGATGATCTATGAAATAGTTTATCTTTAATTAGAATTTTTTTAATTGGCCCAATGTGTATTGGGCACTAAAAATGTGTTACCTCTTTACGAGGTATATGAAACACTGTCTCAAAAAACAAAACGATTATAGAGCATAAAATAAAGCTTTATTGCACTACATATTGCAAGCAAAACATGTCAAGCCCCATTTTTTATAAGCCCATGGATTGCTCCATCCCTTAGGATGGTACTCTAGATCCTAGCTCGCCTAAGATTAATTAAAGCTAATGACACTTAAACCTAAAAGCATTTATTTAAGACTATTAGTCGTTTAAAAAAGCAGAAATCTACTTTTTATATACTACAGTTTTTCTTTTGACAGGTTTCGATTTTCCATTTCACTTCATCAAATTATTATTTCTATCCATTGAATATTACACTAACATTGTAATTCAAACTAAAAGAAAATTTTTCTAATTTATAAAATGGATTGAATTTTTATTAAAATATTTTAAATTTCGATCAAGAATGTATTTAGTATAAAACAATACTTAGATTTTACTTTCACATTCCACACAATACTTTTCTATACAGGCCTTCTTCATATTGCCAAAGGAAAATCTTTTTTTCTCAGTATGCTTGGCAAAAGAATTTTATTTTTTCCTTATTCGTGTTTAGAAATGGATGAAAGAAAAATAATTTCAAATTATCAATTTTACTTTACCATACAGGGTATGGTCAAGTATTGTAATCGTGCATGAAAAAAGTGATTTTTCCTTCTTTTTGTCGAAATATCTCAAAAACGGCTGAAACTAATATATTTTGATTAAAAAATTGAGCAAAACCATGGCATTTCGCTCTACAAAAAAGCCCTAATAAGTGAAGATTGAAAAAATTATATTTTTCGAGATAATAATTGTTTTTTCAAAATGTCTGTTAGTTTGTCTGTCTGTTAGTCTGTTAGTCTGTGCGTTACCATATTTTTGTGGACGAGCTAGCTCAAAAACTAGGGTGAATATCGAAACCAAATTCCACACGTATTTTTGGTCCATTGAGATTAACAGTTCATTAGATTTTGGTGCATATCGACCCAAAATTAAGGGGGGTGGAGATGGGGTTAGAAATAAAAAATCTAGTCCATTTGAGCAAACTCAACCAAATTTTGTATACATAATCAGTGGAACCCCAGAAGTCTAAAAATGCAAAAACTAACCACCCAAAGGGGGAGGGGGGATCAAAAAATTAAAAAATTAGACCCTTCTACCAAACTGAACAAAATTTTGTATACATAATCAGTGGGACCCCAGAAGTCTAAAAATGCAAAAACTATCCGCCCAAAATGGGCGGGGGTCAAAAAATGAAAATATAGACTCTTGTACCAAACTCAACCAAATTTTGTATACATAATCAGTGGCCCCCAGGAGTCTAAAAATGAATAAACTAACCCCCTCCCCTACATGATGATATAATTTTATTAAATATTAAATATAATTGAGGGGCCACGTTGTATGGTAAAGTCAAGTGGATAGCCACATCAGAACAAGTCAGCTTATTTTAGAGTACTTTATGCCAAGTTATTATTTTTTTTTTTTTGAAATTTCTCAAAAATGGCTGTAATGATTTTGATAAAAAAATTTGAGTGAACAGGTCTTACAGGTTACAAAAAATCCTCTCTTATAGTAAACATGAGGGAAAAAAATGAAATTTGCCAACATATTAATTTTGGAAATATCATATAAAAGGTTTATAATTTGAAAATATTTTCTTGCAGAGAGAAACAATAGTAGTCTATTTTCAAGAGGAAATCACTGAGGATGTCCACTGGTTGTTATAAATAATTACTTAACACATACCTATATATAAATTTATATTTGTAACAATGAGAGGACACACTCCTTGATTTCTTTTTAAAAAGCTTTATTGTTTATTTTTTGTTTATCAAAGTAAATTTATTAAGATAATTCACGCTAGAAAATTAATGAAAAGCAAATCAATGAATAACGAAAACTACAAATTCTGAATAAAAAAATAATAGAACGTCATTTTAATTATTTTAAAAACCGACGTTTCGAAAGATTTTCTCTCCTCCTTAGAGGTTTAAAAGGGTCAATGAAAAAAGCTGTTACAAGCAGTTACACACTTCCTTCTCGCCTCCTTTAACAGTTCTTGTGCTCTTCTGGGGAGATCTTCTGAAACGTCGCTTTTTAAGAGAATCAAAATGATATTCCAAAGATTTTTTTCGGAATTTGTAGATTTTGTTATTCTTGGGTTGTCTTTCCGTCAATTTTCCAATGAATCCTACCAGTCCGTCTCCAAATAAAATTACTTATAATTTAATAGACAAAATAGGTGGTCCCTAGCAAGGGACGACATTCCATTGAAACCAAAATGTCTTTATGGAAATTCGTCCCTGTAAAGGACCACCTTTTTAAGCGACATCAAAAAAGGAGGAGGTTCTCAATTCGACCGAATTTTTTTGTGTCTATGTTACTTAATATCTTCGCCAATTGTGAACCGATTTTGATGATTTTTTGCATTGGGTTCAGTCTAGTTTCCGATTGGTAAAAATATTAATTTCATTGGTATTGGACCTTTTTTGTTATGTTTGTTCAGGCATAACTTCTTTGTTTATGAACCGATTTTAATCATTCTTTTTGCGTTTGGATCAGTATAGCTCCAAGATAGTCAAGATATCTAACTATTTATTTATTTATTTAATGTATGTTCAGCGAGAACTTTTTGCCATGTGGACCGATTTCGATGATTCTTTTTTATTGGAAAGGGGTACTTAGGGGTGGTCCCATATTAATTTGGTCAAGTTATGATGATATGATCAATGATGAAATAACGTAAATCTCCAATTCTTATTAGCAAATAATCGAAATTATAATAAATTATAAAAAAATCTTAAAACATTCATTAAACCCACTAACATTTCGAGATAATTTCTCTATTTATGAATTGAATTTTATTATCATTTTCTGATTCATTCGCCTGATGCTTTATCTTACGAAAGGCAGCCAAGGTATTATATTAAGTCACTGTTAATAACATCACTCAAAAGAGAAAAATAAAAATAATGTTTATAAAAAAAATAAAACCACTTCAAAAAAAATAAATCGAACAAATAAAATAAAAAGAACTCAAAAATCTAATAAAATGCACTAAAAGGTATAAAATAATTATCTAATTTACTCACAACTAAAAGACGAAAAATTAACATGAATTACTTTTTGAAGTCGGTGCTAAACAAACTATATAAGCGAGCGTACCCTCCAAACGTAGTAAGTAATATCCGTCGAGTTCGATTCATAAAATGTATATTTTTGGCACCGACTTCAAAAAGTGATTTCATGTTAATATTTCGTCGTTTAGATGTAACTAAATTAGATAATTATTTATTTTATACCTTTTAGTGCATTTTATTTGATTTTTGAGTTTTTATTATTTTATTTGTTTCATTTAGTTTTTTTTACTTTATTTTGAAGTCGGTTTTATTTATTTTTTTTATAAAAATTATTAAATTTATGTTTGTTTGCAAAACTTCCAGTATAATATGTTAAAAAAATGAAATAGGGCTTTACGATAATTTTCACGCATAAAATCTAAACGAATTGTTGATCACTGTGGTGTGTAAGTAAATGTTTAACTTTTTTCTTTCTGTATTTGTTTAACGCATGCCAACCACCCTCTATAATGCATAAATCACATCAGATATGAAGCGATAAGAATCATGTCTCTTTAACATAAACTCACACATATATGTTAATGATTTCATTTCCCCGGTTTTGATAATATCGAAATAATTAAAAACAAAAAGAATGAGGGTTGCAGAAACGTTATATTTAGTATCACACGGTGGAAATTAAACTTTTTTTTACTATTATTATGATATCATGAACGGAAATAAAATGGCAGGAAAAAGTGAACACATTTTAAAGACTCGGTATGCTTTCCGCTAGAAATTTAATTATAACAATTTATTCGAAATTACTCGGTTCGCCCAGAAGGCTGTTTGAATTGAATTAACTCAATTTTATGCTATTTGTGTTTAAAAATGTCTGAAAAGTGGAAAATTGTTAAGATTATTTTCTGTGTGTTTGTGTATCTGGATAGGTACTAACGATAGTTTAATAAAGGAATGTAGAAAGTTCGTTCTGGGTCCAAAATGACTGTATTTACAATGCTGAGAAATGAATAGATTTTAGTTTATTTAACTTCAAAGCTTCTGGTACAGAAATGCAGAAAATATACAGGGTGGGGCATAAAGTTCTACCACATTTTGAAGTAGGTATAAAAAAATGAAAAAATTTAACTAGAAAAAAACTGAAATATAAAACATAAAATATTTTTTTTTAAGTGTTTTAAACATAATCAGACAAAAAAAGGGGGGGGGAGGGAGATAAAAATAGAAATTCTAGCCCTTTCGTCCAAACTCAATGAAATTTTGTATACATATTCTGTGAGCCCCAAAAAGACTAGAAATTCAAAAACTAAGCGCCCAAAATGGGGGGGGTGTCAAAAAAGAAAATTCTAGCCATTTCGACTAAACTCAACCAAATTTTGTATACATAATATAATAAACTAGCTGACGACCGGGCCTTCGGCCCGTGCGCTCCTACTTCGGCGGGGAGCGTCTCGTTCATACCAATTTAATAATTGAAATTTAAAATCTTACTGTAAGTATCGAAAGAATGTGCTGAATGAAATTGATTCAAAAATAAGGAAGAATAAGGAAAGATTTATTTAACACATTGCCTAAGCACGATCACTATCTGACCAATCAGAATCGTTCTAATAATTTAACGCTTTGGCATTGGCTATGCACTGGCCAATCAGATCGTTTCCACATACATATATATCCACATACTTTTCTATTTTATATATATAGATAGATAGATAGATAGATAGATAGATAGATATAATATACAGAATATGTGGACCCCCAGAAGGCTAGAAATGAAAAAACTAACCAAATTTTGTATACATAGTTTGGTCGAAAGTGCAATAATTTTCATTTTCGACCCTCCCTCCCCCTATTTTGGGTGGTTAGTTTTTGCATTTCTAGTCTTCTGGGGGTCCACAGAATATGTATACAAAATTTGGTTGAGTTTTGTTGAAAGGGCTAGAATTTTGACCCCCCCCCTTTCGTCTGATATAATGTTTAAAACACATTAAAAAAAAAATATTTTATGTTCTTTTCAAAAATATATTAAGTTTTTTTCTAGTTAAATTTTTTCATTATTTTATCCCTCTTCAAAATGTGGTAGATCTTTATGCCCCACCCTGTTATTTTTTGAATGATTTTATTCAAATTTACACTTGTCATTAAAAAGGCATAAAGAAATACGTTGGTGTTTTTTAATTTCAATTTATTATGAAATTAATCAATTTTTTTTTTTTTTTTTATTTATTAGGTAAATTAATCAATTTAATTATTTTAAAAGCACTATACTTGCTTATTATTATTTATAATTATTTATAATCAAAACTAATGAATTGAATATATCCATAGTAAATTAAATAAAAGATGAAGTAATAAATAAACTTTATTGAAAAGTATATATAAATTTTGGCAGCGACTAAAAAAATATTTTATTCTTTAATTCAGTCTTATTTGCTTTCGTTAAAAAGTATTTTTTATTTAAGTCTGTCGTTGACTTCCTAAGAATAATGCTTTAAGAATATACTGGGCGAGTTTTTTATCTTGAGACAGTCTTATAACTCAAAAACAATATGAAAAAAGTTTCAAATAAAAGTTTATTTATATCAGGGGAAACTAAACTATGCTATTGTTTGTCGACCTAGAATAAGCTTTCAAGGGTATTTCTAGGTCAAGTTTTGTTTTTACTTTATCCAATGCAAAGCATGGGTAAAAGTATTGTAATCGCTCTCGGGGCAAGCGTGGCTTCAAAGGGTCCTCAGGTAAAGACTACGGAACCCATGGACTCAATTAAAGTCACAAATTGTAGTATTCAATTAGGTTGAATATTAGCACGTGACGGTTTTGCCAAAAATTACATGGGGTCTCGTCGAGAGGCCAAAAAGTGCGATTTTTTCATTTAGTGCGTGCGTATGGATGGATGGATGTATGTATGGATGGATGTATGTATGTTATCGCTTTTTTGGCCCACGATTTTTTCCACACCGTTGCACCGATTGAAATGAAATTGAAAACCTACCATTAGTTTAACAAAATGAAGCGCTGATTAGTTTTTGGTACATATCGGCCCACAAACATTAGTACTTTATTTCGGTACTTTTTAGTTTTTTCTAAATATCTTGAAAATGACTTAACCAATTTTGATGAAATTTAATATCCTAATTAAATACCTTGGGGACCACACAAAAGGTTAAATAAAGTTTTTAGTAAAATTATATTTTAAAGTACTTTACTCTAGAGTAAGATGGTACTTTTTTAATTTTTTAAATTCTTTAAAATTTATTCATTTGAAAGTTTTAATATAGCTCATTTAGCCTTGCTTAAGTAAGAATGGATAGGCTTCTCTCTGTGAAATGCTAAAAATTTGGGAGGAATTTTTATGAGTAACCATAGTAACTGCGTTGTTTTCTTATCCGTTACCTTTGCTGAAGACAGAGAAATCGATTTTAAACCAAAAATAGCGATTGATTCTCATCTAGTTCTTGAGGAATAATCATTCTATATTGGATTTTTGACGTTTCGGTTTTTATTAGTAACCATTGCTGAAGACATAGAGAAATCGACTTTAAACCAAAAATAGCGATTGATTCTCATCTAGTACTTGAGGAATAATCATTCTATATTGGATTTTTGACGTTTCGGTTTTTATTAGTAACCATTGCTGAAGACATAGAGAAATCGACTTTAAACCAAAAATAGCGATTGATTCTCATCTAGTACTTGAGGAATAATCATTCTATATTGGATTTTTGACGTTTCGGTTTTTATTAGTAACCATTGCTGAAGACATAGAGAAATTGACTTTAAACCAAAAATAGCGATTGATTCTCATCTAGTACTTGAGGAATAATCATTCTATATTGGATTTTTGACGTTTCGGTTTTTATTAGTAACCATTGCTGAAGACATAGAGAAATCGACTTTAAACCAAAAATAGCGATTGATTCTCATCTAGTACTTGAGGAATAATCATTCTATATTGGATTTTTGACGTTTCGGTTTTTATTGGTAACCATTGCTGAAGACATAGAGGAATCGACTTAAAATCAAAAATAGCGATTGATTCTCATCTAATACTTGAGGAATAACAATTCTACATTAGGTTTTTGACGTTTCGATTATTATTGGTAACCATTGCTGAAGACATGGAGGAATCGACTTAAAATCAAAAATAACGATCAATTCTTATCTAATACTAGAGGAATAACCTTATTGCATTCCATTTTTGATGTTTTGACTATTAATGGAAACCTCTACTGAAAATGTAGAAGAATCGACTTAAAATCAAAAAGACTAAATTCTTTTTGGTAAACAACTCAAGCTTGAGTTGTTTGCCATAAAAGAATTTAGTCTTTTTGATTTTTAAGTCGATTCTTCTACATTTTCAGTAGAGGTTTCCATTAATAGTCAAAACATCAAAAATGGAATTCAATAAGGTTATTCCTCTAGTATTAGATAAGAATCGATCGTTATTTTTGATTTTAAGTCGTTTCCTCCATGTCTTCAGCAATGGTTACCAATAATAATCGAAACGTCAAAAACCTAATGTAGAATTGTTATTCCTCAAGTATTAGATGAGAATCAATGGCTATTTTTGATTTTAAGTCGATTCCTCTATGTCTTCAGCAATGGTTACCAATAAAACCGAAACGTCAAAAATCCAATGTAGAATGGTTATTCCTCGACTCTTAAATGAGAATTATTTTTGAATTAATTTCAATATGAACTACAAATTGCAAGTGATATCTGATTAATAATAAAGGAACAAACATATTAATATTTCAAATGAATTTGGATAAAGTTTAGCAACGATCCGTTGCAGTTTATTTAAATAGAAACCTATATGTTTCTGTACATATTCTTAATCTACGAAAAAAACTGAACAACTTTTATTAAAACTATTTTTTATACGACATCAAATAATAAAAAATATTAAATCAATTAGATCTCAAAAAGAAATCTTAATAATTATTTTTAACAATCATTCAACTTAATTATCAAATTTTCAGTTATTAAATAAATATTTATTAAATCGAAAAGTCATAACAATGAAAATAAGTGTTTATAATCATCTTAAAACTTCATTAAACACAGATTTAAGAGATTATTTTCTACTTAATAGATCTATCTAAAAATCTTGAGTTTAAAAAAGTTTATTTCTCGTGTCAATCCAGTAGATAGTTATATTGTATTACCATAATAAAAATGGAGCATTTTTTTGTTGAAGACAGAATTGAAATCGTCTTAATATATAGCGAGGGGTGAACCGCGATTAGAATTAGGTGACACCGTCTTTGGAATTACTTTGGAATTCATTAGATAATCTATTGTCATCTATAGTCTTCTACTTGGAAGTTTAAGTAGGTGTACACAATTTTAGGTCTTGGTTCACACCTCGATTTATGGTGAATGTAGAAAAAGTGTTATGTGGCTCCCATTGAAATGGATGGCGAGCGTTTTCCTGATAGAAATACACCCTCCCAATCTTCATTTTATCTTGTTGTAAATCGGTTAAAAAACAAACAAACAAGAAATGTAAAGGCTACGAAGAAATTGGAACTAGAATTGATCCAGAAGACTTGCGATAAACTCTGGAATGTCACAGAACAGTGTCGAAAAATTATTGAATTATTAATTATTATTAAACGGGCTGAGTGCCCTGGCGGGCGGCGTCTCAGTCCAAAAATTTTATTCGTCTTAAAAACCACACTCCAAATGTATACCTATAAACTCCCGAAAATACATAGTCTCTTAAAAGTTTCGCCTCATTTTTTTGATGACACAGCTACAGAAATGAGGCTCTAGATATGAATCTGGAAGTATTTTTTTCTATAATCTACAGCATTGTGATATTTTTTGTGTGGAAATAGATTTATTTAAATAAGTGGTATCGTGTGAGGAGGAGAATTATATTAAGTATATCATTTTTTTAAAAATTGAATATTTAATTTTTGAGTGGTGAAGGAGGGGGGTAATAATTATCAATATATTTAATGTTTCTTAATTTAAAATCAATTGGAGTCTTTCATTTCGAAATTTGAGTCCAAACTACGATTATATTTCAAATTTGCCGCAAATATACCGATGGCGCTCTCTCTTGGCAGCATTACGTCAGCGTTGCGGCAAATTAATCTAGACAAATATATATAGTATTATTTACTTAATAATTAAATATTTGATAATTAAGTTAAATAATTGTTTAAGATAATTATTAAGATTTTTTTTAGATATAATTGATTTAATATTTTTTACTATTTGATGTCGTATAAAAAAATAGTTCTAATAAAAGTTGTTCAGTTTTTTTTTTGTTAATTCAGAATATATACAGAAACTTATATGTTTCCATTTAAAAAACAGAACTTGACCTCGAAATACCCTTGAAAGCTTGTTCTAGGTCGAGAAACAATAGTGTAGTTTAGTTTCCCCTCGATATAAATAATCATTTATTTGAAACTTTTTTACATATAATGCACTGTTTTTGAGTTATAAGACTGTCTCAAGATAAAAAACTCAACCGGTATATATATATTTTTTTGAGATAATACTTATTTCTAAGCACGTTTATTATATTTCATACAAAATAAAGAAATTAAAACGAGAAGTGGTGATCTCTTCTGTAATGGAAATTCGTCTCTTGTTGAAAAGCAGCATTTTTTTGTTTGTTTAATTTGTATGCTCTACAGCACATCCTTAAATAGAGTATTAATAGTCATTCTAATAATTATGAGTGGCACGTTCAACTAGAAAAGCGATTTCAATCTGGAAAATAATCCATTCAATTGCCGGGTTCTAGTAGTACTGGTAGTAGTAATAGGGGGTATTGGTAGGTAGGAGTCGAACATTCATTCTCAATCGGTTATAATAAATCACGCGAAACGATTTTCTGTTTAGACACGATAGATTTTACTTTATTTAAAAAAGAATATTTCCACCCTCTATTATTTCAGCTAAATTAGCTTTTGAATAATAAGGCATGCATGAAATGAGGGATAGATTCTAATTAGCAGTCTATTTTGACCTGCACATTTATTTATTTTTTTAAATCAAATCAAATGTAATATATCGACACGGAAGGCAGGAGAGTATTCAAATAATTAATAAACGTTTTATATGGTTGTTTTTAGTTTACCATACAGGGTTATGGTCAAATATTATATTCGTAAATTGTTGATTGTAGGGCCAATCCTGTTATAGATAACTCTTTCTAAGAGTTTATAACGATAAATAAATATTGTATTCTTGGATGAAAATTGTTTTTATTTTACTTTTTTTACTTTGTTTTTTAGAAATATCCCAAAAACTATTTTGAACCAAAAAAAATTGGTAACGCACTAACGTATTAACAGACATTTTGACAAAACAATTAATATCTCGAAAAATATAATTTTTTCGATGTTTTCTTATTAGGGCTTTTTTTGTAGACGAAATGCCCTGGTTTCGCTCAATTTTTTTAATCAAATTAATTTTAGGCGTTTTTTAGATATTTTGAAAAAGCGAAGCAAAAAAAACAATTTTTTCATGCATTATTACAATACTTGACCATACCCCGTATGGGCAAGTAAAAATGAATGAAAGCATGGTGTTTTGGTCTACAAGAAAGCCCCATAGAGTCCACATAACAAAAAATATATTTTACGAGGTATTTGGTTAAAATATCTGTTAGGGCGTTATCAAATTTTGTTGTATGCTCTAGTTCAAAACTAGTGTAAATATCAAAACGAAATTTCAAGTTTTTTTCATTGTATTGAGATTAAGAGTTAATTAGGTTTTGTTTGAAATCGAACACAAAATTAGGGGACAAGGCTCTTAAAAGATTAAAATTATAAAATTTTCAAAGCAATAAAATCAAGAAAAATAGAATTTACTATAAAATGGTCCTATAATAAAAAGAGCGTCATTATATCTTTCGAAGACCAACATAGAGCTGGTCAAAAAAAGAAATATCGATATAAGTATTAGACCACTGTTTCTCAACCTTTTGTAGAGCGAGGAACCCTAGAGAACTTTTTCTGAGGCACCCTCTAATACTAAAATATCAGACATTTAATTTTTCGTCAAAATATCAACATCATGGTACTTGTATAGCTTACAAATATAACATACCGCCGCCGATGACGGTGTTGCCATATTTTAAAAATTTGCTAGATTTTTGGGGCAATTGGTAACAACAAACGTGCATTTTAAATTACAATTCCTAATTTTCATGAATAATATTATTTAATTGGATGTTGATGAAGGCAGTCCACGGTGGTTGTAAAAAATAAGACTATAATGGTTTTATTATTTTACATTTATTTGTTAAACCGACGTTTCGGAGATTTATTCTCTCCTTCTTCAGGGTAACAAAAAGTCAATGAAAGTAGTTCAAATCATAATTACTTCCTGTCTCCTTTGACAATGCCAAAAAAACATTATAAAATTTTTTCATCTCGAATAGAAAAAAGCAATTTGGTTTTCATATTGTTACTAATGTAACGTAATCGTTATATTATAAGAAAGTTAAGGAAATTTACAGCAACAAACATTGTATCACTGAGGCAATAATAGTGATGTTCATCGCATTCTTAAGTATCAATGGTTTTATTTGACTATAAGGTAATAAATACTTAGACTCTAAATTTAGTAAGTATATTTTTCTTTACATGACAAATTTTTTAGGGGTAATACTACTAACTGCTATTTTAAGCGCTGGGAACCCTAAACCTCTCTTTGTGGAACACTAGGGTTCCGCGGAACCCAGGTTGAGAAACACTGTATTAGACTAACTATGTTAAATCGCTAGTGACCCAAAAGAGGGGAAGGGGAAGGGACAGTCAGAAAATAATTTAAAATAATAAAATATTCAAACAAAAATCGAAGAAAACAGATATTTACAATAGAAGAGTTTCATTTATACAATGAGATATGATTAATTGCTAATGGGCTTAAAATTAAGAGGGGGTGTTGTTTCCTAAATAATTATTAATTATTTTATTAAATATTAAAAATAAGAGAGAGGCAGCTGTATTTAGAATAAACAATTAAGAATTTAATTGAATATATTTTTTCTTACCGAGAGACCTACCAGCGGTGTTGATTCTTAAGGGTTTTTATGAATTATTTCAAAATAGTTATAGTTTTTTCGATAAATTATTTTAGATAGATTACTGTTTTCATAATAAGCGTAAATTTTAACTTCTAAGAGTCTCTTATAAAATGAAAATTAAAAAAGGTTTTTTTTATCAAATGAACTCTGTATTTGAAAAGGGTTGACTTGTGAAAGAGGAATAAGAAGGTAGGAGGGCAAATGCGGTTGATTGATTTTTCAATCGAGTCGGTCGAGTTAAAAGCGAACATGAATTGGCTCAGTAAATAATAGTATAAGAAAAGAGTGTTGAAAGAGAAATTCTTTCCAGGGGGTAGAAGAAACCCCGCGAAGAGAATAAAAGCAAATGGCAATTTAAGAGAATGGTAGGCAAGATGTAAAGGAAAAATTTCAATGTAAATATTGCTCAGTATTACTCACTACTTAATACACTCAAGCGGGCCTAAGATTATTAGGACTTTATTTATCCTCTCCACTGTAATTTTCCTGGGAAAATTTTTCTCAGGGGTGGTTTCCCAATGCCTTCCCCAGAAGGGATCAGAACTTGAACCCGCACTATCTTGATTAGAAGGCATTCACTTTAATCACTTGGCCAACCTGAATCCTGGTTTGAGTATCAGAATTCAAATATCCACACCAACTCGAGAACAAATCTTAAAAAATTCGTTCTAGTGCCAAAATGTTTCTACCAACACTCAACTAATTTTTTACCCGGTAGATACTTTTCTCAGAAAAAAGCTTAAGGAAATATGTTAAATGTTAAATCAAAATTAAGAATACATAGAAAACTTAAAATTAAAAATTAAGAAATATGTTACACCAACGACGCAGTAATCATTCCAGAGAGCGAAAAAGACCTCCAACAAATGATCAACAAATTCCAAGCCAAAGCTAAGGAATTTAACTTAGATATCTCGATTCCTAAAACCAAATCCATGCCAATATGTAGAAGACCAACCAGATGCAAAGTTGTGATAAACGATACAAGAATCAAACATGTCTCGAAATTCAATTACCTCGGACCTGAGGTGAGCAGCGGAAATATATACGGGGAGGTGCAGGCCCAAGTGATGAAGGCAGCAAAGCTCATGGGATGTCTTCGAGACGTAGTTTGGAACAATAAATATATGCCCAAGGACTGTAAGACCCGGAAATATAAAACCTGCATAACACCTATCTTAACCTACGCCGTAGAAAGAAGAGCAGAAACCACCAAAACCAAAAAGAGACTGCAAGTAGCCGAAATGAAAGTACTGAGATCAATATCAGGACTCAGTATAAGAGATAAAGTTCGAAATGAAAACATCCGAAATAAATGTGGTATGGACGATGAGAGGTTCGCCAAACACGCCCTACTCTCCAAACCATCCACAAAGAGACCTCTTGGAAGATCTCCAAAAAGATGGATTGACAGTTGGCAAGACTCCGAGGAAGACTCTGGAAATTAACAGAAGAAATCCTAAATTAAGAAGAAGAAGAAGAAGAAATATGTACAATATTGTATTGTATTTATATAATAGATATTTACTTACATAATGTCATGACTGACTTTACGCTCTTTTGAATTAAACACAATTGTCAAAATATTTGTTATTTCACATACGAATTAAATATTTATTTAATATAATATTTGAAAAAATTCCTAGTTATAAAAATCCCCATATGATACACTGAAAACAAGAAAAAGGAAGACTTTGTTGAACCGTGTTACTTCAAATTCGTGTAAAAAAGAATTGGGTGTATTGTGAAAAGAAAAAATTGATTATTTTAAATCTGGGAGATAGAAGAATGTAATTAAATCATATTTTTGTATTCCTTTTCTATTTTTTAAATTCAATGCGCCGCCAGAGACGACCCACTGAAACATGCTGCCTTATCAATACAGCGAAGCCTGCCTTCCAGACTAGCCTAAGTATTAAATTCACGCAAAAATTCGCAATTTTTGCCTATTGTTTTGAACAATGTCTGGAACGCGGAGAAAAATCATTTTTAACCATGATTTTTTTTCTGTTTGTATTTTTCTTCGTATAATCATAAAAATAAAGTAATATTTCAAAGAGATGAAGGTCAATTATATTGTTATCTAATTTAAACCCACTTCTACATATTTGATTGACTTAAAATTTTGTACGCTTATATATTCATAATAATATTACGATCTATATTCAATAAATTATGAGTATTGGTAGTTACATATCCTCTAAAATTTCAAAAAAAAAAATTCAAAAAATATCATTTTTTTAAAAATAATATTTATAAGATTGGATCTGAGAATTTTATTTATATTAATTTATTTATTTATTTTTCGAGGATCTTAATTCTCTTTCAGAATAGGTGTTGATTTTCTTTGTTTGCAAAAAATAATAACACAGTTATATTTTTTCCTTTATTTTTATTTTATTTTATTGTTATATCAAAGGACGTTTCGACATATATATACATACATTCATGTCATCATCAGCCTAAAAATAAAATCAATAAAAATCAACACCTATTCTGAAAGAGAATTAAGATCCTTTAAAAATAATATTGAATTTTTTAACTAAAAGATCTGGAGCCAGTATGCCCAAAATCTAATCAGTTCTCCGTTTTGTAAATACACAAATTTTAGAACACAAAAACCCACTTTCTTTTATTCTTTTCTTATCGTTTGTTTGTTTAATAGAATAGAATAGAATTTTTATTATTTTTTGTACAAGGTACACAAACAAGTACATAATTATTTATACAGATCCGAAACACCAATCACAATCTATTTTCACTCCAAAATCACACTTCCAATCGAATTAATACCCCTTACAAAATTTAAGATCTTATATATGTTTGTTTGTTTAATTAAATCCATATGATTGTTTTTGCCTTATATGAGCAGTAAAAATTACAGTAGCAGTAAGTAAAAATTACAATAAAATCTCTTACAAATTTTCACGGTTTAGGCCCAGGTGTGTTGATCATTCAAAAAACAATTAGATAATAAAAAGCAAAACAGAATTTAAAAGTTTACTAAAAGTGAAGGCCGAAAGAAAATCGTGATAATTTATGTATTCAAACACACAGACAGAAAAAAATAACTGAAGGTTTTCTACATTTGATTCAATCGAGAATCCGCAGTAGTCTCGCTAGATAAAAATATATCTTTTTTTCAAATCAGCGCGGTCAAAATAATTCTTGTTGACGTATCAATTATTCTTTGATAAATTAATGAGAAAATTAAAATTTAGAAAAAAATAAATTATTTTTCTCCATGTTTCAGACATTTTTATACACAATGAGCAAAAAAATTGCGTATTTTCAATAAAGGCTGTCTGATGGGCGTACCGAGTAAAATAAATCGTTCTCATGCCAGAGAAACTTTCGTTCTTGTTTCAATTCCATTCCAATTCATTAGTGTAAATGTGACCGCCGTGTTTAATTCGTATTCACATACCCGTATACCCCCTAGATACTACTATTCCCTACTAGCTTCATTGAATGCAAGTTTTCATGTTAGGGCGATAAATTGCACTTTAAGACACTGAGGGTGGAGGCTCCCGAAAGTGGGTGCGGAAGGGCGGTGGACCCTATTTCGAAGGAAATGAGAGTTCAGCATGCAATCCACCCCCACCGCCCAGACCACACATATTCGAGCTCATTTATGTTCTATATTGATCGGAAAGATATACTTAACCACAAATGGATGGTAGATAACCTATCCCACAAAATTAGCACTAGAAATTAGTCACGTGGCATTTGTAAGAAGAAATCCATAAAATTGTTTTTCGAAGTGTCAATTGCTTAATCCCAATAACAAAATTACCCTCACTGATTACAATTTACAATTAATATCACGGCTCGACATAAATTAAACAAACATATTCATCTATTAACCTAACAATGGATCCTAATAGAGTTTTTACGCTGATTTTCATGTCATTTTCCGATTTTTTCAACAGATACAGAATCATTTCACAAGTAACAAGTTAATCTATCAGAACAATCCCAATTAACGCCTTTCATTAATGTTATGTTTACATTTATTATATTTAGAAAAGTAATTCTGGTGTTCAATTTAGAAATTTAATAAATAATAATTAAATAATAAAATAAAGGTTTTTAAATATTAGATTTTTTATTGGCTTTGCGGCATTTCTAGCCATAACCCAATTTACGATATTTATTATTATTTTTTTCTTAATTTGTCTCTACCCAGGGATCAGATTTTAGCTGGATGCCTCGAGTCGGATTCGAACCCGGGTCCATCTCGTTAGCAGGCTGGTACGCTAACCCCTAGCCTAACCCGACCCCTTAAATAAGAGATAACTTTTTTATGTTTACTTTTTCCACAACACTGGCCCCTTAGAGAATTCATTATAATAAAATAGGGCCTCCAAACAAGGTTTTACTTAAATACAATAAAAATATGACATTTTTCAACAACCATCAACTCCGTGAAACTTTACAGCGGGATCATTTTCTGGCGATTGAATATGTAAAGCAAAATCGATTAGCTAACAAAATAAACGATTCGATACAGAACACAGTTATAGAAAAATTTCTAAATTGAACAACAGAATTACTTTTCTAAATAAATGAAAACGTAAGAGAATGAAAGCCATTATTTGTGATTGTACTGATAGATTAACTTGTTACCAGTAAAATGATTCTGTATGTAAAACGTCTGCTGGAGATCAGCTGTGCGTGTTTTTGTGACTTAGCTACTTAGATGAGTTTTATAACCACCAGTAAATAATTTTAAAAAGTTTTAACCCTCCGTAAGTCGCAACTGTGCCAAAAACGCACAAGGGGTACTTTTCATATCGCTCTCCCGCGCCTTGGGGAGCCAGCCCCGCCGTCATTTTTATTACCTTCCTGACTCGATGGGACTATCACGACCCCCCTCCCCCCACACACCTCATTTGTCTCTAGAACGTCCGTGTGAATAGTTGTAGCTCAAGTGTGCTCAAAAAGCACATTGCGGCCTAACTCGTTACACTTTTCAAGCTATCTATTTTCAATTTTTTTTTCTTCGTACATTCACCTAAATTAATTAAATTTCATAAGTTGATGACGTTATTTTGTCGGATTTATAATTGTTGGGTCAGTTTTTTACGAAAAAATAAGATTGGACCACGAGGTGTGCGTCGATCGCATATTGGGACCGAACTTGTTTTGACACAACTAGGAAGTTTATATTTCATTATTTCTTTTTTTTTTTAGGTCAATATGTCCAAGAAGAGGTATGATTTGAGTAGTCCGAGGTATTTGGAGAAGATAATGAATCTTTATATATAGCGGGTGATGAGAGAGTGGAAAACGAGGATTTGGGGGCTGTCCTTCCAACTTTTCTGAGGGGTCTTCTTCGGGTAACAAATCTGGGGCGGACTAACTTCACACACACCTAATTGAAGTGCCTATGTGTTTTTTATTTTAGTTTTTTACATTTAATAGATATTTCAGGCCACATTATCAAAAGACTATGGGGACTGGTCAAAAAATGGGAATTTTATATTTTATTTTGAATTTTGAGTAATAAAACATTTTTTTTTAATTTTACCCTTTAGGTATATCCTAAAACAGCGAAGTCAAAAGGGATGTCTCCCAGATTTGGAGGTTATGGTAATTTTAAAATTGTGTGTTTTTTTGGCACATTGCGACCGACGGAAGGTGCTCAAGAGTTGCGACCGACAGAGGGTTAAAAGAAAAATATTAAGACATGCACTGATGTTTTCCTGCGTACTTGCACTGAGGAAGAGCAGAGTTGTAGCGCTCGAAACGTGCTAAAAATCGATATTCTTACTTCTTCCTAAAATAAAAGTTTAAATAAGAGATAACTCGTCCTATTTTATGAAATTATGAAATGACCAACTTTTTAAAATTATATTCATTATCAGGTCGATGGTGAGATCTCGAGCCCTATAAGTCTTGGGAAACTACATAGTTTCAGAGATTCTTAAGATCGTAGAATAAAAAATAAAAGCAGAAGCACTTCAAAGACACTGAAGGGTGGAGATTTAGTTAAAGTAGGAAGGAGACGAGCTCAGTTGTTTGCTTTCAAGAATCACTTAATCAATTAACTCGTCAACAACAACAACACCGCCCCATTTCTCTCGGCTAATCCAATCAGTGTTGAACCCGCTCTCGCTTCTTCTAAATCAAATGATTTATCTTCCGATGAAACAAAAAGAGGCCCACCAGTGGGGGCAGAATTATCCGCTTTAATACCGAAAACGAGGCCGAAATAAAGAAGAAGGCATAAATTTCCGTAATAAACTCATAACAAAAAAAATAAAAAGTTTTTAAGTAGCAGAGAAAATAGGTGGTGTGAATTAAAATTAAAACATTGAAGGAGACAATAAAAGAGTGTGTCTTCTGCTGGAATTATAAATTTTATTTATAACTATCGTTATAAATAAAAACCGACTTCAAAAAAATTAAATGAAACCAATAAAATAATAAGAACTCAAAAATAAAATAAAATCCACTAAAATATATAAAATAATTATCTAATTTAGTTACAACTAAACGAGGAAATATTAACATGAAGTCACTTTTTGAAGTCGGTGCTAAACAAACTATATAAGCGAGCCTACCCGCCAATGTACTAAAAGTAAGATCCGACGAGTTAATTCATAAAATGTATATGTTTGGCACTGACTTCAAAAAGCGATTTCATGTTAATATTTCGTCGTTTAGTTATATCTAAATTAGATAATTATTTTATACCTTTTAGTGCATTTTATTTGATTGTTTAGTTCTTATTATTTTATTTGTTGCATTCAAAAAAATTTTGAAGTCGGTATTATTTTTTTTTTTATAAAAATTATTTCATTTTTGAACCATAAGTTCTAAAGCTAGAAAGCCCACAATCAAATCAGTTTTTCGCATTGGAAATACAAACTCGTGAGACGAACTTTATATGACTTTTCGGTCTAGGGTTTTCGTGGATATCCGTATCCAGACACACAGTCAAAAAAAATCATGGTTGAAAATATTTTTTCTACATGTTTCAGAAATTTGTAAACACAATGAGTCAAAAAAATTGCGTGAATTCAATACTAGGCTCGTTTAACAGGCAGACTTCGCCTGGCTGTTGGGAACACCAAAAGAAATATTATTTGAAGGAGACAATATAAGAGTGTGTCTTCTGCTGGAATTATATATTAATTCCACCAGAAGACTACACTCTTTTATTGTCTCCTTCAATATATAAAAATTCTGCTACCCTCGGCACAAAAACTTTAAATTTATAATTAAAACATTTTAATATTATTCTATAATTAGATTAAAAAAATGTTGAATAGTTATTTTAATAAATAGATATATAGTGTGTGTGCCAAATGACTTGAAGAAGGCAAATTCCTAAAGGAAAGGAGTACTTTCGGTACTTTAATTTCAACCAATATCTTGCGCTACCTCTTCTATCATTTTTAAACTCGTCGTTTCTCAGCTATTGATAAAAATCAAAAACCACTAAAGGCTTCCGATCGAAAAGGATTTGCAGAGAATTATTTATTGATTATATATAACTTTAATAGATGTCACTATTATTGTAATTTTCGCCTATGGGCGTTTTACATATTTTCACAAAACTCCTAATATTTAGAATCCTTTCCTTAATTTAATTTAAAATTTATGAACACTAAACAAGATGTTATTATTGAGAATCAGAACAATTTAAAAAAATTTTGGACCATTTTTTAAAAAAATTGCAAAAAAATAAATAAATAAAATAAAATATAAACTCATAGAATAAAGAGGAACTTAATGCTTCTTCGATGCCAATCCAAACATTGAGGTACATTTTAGATAGCAAGTGATATTATGACTCTTATAATAAATTCCACCTCTCTCACTTTCTACCCAAACACTATTTATATTTAAATATATAAGATATACTAATAAGAAATATAAAAAATTGTTTTTACTTCCTAAATTTATCATTTATTTTATTTATTTATTTATTCCTATTTTAAATTTTATAAATACATACATAGTTATAATTGTATGAATGTATTCTAGTATATATGGTAAACATGTAAATATTGTAACTCTTTAAAATAAACTGCAACGGATCGTTGCTAAACTTTATCCAAATTCATTTGAAATATTAATATGTTTGTTCCTTTATTATTAATCACATTTCACTTGCAATTTGTAGTTCATATTGACATTAATTCAAAAATAATTCTCATTTAATAGTTGAGGAATAACCATTCTACGTTTGATTTTGACATTTCGGTTTTTATTGGTAACCATTGCTGAAGACATGGAGGAATCGACTTAAAATCAAAAATAGCCATCGATTCTCATCTAATACTTGAGGAATAACAATTCTACATTAGGTTTTTGACGTTTCGATTATTATTGGTAACCATTGCTGAAGGCATGGAGGAATCGACTTAAAATCAAAAATAACGATCGATTCTTATCTAATACTAGAGGAATAACCTTATTGCATTCCATTTTTGATGTTTTGACTATTAATGGCAACCTCTACTGAAAACGTGGAAGAATAGACTTAAAATCAAAAAGACTAAATTCTTTTATGGCAAACAACTCAAGCATGAGTTGTTTACCAAAAAAGATTTTAGTCTTTTTGATTTTAAGTCTATTCTTCCACGTTTTCAGTAGAGGTTGCCATTAATAGTCAAAACATCAAAAATGGAATGCAATAAGGTTATTCCTCTAGTATTAGATATGAATCGATCGTTATTTTTGATTTTAAGTCGATTCCTCCATGTCTTCAGCACTGGTTACCAATAATAATCGAAACGTCAAAAACCTAATGTAGAATTGTTATTCCTCAAGTATTAGATGAGAATCGATGGCTATTTTTGATTTTAAGTCGATTCCTCCATGTCTTCAGCAATGGTTATCAATAAAAACCGAAACCTCAAAAATCCAATATAAAATGGTTATTCCTCAAGTACTAGATGAGAATCAATCGCTATTTTTGGTTTAAAGTCGATACCTCTATGTCTTCAGCAATGGTTACCAATTAAAACCGAAACGTCAAAAATCCAATATAGAATGGTTATTTCTCAAGTATTTGATGAGACTCAATCGCTATTTTTGGTTTAAAGTCGATTCCTCTATGTCTTCAGAAATGGTGACCAATAAAAACCGAAACGTCAAAAATCCAATATAGAATGGTTATTCCTCAAGTACTATATGAGAATCAATCGCTATTTTTGGATTAAAGTCGATTCCTCTATGTCTTCAGCAATGGTTACCAATAAAAACCGAAACGTCAAAAATCCAATATAGAATGGTTATTCCTCAAGTATTTGATGAGAATCAATCGCTATTTTTGGTTTAAAGTCGATTTCTCTATGTCTTCAGCAATGGTCACCAATAAATACCGAAACGTCAAAAATCCAATATAGAATGGTTATTCCTCAAGTATTTGATGAGAATCAATCGCTATTTTTGGTTTAAAGTCGATTCATCTATGTCCTCAGCAATGGTCACCAATAAAAACCGAAACGTCAAAAATCCAATATAGAATGGTTATTCCTCAAGTATTTGATGAGAATCAATCGCTATTTTTGGTTTAAAGTCGGTTCCTCTATGTCTTCTGCAAAGGTAAGGGATAAGAAAACAACGCAGTTGCTATGGTTACTTATAAAATTTCCTCCCAAATTTTTAGCATTTCACAGAGAGAAGCCTATCCATTCTTATTTAAGCAAGGCTAAATGAGCTATATTAAAAGGTTCAAATGAATAAATTTTAAAGAATTAAAAAAATTAAAAAAGTACTCTCTTACTCTAGAGTAAAGTACTTTAAAATATAATTTTACTAAAAACTTTATTTATCCTTTTTTGTGGTCCCCAAGGTACTTAATTAGGATATTAAATTTCATCAAAATTGGTTAAGTCATTTTCAAGATATTTAGAAAAAACTAAAAAAGTACTGAAATAAAGTACTAATGTTTGTGGGTCGATATGTACCAAAATCTAATCAGCGCTTCATTTTGTTCAAAGAATGCTAGGTTTTCAATTTCATTTCAATCGGTGCAACGGTGTGGAAAAAATCGTGGGCCAAAAAAACGATAACATACATCCATCCATACATACATACATCCGCACGCACTAAATGAAATAAACTGCAACGGATCGTTGCTAAACTTTATCCAAATTCATTTGAAATATTAATATGTTTGTTCCTTTATTATTAATCAGATATCACTTGCAATTTGTAGTTCATATTGACATTAATTCAAAAATAATTCTCATTTAAGAGTCGAGGAATAACCATTCCACATTGGATTTTTGACATTTCGGTTATTATTGTAACCATTGCTGAAGACATAGAGGAATCGACTTAAAATCAAAAATATCCATCGATTCTCATCTAATACTTGAGGAACAACAATTCTACATTAGGTTTTTGACGTTTCGATTATTATTGGTAACCATTGCTGAAGACATGGAGGAATCGACATAAAATCAAAAATAACGATCGATTCTTATCTAATACTAGAGGAATAACCTTATTGCATTCCATTTTTGATGTTTTGACCATTAATGGCAACATCTATTGAAAACGTGGAAGAATCGACTTAAAATCAAAAAGACTAAATTCTTTTTGGTAAACAACTCAAACTTGAGTTGTTTGCCATAAAAGAATTTAGTCTTTTTGATTTTAAGTCGATTCTTCCACGTTTTCAATAGATGTTGCCATTAATGGTCAAAACATCAAAAATGGAATGCAATAAGGTTATTCCTCTAGTATTAGAAAAGAATCGATCGTTATTTTTGATTTTATGTCGATTCCTCCATGTCTTCAGCAATGGTAACCAATAATAATCGAAACGTCAAAAACCTAATGTAGAATTGTTATTCCTCAAGTATTAGATGAGAATCGATGTCTATTTTTTATTTTAAGTCGATTCCTCCATGTCTTCAGCAATGGTTACCAATAAAAACCGAAATGTCAAAAATCCAATATAGAATGGTTATTCCTCAAGTATTAGATGAGAATCAATCGCTATTTTTGGTTTAAAGTCGATTTCTCTATGTCTTCAGCAATGGTTACCAATAAAAACCGAAACGTCAAAAATCCAATATAGAATGGTTGTTCCTCAAGTATTAGATGAGAATCGATGGCTATTTTTGATTTTAAGTCGATTCCTCCATGTCTTCAGCAATGGTTACCAATAAAAACCGAAATGTCAAAAATCCAATATAGAATGATTATTCCTCAAGTACTAGATGAGAATCAATCGCTATTTTTGGTTTAAAGTCGATTTCTCTATGTCTTCAGCAATGGTTACTAATAAAAACCGAAACGTCAAAAATCCAATATAGAATGATTATTCCTCAAGTACTAGATGAGAATCAATCGCTATTTTTGGTTTAAAATCGATTTCTCTGTCTTCAGCAAAGGTAACGGATAAGAAAACAACGCAGTTGCTATGGTTACTCATAAAAATTCCTCCCAAATTTTTAGCATTTCACAGAGAGAAGCCTATCCATTCTTACTTAAGCAAGGCTAAATGAGCTATATTAAAACTTTCAAATGAATAAATTTTAAAGAATTTAAAAAATTAAAAAAGTACCATCTTACTCTAGAGTAAAGTACTTTAAAATATAATTTTACTAAAAACTTTATTTAACCTTTTTTGTGGTCCCCAAGGTACTTAATTAGGATATTAAATTTCATCAAAATTGGTTAAGTCATTTTCAAGATATTTAGAAAAAACTAAAAAAGTACTGAAATAAAGTACTAATGTTTGTGGGCCGATATGTACCAAAAACTAATCAGCGCTTCATTTTGTTAAACTAAAGGTAGGTTTTCAATTTCATTTCAATCGGTGTAACGGTGTGGAAAAAATCGTGGGCCAAAAAAACGATAACATACATACATCCATCCATACATACATCCGCACGCACTAAATGAAAAAATCGCACTTTTTGGCCTCTCGACGAGACCCCTTGTAATTTTTGGCAAAACCGTCACGTGCTAAAATTCAACCTAATTGAATACTACAATTTGTGACTTTAATTGAGTCCATGGGTTCCGTAGTCTTTACCTGAGGACCCTTTGAAGCCACGCTTGCCCCGAGAGCGATTACAATACTTTACCCATGCTTTGCATTGGATAAAGTAAAAATGGCACTTTTGGCCTCTCGACGAGACCCCATGTAATTTTTGGCAAAACCGTCACAGTGCTAAAATTCAACCTAATTGAATACTACAATTTGTGACTTTAATTTAGTCCATGGGTTCCGTAGTCTTTACCTGAGGACCCTTTGAAGCCACGCTTGCCCCGAGAGCGATTGCAATACTTTACCCATGCTTTGCATTGGATAAAGTAAAAAGGAAGGAAAATAGATTAATTTCCGAGGTCATTAAAAAAATTCTCGTGTATTTACAAGCGATGTGTTGGGGAATTATCTTAAGGAGCGTACCGAGAATACTCTATTCCAGAGGGCTTCGCTCCCTGGCCAGCAAAAGGCATTGCCACGCGGATTGTTGTGAATTTAATGTAAAATATGTTAATTTTGGCCGTTTAAACAATAAATAAACAAATATAAAAGTAAGGTTGACGTTTTTAATTAATTAATAAAATAAAGTATTACATTATATTTATAACTAGATTAGACGACCGGGCCTTCGGCCCGGCGTCACCTAGCCCTTGGCGGGGAGCGTCTCGTTCATACCAATTTAATAATTGAAATTTAAAATGATACTGTAAGTAATGAAAGAATGTGAATGAAATTGATTCAACAATAAGGAACAATAAGGAAAGATTTATTTACCACATTGACTAAACAAAATCACTATCTGACCAATTAAAATCGTTCTAATAATTTAACGCTTTGCCATTGGCTATGCACTGGCCAATCAGATCGTTTGGATCATACAAACATATATACATACTTTTCCCTTGTATATATAGATAGATAGATATTTAAAACGTTTTATTTTCCAATTTTAAGAATTGATCAGAAAATCTGATTTTAAAAAATCGCTCGACCTTGGAACGTGTACCATCGGTTGAAGATCGTTTGCCTAAATTATCTGAAAATGGCTACGACCAATAGCCCACTGTATATTTAGAAAGGGAGAGCGAGGGAGAACGTAAATTTAATTAACTGTCTCATTTGCTTGAAAGCCCTGTCCTCTCTAATTGCTTATAAGTTCAATTGATGTTAATGTAATTCAAATGAAGTGGAAGCAAAGTCCAAGAAGTAAATCTCAAGTCCTAAATGTACTTCGAGTCGATCGTGTGGGTTGCGTGTCTCTCTAGTGTTCATCATCGTTCGCCCTCAGGCAAAAATATTACCCCCTTATTCATTCTCATTAGGGCTCTCTTTTGACCTTTACAAGGCGTTTAAACGAAAGATAATATTATTTCATAACAGAAATACTTATTTTATATAGCTAAGCAAATGCTTAGAGAAATTTTTGGGCTCATGACATGTCTGTGCCCCCCCCCCCCACCATCTCTCAAAAAAATAAAAAAATAGAAGGGCTCGCAATATGTGTGTTATTCTCATTGATTGGTGTTTATCTGAATAATATTGCTATTAAAATTAAAAAATGGATTACTAGGTAGGATTGCAATAAGCAATACAGGGTGTCTCAAAAAAATGAACTAACACTTTGAATGACGAGAAAAACATGATTTATTAACATAGAGAGAAGTTGAAAGGCTTCAAGTACAAAAGACAAATTTAATTGAAGAATTGTGTTCGCAAATGTTCAAGTTGATGACGATCATTTTCCAGACAACGCTGATAACGCGAACCACGGGATTCTCATACGTCACGAAACAGATCATATGGAATATCGCGACATTCTTATTCAATTTCCAATTTTAATGCATCAATTTTCTTGGTTTGATGCGATAAACTCTGTCCTTGAGGTATCCCCACAAAAAGAAGTTCATCTTGCTGAACGTAAATCACATCGTCATCACCAAACTTCTCTGCAATGTGTGGACCGACAAACTCCTGCAACAGTACGAGCTCACCTTGATGCAGCTTATCCACACACATGGATTGGACAAAGGGGTAGCATTGAATACCCTGCGCGTTCCCCAGACCTAACACCCATGGACTTATTTTTGTGGGGATACCTCAAGGACATAGTTTATCGCATCAAACCAAAAACAATTGATGCATTGAAATTGGAAATTGAAAAACAATGTCGCGATATTCCAAATGTCCTGTTTCGTGACGTTTGTGAATCCCTTGGTTCGCGTTATCAGCGTTGTCTGGACAATGATGGTCATCAATTTGAACATTTGCGAACATGATTCTTCAATTACATTTGTCTTCTGTATTTGAAGTCCTTCAACTTCTCTCTATGTTCATAAATCATGTTCTTCTCGTCGTTCGAAGTGTTAGTACACTTTTTTGAAACACCCTGTATTTCTTTTATTTGTGAAACCTATCTAGTAATCAGTTTTTAATTTTAATTTTATTAAATACGTTTCATATTGAATCTTCACCATTCTCTCTGAATAAAATCAATTATATTTCCATTTTCATTAAAAAAAATTAAATATAAAAAAAATCAAATTCAAAACTAGAAAATAATATGCTTTCCTACTAAAAAGCTCTTATAGTAAAAGATTTAGGTGACGAATCATTGGCGAAACATACGTTTTAAAATGAAATATTAATGAGAATTAGAATATTGCTGATAGAAATAGACTTTAAATTCTTAAGGAAATCACAAAGGGTTTTTTAATGAAAATGATGAGAGAAGGAGTTACACCAAAAAGGTGCATCCCCTAAAGGCCTGAGCTGGGCCCTCCATTGTGAAAAAAGAAGAAGAGGGAATTTTATGGGCTGGGCAGGGGTCGAAGGTATCTGTGGATACGGGTCTTAAACAGCTGAAGGTTATAAGTCGCGGGAAAGACGGTGGCAGGGAGCGAGTTCCAGTCTCTCGAGGTCATAGGGATTTGAAAGCGAAGGGGTGCTGAGCGTTCGCGTTTCTCGTAAAGAGGGTTTTAGGGGGATTATTGAATTCGCTTTCGGTTGTCATCTATTAGAACAGAGATTGATTCCCAAGGGAGTGAAAATAACCCTTCTGATATATAATTAAAAAGAGTATTCCATTTCAGATCTAGTAAATGAAAACCTCTTACAATTTCTTTAGAAATTTAAGAACACTTCTATCAGCAATTTGAACTCTTATATTAAATTTAGGAAAAGTAATTCTATTGCACTTCGAATTTTGAAAAAATTAAATTTTTTCAAAATTCGAAACATCAACAATGTTTTTTTAAACTATATTAAATAATCTATTTAAATTTGGATTTCATTTAGATAAAAATAGCTAATTATTTATATTTTATTACTTATTTTCAAAGCATGATGCTTTTCATTGGAAAAAAATTATTTATTTTTTGACATTGATAACTTTTTGACTTTTTGACATCAAACTAAATTATATTCAAGTTTATATTTTCATGTTTTTTAATAAATGTAATTATTATTACTATATATTCAAATTTTTACGAAAAATCTACTTTGAAAGCTCATCAGTATTAAACTATTTAAGCTAAAATTACTAAGTAGATATTTTTGAAGAAAATTTAATCACTTACAAAATGATCTTAATTGTAATATGATAGAGTAAACAGACACTAAATGAGAATAATGTTATTTAAATTAGAAAACGTATAAATAAATTATTAAGCGATATCTTAATGCTAAAATTATGAGCTCTCCTTTTTTTTAAAGATAAATAAAAGAACAATTATAACAAAATCTTGGGAAGGGGACAATTTCGTGGATGGAGGGAGAGAAGTGGGGAATAGAGTAAGGTTTCAAGCACTTAACTGGTTTTGTTGTCTTTATTTCTAAAAGATATAAAATTACTTTTTGCAACTTTAATAGCATTTTATTTCTTAAAAGTGAACTTAAATCTTAAATCATGACAAATGGATGTTTCACGAATGCAATTTTAGTTGATGCATATTATTGTGGTTTGTGTGGTTGTTGTTATATGGTACTTTACGATTAATTTCGGTTAGGAAAGAAAGCACGCGAAATCATATAATAAAAAAACAATGTCAAAACAAAATAATAATAATAATAACAATTTTATTATTTAAAAACAAAGAAATAGTTAAATAACGTGAAAACATTTCCAAGATTGGTAAGTGATTTGGAAATTTTCTATTAGCAAATGAATTGACACAGAACCTAGATAAATAAAACTGAAATATGACTTAGAAGTGCAGAGTATTAATACAATTTTGTCTGGTAAATTTTAGCTCATTAGATACATATATCCCTACAATAGCTCTAATAAAAATTCAATTTTTTCAGAATTTAAACAAGAGAGAGAAAAATCTAATCATTTTTTTCTTTTCGTCATTAGAAGGTAATTTTTATGTGCTTGAAGAAAGCAAATTTGGCATTCGAGTTTGACTGCTGAAGAGTCTATAACTTCTGACAAGAAATCAAAAACATTTAATAAGATCTTTGAATTTTGGCTTTTGAATACTTGGTAATTAGTTGAAAAAAATATAATATAAGTGGCGTTAGGTTTCAAAACACACCATTTTTTTAGCGTAAAACTCCCACCACTGAAAATTGTTACAAGTCTCTAGGGGAATTTTATATTAAACTTTTTTATAAAAATATGAGTAAATAATTTTTTGCTTTGCAAATAAATTTTGTCTCTAGGGTCAAGCACGACGAGAAGGGTGAGCCCTTCTGATATGAAATAAAACATATTTCATAAAATATTTGATTCTCGGGTCTTAAATTTTTGGTAATATAATTAATTTGTTTGTAAGATGAAAGATGAAAAAACAGTACAACTTTCAATATGTGAATTTCACTCTCACTTGGTCGCTTATTTTATTATAATAGCTTCCATTTTCATTGAAAAACACAAATTTGTTAATTAAATTTCAAATTTATATTTATTTAAATACAATAGTTGACAATACCCTGTATGGGAAAGTAAAAAGTTATTTTATTATCAAAGATTAATTTCATAATTATGAGCGCCTAAGGATGCAACCCGCACATCAGGACGTGCTATTTGAATGCATATCCTGCCGTTACCAGGCGGTGCTGAGTATTATTTTTATTAGTTTGACATAAAAAAATGCAATTTGTTCAAATCAATATCTTAGTATAGTATAGATATAGACCATGAGAGAATTCACCCCCCCCCCCCAAAGAAAAAAATCATATATATAGCTTACAATAAATATAAATACTCTAATTTGAGGAAAAGCGTAAAACATTTTCAAAATTTGACATGCTCTCGTTAGTAGTTTTGGGGGTTGGTCAATTTTTTGGTCACGACTTAAGCTAGATAGTTGAAATTGCATTTGGATATCATCTTCAGTTTATTAATATAATCTTGACACAAGGGTAAGATTCGCATATAACAATTTATTTCTTCTAATTTTTTGGATTGTTCAAGCCCAGCTAGTAGAACAAAAATCTAATTAATTCCTTAAAAAATTGATTACATTATATTTATAATTACTATATATTCATAAGTTTGTATTGAGATGTAACCAGTTAAAAGTAATTGAAAATGATAATACCATTTACACTCTTATTTTGTGACTTGTAAATCATCACTAGACATATATAATTACATAATTAATTGAGTTCGCTCGAAAAAAAACTTACTCAATGTGATAGAAATGTGATATTTAAATTAAGAAACTAAATTTTTGAAGAGATAATTAATTAAATCAAAAATAAATTTTGAATTGTTTATTAAATATTTAAATTTACTAATATGGCAGCTCTAACCAGAGATGGGTGCGATAATATACCTACTCGTCCCACGACTACATGCAAAATCTGCAGAGATCGAACTGAATTTTGAAAGATATTTCATTTTTTCTCCAAATATTGTTTTGAATTTCGTTTATTAATTAATATACCAGTTACGAAACAAATAAACAAATATAAATATAAATAAAAACATTTAAAAAATATAAAACCCATTTTAAAACTCATTAGTAATTATTATATTAGGACAGACAATTTATTTTTATTTTAGTTTCAGTATCGTCAAAATTTCTGCAAAAATATGAATATTTTATTTTGGGCATTTTAACTCTCTGGCGTTAAGCATTCCAGCTAGAGTTTTCAAGCAGGGGATCTAACCGAAAGAAAGTAAAATTGTTCAAATGTTATGATAGGTAACTTTTTTGATACTTTCAATCTTTTGGAGCTTGAAGGATTGAGTGACAGGTTCTAGGGCTGAGCCATCATATTTGATTGATAGCTGCGTTTTTCTGATATTTGTTAACTCAGGGGGGCCCAGGGCGGACAGCCCTTGCGCACTCCCTTTAACCCGCTAGTGCATTTATTATATTTTAAATAGATCGATAGCTCATTTCTTAATTTTTTTAAAATAATGGCAAAAAATGACCACCTAATCCTATATATATTTCGGACAATCAAGAACAACATGCAAAAGGGTTTAATCACTATCAAGATTACATAGGGAGTACGTTACATTTGGATCAGTATTTAAATTCACATAAAATGTCATCTCTCTATTATTATTAGCTGTTAGGATTCAGATGATTAGTCTTATTTTACTGATTAGGAGCAGCAAAGAGTTTATCTCTATGTCATCTTTCAGATGTTAGTAGTATAAGAAGGGCTTAATTTTGACTGGAACGGAAATACAAATATGTTAGCAAAAGAACGAACTTTCTACAACTTTTCATGTGTATTTAAATCGAGACACACAAACAGAAAAAAATCATGGTTGACAATGATTTTTCTCCACTTTTAAGAGATTTTTAAACACAATAAGCAAAAAAACAAAGAAAAAATGAATTTAATACCAGTCTTATTCAGCACTCAGGCTTCGTCTGATTGCTGGACGTACCGAAAAAAACGGTGTTCCGGTTCTTTTTTAATAAATCAAGAACTAGAAGAGCTAAAGAATATGAATTAACCCTAATTTTTTCAAGCGTTCTGATGCTTTTCCGAGCGCTCTGGTTCTTTTTTTTAGAAATTAAGCTCTGGTCGTAAAAGGATTATGCAAGAAGCATTTAAACTTATCATTATCCCGTTCAAGTAGAAGAGTTGAATACCCTTTAATTTTATTTTTAAATGACTGGGGATCTTGGTTCTCCCTTATATTTTTCTTGTTAATGTAGGCAAGATATTGATTTAGCTGGAAGACTCAATTAGAGTATATTAATTATGTTCTTATTATTGAGAAACCCTGAAGAAATCGGCAAAGTCGACGAAACGTTGGAGGAAAATAAAATAATTGCTCAAAAAACTTGTCCTTAATTTCCGTTATAAACTTTCTTATTAATACACATTATGGACGAAAATGATAATAATGTATATTTTATTTTGTGATTTTCTCCTTCATTAATTGTCCTCATTCTATCAAAAATTATTCAAGGTGGTTTATCAGATGCCATCAAAATCTTATGCACCCAGTTCAAGGCTATTACAAGAATCAGTCTTATCAATTTATTTTGGCTAAACTCCCTTTGAATTATATATCCAATATCCAAATGTTGAGTTATTAAGGGAATATTATTAATGATTTAAAAAATTATCATATATAAATAAAAGATATTTTTCTTTGATTAATCTGAGATATTATTAATCATTTTGTTTACAAATCATCAGAGCTGTTATCCGCTCTGGAACGAACCCAAGAATCAAAAATCTATCCGATCCAATGGCAACTGACATTTAATATCAGCCACTAAATTGGGATTATTGAACCAAAAAATAGAAATATTTCTATATAAATTTATTAAGTAATTTCTACGAAAAATACTAAACATCTTTTCAATATGTCTGTAATAAATTTTTATAATTTTTCTAATTAATATAACAAAGAATAATTGCTATACCAATAAGAATTGTTTTTGACGCCGCTTATATGAAAAAGATATTAATCGCGAGACTACTGCGGATTACGCTATTGGAGTCTGCGGAGTCTTAAGTCTGGACCAAGAGAGAAAAAGATGTGATATCCACTTAGCTACAATCCAACGTCATTTCGCGTATAGCCCGCTAGACATTCGGATGGATCACCAAGTGAATTTGAAATCTCAGATGTTATATATTTAATCTCCCAGTCCAGAGCGCTCTGACTATTAGCATGTATGTTAGATGCTTGCCATAAATTAATAAAATAAATAAAATAATAAAACATTCGATCAATATGTCTGTGTCTGGATTCCAATATTCATGATAGCTCAGAGTTTAGAAATGGAAAGTCAGAGAAAGTTCGTTCTGATGCTAAAACGTTTGTATTTCCAGCCTGGAGAATTGTTTAGATTTTGAAATTTTTAGCTTCATAGCTCCTGCTTGAAAATACAAAAATACATAAATTATTTTAAGAGTCTTAGCTAAACTTCGGCTAACAAGCACCTCTTTACCAAGTTTCAACTTTCTTAGTCAAATCGTTACTGACAAAATAATTGCCAAATCACGGAAAGCGAATCTTTAAATGTTATCACTTTTTCCTCCAATTATATTTTATTATAATAGTACTTTTTGCGCCAAATGGTTAATTTCTTAATATCCGCATAGGGTGTTTCAAGTTTCAAGAGTCAAGCCTCGTGCTGCTAAATGACGCAATGAGGTCTTCTTTAGCGCGAAATTTGTCGCAGTAGCAATTGCTGGTTTGGATTCCGTGTCGCGTGACTTTCTACATTTAAAGCAGTCCTCAAAAACTAGTACCTCTCTCACCGCATTCATCCTCATCTAGAAACATTTCCTTAGAATTAACTATTGAAATAAATTATTTAAAAAGGTCCGGAGATTATAAAACTATGCAATATTTGCATATGAATTCTTGTTCGATGGGAAATTGGCAAATGATGGACCCAACGAAGAATATGCCCAAAAACGGGGACATATTGAAACTTTTAATGTAGAAACTCAATATAATTCACAAAGAAGTGAAATAAAGTTTGATATTTTAATTATTTAAAAACATAAGGTATTCAAAATTAAAGTTTGATAACTCGATTCGCTTTAATTTTAAAAATTTCTAAAATTTGATGTTTTTTCACCATTGAATCATAAAATGATTTCAATTTATATTTGAAAAATATTTGTTTACTATCTATAAATATTTTGGAGTTTCTTGATTTATTACGATTACTTAATTCAAAGATATCAATAAATAACTAAACAAATAAATAAATTCACTGAATATGCCATTTATTTTATTTAAAACAGCTTATCGTTGAAAAATAGATAAAAAATAAATATTGTAATAAGGCCACCGACTTTACTATACATCTGCCCAATCTCATATATTAAAACTAACCAACCATTCCCCTTATTTTGTGTAAATATCAATTTCAGGTGTAGATGTAATAATTTTGGTAAGGTCTTAAATTAGAAATGCAAAATTTGACAAAAATCGGTCAAGGGGTTAGAATATATAGCAATCATTTTATTTTTTACACCCCCTTCCCAATTTATGGCCCTAAAAAGAATGATTACTTACTCTTTTTAAATATAAGAATCTTTTATAATCAATTTCAGCTTTCTTAGAATACCTTATAATTTTAATTTTTTAAAAACCCTACCCCAAATTTCGGATCCGATTTTAAACAAAACCTAATCAATTCTTAATCTCAATATAAAAAAAAATATTAAAGTGAAATTGTAATTTTATACTATTATTATTTTGAGCTAGAGCTAGAGTAAAAAAGTATTAATTAAAAGATCATTTAGGATTTAACAAAATTAGCCAATTTAACCATACAAGAGTTCGAATATTCCACGGGATGAGAAAGTATACTAGGTAATATTTTGGTGGCTTCTAGACCTTGAACCTCTTAGAACCTTTGGACAATTAACAATATAATACACTAAAATAAAATTCGCGAAATAAAACTTTTGAAGCTATAATTAACCAAAAAATATGTGTTTTTTTCTTATAGATTTTTAATTCAAATAAGTGAATAAAGATAATTATTAAAATTTTATATGATAGAGGAGAGGTGGTATGAAAGGGACATTTTTGCTCTGGAGCCTCTAGCAAATAAATAATATAACATTTTAAAGAGGTAAAAATAGAATTTAAAACATTTATTGACTATCGAAATAAAATACAATAAAAAACAAATGTTCTTAGTACTTTATTTTCTCATTTTTGAAAAAAGTGTATTTTGTCCCTTTCAAAAATAGGTTGTATTGAAAGGGACAGGATCATTTTTATGAAAGGGACAGCGCGTTAATATAAGAAAATCACCGTAAACTTTGCTACACACATACTAAATATTAGGAAGCACTTATATAATTAACTATTTTTAGTTTAAAATCACATCTTTGAAAGTAATTAATAGCATATTGGTCTTAAATTTCTCATCTTAAGAGATAATTAACATGGAAATAAACACTTACCTTCATTTAATTAAAAAACAAAAGAATCATAGTTCTTTTAATAGTAATAATTCTGTTTTAAAATAATTGTTTTTTTTATATGGTATAAAGTAACAATAACAATTTTTAATGAAATACTAGTCATGAAATAGACGTCACTTTCATAACCTTTTTTGTGTCCCTTTCATTACTACCAAACACAAATTAAAAACATGACCACAAAATCTACAATTCTAATTAAAAGTTTACTGATCTTTTTTTCTCGTATCTGCGTGTATATCACCAATTATAAACATCGCTAAACTGTTTAATTAACAGTTTAGAGTACTGTAAAAAAGTTTCTAAAGAAGACCCAAAAAAATGATTTGATACACATGCACTTCACCGGCATTCTTGAAATGATAGGAGTGTGAAGTAAGATGTCAATGTATGTACTTTGGGGTAGCCACAGAACAAAAATAACGTCGTGCCGAGTCGACCTTTATTTAGCGAGTTGTTTGAATTGTCCCTTTCAATACGTGTTCCTTTCATACCACCCCTCCCCTATTATTTTGTTTTCATTTAAACCTATAACTACAAAATTTTAAGTCGATAATTAATAAGCGGAAGCTGCTCTAAATCAGATCACAATTTTTTAATAAAACTGTGAACTATTCATATTAGACGGAAGATGAGTTGAAACTTTAATACTATTTTTAGGTATGTATACTTGAATTAAAAATAAGTCTCTGTGAAGTCGGACAACCCGTCCACACAAGATTTGCTATTGTTATTATTGTTTTTGTTATTTGCATAAACATGAAAGATGTGTACATTATATATATACTTAATATTTTATTATTTTAATTTATTTATAATTAAATTATTATTATTATATTAATAATTTTGAAGTTATTTTATGCTAGATCACTCAAAGAAACAAAAATCTATTGTCTATTATATTATTTAATCGGTTATTTAATTTTTTCTGTTAATTATTTATTGTATAATTTTGTTTCAGGTTTATTTGGCCCTCTTCGACCCCCTAAAAGTGACAAGACATCAATTTAAGAAAGTAGTTGAAAGTATGAAATTCATCCGACAGCTAAAATATCAGGAAATCTACGCACAGGAGAAGGGCACCAAAGTGGATAGCTTGTCACTCGTCTTGTCTGGCAAGTGCGTATTTTATTCTGATCAGATTTATCCCCAATTAGCCTTGTATATTCTCGTGATTCAATTTTTCGAAATATTTTTTTAAGAGCACAAAATTGTATGAAGTTTGTTGGTCCATAAGGCGGCTATTAATTAAACATTATTACAAATAATTGTTTAATTGAGCATTTTATTTTATTAAAGAATGTTTATCTGATTGATCTCCCATTGTGAAATTTTTAATAAGATCCCCAAGTTTGGGGTTCACTCCTAAAGCCATTAAGGTAGTTGTTTCACCATCTGGGTTTCTTAGGATTTTTTTTGAAATTTAGATAGATTATTATTTAAATACTTTTGCATCGGTTGGTGGTAAAATGAAATTTATGAACAATATAGTTCCGGAGATATTAAAGTCCAAAGATAGAGTTTTTCAGACTCTTATACATTGCACTATACGGGATATCGGAAAGTTTATTTTATTTATTTATTTCACAAAGTATACAAACATAGGACCTTAGGTCCCACCTAGTGTTTATATTATACATAATTTAGCAACAATATTTTACAATGTTGCCAAAAGATACAGATATTCAATTCACAGATACACAAATTTTGAAGGGGAAGAAGAAAAAAAAGTAGAGAAAGATTAGAAGACATAAAGGAAATAAGAGTAAGGAGTATCAGTTATTGGGATCCATAAAGAACGATGACCTGAGAACACCAAGAGTCGGGTTTTCATGAAATTTGGATGGAAGTTCATTCCATACATATTTAATTATAATTAAGAAACTTTTCTTACCATTGTTATAAAAAACTAAACCAACATGAAACAATAACTAAAACATTTTTTAAGAAAATTTTAATTCATATTTACAACACAGTTTCTGAGATAATAATGAATAAATAATGAAAAATTTACACTAAAAACAAGCTGGCAACAACGCATTTATTTAACCTAAAAAGTGGGTTAACTTTAGTAATTTTCTTGACGTTTTTTTGCTTCAGCCATTGCGCAACAGATTTCAATCGCTTATAAAGAACTTTTTGTTTTATGAATCTCCCTTTATAATGTTCTTTATCTGAAATTTCTATGATAAAATGTATACAAGTTCGGACAGTGTTGCCAGATTTGTCAAACGAGCACGGGATTGGCTAGTAGTGGTACATAAACAGCAAAAAGTTTTGGGCTTATGAATTATGAATCCTTATTGTCTGTTCTATATACTCTAGCTTTAACTTTTTGCTAGTATTGTCGCGAAACAACTACCTTAAAGTAAAACAACGTTTCAATTGCAAATAATAGTTAGGCTTTAATAATCTTTAATTTTAAAACAGTCTTTTCACTGACCGGATTGAGTTTTGTGACCGAATTTTTCAATATCTAATCGGATAATTTAGCACATTAGAAATAACAGATAAAATATTTCTAATTAAAAGATAACTATCATATTATTTCAGTCATGAAGTGAAACTAAGATGAACAAACAATTTACTGTAGCACTGTAGCCCATACCAATCAATGCAGTGCATTATAAGCACTACACTAGAAATGGCCATAGGCTGAATAATTCTATATTATTGATTAAGAGCTTATTAGATTTTGACTGATAATAAAATTTTCAAACAAAAATCGAAGAAAATTGATATTTAAAAATAGAATATTCCTATATATTAAAGGAGATATAACTAATTGCTATAGGCCCAAAATGGGAGGGAACTCCCTTAAAAAAATAAATTATAAAATTTCCATTCTAAAAAACCAAGTTAACTGAAATTTACCTTTGAAAGGGTCCTATAATAATAAATATAAAAAGAGTAATTATATTTATTATAGGGGGTTAAATATAAGAGGATATATGATAAATTATATGGATGGCCACATCAGTTTATTTTTATCATAAATAGTTAGAACCGTTTTTGAAATGTATCGAAAAACGAAGCAAAAAACCACTTTTGTCATACACGATAATAATAAGTCACCATACTCCTGTATGGTAAAGTAAACAAAATACTTTACTATCAATACTTTTCTTTATTTTTTAGAATAATTTCGAAATTTTTAATAATTAGGTTTGTAGAGAATCAAATTATTTACAAAAATGGTCATAAAATTCTAATTCATGATTTTAAAATTTTAAAATATTAATTAATTTAATATAGGCCCAAATCAAAGGTCAAAATTTGAAAAATACTTTCAAAGTGGCTTATTTGAAAATTTATACAATTGAAAGCTGGAAATAATTTGTCTTGCTTGAGATATTTCGTCTGTCATTAGCAGTTACATCTTCTTAACTCTAATGTCATTTGCCCTCTCTTGTCTTGTTAATCAGTAGACAGACATACGGACTGAGAGAGAGAGAGGGGGTTGAATTAAGACCCTGGTTGGCAACGACTTAACGTTAACGTCCGGACTAATCCCTTCCGAATACAATTTTCCCTCGATTGACTTAAATTTGGAGAAAAAGAGCAAATGGCAACATTTCCAAAAGGTTGAATTTAAATGGTGTGCGATCCCAAAGGTTCGTTCGCTCGTGTCCCCCAAGGGCAGAGAAGTAGAAGAAATAATATAATGTTACCATATATTGTTTTATTGATTGAATAAAAACGAATACTAATGATATATTAGAACTTTCTAAAATAGAACACACAAATACAAGCTGTGTAACTTTAAAATGCGGGTTTTTTCCAATAGATGGGCCACAAATCCTATAGATTCTGGTGCCATAACAAATATGTCGTTTTGTAGCTATGACAGCAAGCTTCAAAACGTCATATTTGTTTAAACGTTTAAGAGTTAATAGCATATTTTTTCGGTGGTAAACATATCGAGTTTTTGAGGCAAACAAAGAGCATTTCCGGCACGTGCTGATTTTCTTACTATATCAGAAGAAAAAAGCAGCGGAAGCACATCGAATACATGTGAAACATACAGTGCAGATACTATATCTGTCGACACTTGCGAACGGTAGTTTAAACGATTCAGAAACGGCGATTTCCATGTCAGTGACAAAAAACGTGCAAATCGACCGAAATAGTTTGAAGAAACCGAATTGCTGCTGAAACCTGGCGAAACAGTTAATACAGATTCGTACCGACAACAAATGATTAAGTTGATCGAAAACCGACCAGTATGACGGGCTCGAAGGCATGGGAAGGTGATTTCGCTGAATAACAACCCAGCCAGTCCCTTAGCAAAACTGGTCAAGTACACTCTAACAGTACTTGGATGAGAAATATTACCCCAGCCGCCGTACTCTCCACACCTTGCTCCTTCCGACTACCACCTGCTTTTATCCATGAGACACGCACGTGACGAGTAGCATTTCCATTCTTATGAAGACGTCCAAAAATGCCTCGACGATTGATTTTGCTCAAGCGACTTTCAATTCTTTTTGGAATTGCATCCATAATTTTCCTACTGTGTAGAAAGCGAAGGCCATACATTGAATAAAATATATTTTTCCATTTTTTCTAAATTATTGTGTATTTTTATTGAAAAAACACGCATTTTAAAGTTACAGACCTAGTATACACAAATGCGTAAACATGACGTTTTAATTACTACATGTGTCATAGTTTTTAAGTTCAAGATACCAAAGCGCGGTGGCCTACTGTCTGTGATTCAGTGTTTGGCCGTTATACTGAATAGGCTCTCTGCCATAACTTCTTACAAATGTAAGCGATCGCAGATGAAGTTATGGAAAAGTCATGTATTTGCTTGTTTATTTTGTTAGTTTTTTAATTAACATTGCATAAAGTGGTTTGTTTCAGAATGTTCTTATAAATACAAACACCAAGGCTTTCACTTTCTAATACTAATGATATTAAACATATTGAATAAAAAACAAAATAACAATTGGATTTAAGGTAGTTGTTTTGCGACAATACTAGCAAAAAGTTAATGCAAGAGTATATAGAACAGGCAATAAGGATTCATAATTCATAAGCCCAAAACTTTTTGCTGTTTATGTACCACTACTAGCCAATCCGCGTGCTCGTTTGACAAATCTGGCAACACTGTTCGAGCTTATATATATTTTATCATAGAAATGTCAGATAAAGTACATTATAAAGGAAGATTTATAAAACAAAAGTTCTTAATAAGCAATTGAAAGATTTTGCGACAATGGCTGAAGCGAAAAAACGTCAAAAAACATCCTAAAGTTAACCTACTTTTTAGGTTCAATAAATGCTTTGTTGCCAGCTTGTCTTTAGAGAAAATTTTTAATTATACATTATTTATTCATTAATATCTCAGAAACTGTGTTGGAACTATGAATTAAAATTTTCTTAAAAAATGTATCAGTTATTGTTTAATATTGGTTTAGTTTTTTATAACAATGGTAAGAAGAGTTTCTTAATTATAATTAAATATGTATGTAAACATTCCGATATCCCCTATAGTGCAATGTATAAGAGTCTGAAAAACTCTATCTTTGGAATTTAATATCTCCGGAACCATTTTGTTCATAAATTTCCCTTTGCCACCAATCGATGCAGAAGTATTTAAATAATAATCTGTATAAATTCCAAAAAACCCTAAGAAAACCAATAGGGTGAAACAACCACCTTAAACTTTTCTGAAAAGAAATTTGTTTTTGGAAAATATTTGTTAGGGACTGAGCTATAGGTGAAGTCCCTCAGGGGAGCGATATTTGGGCCCCTTGAGTCCGATTCTCACTCAGTTGGTTTATTTTTAACATTTTTGTATTCTTCGTTAAATATTTTATTTCCTATATTATCTATTTTCAAATTTATTTTTATTTTTTCAAATACGTTTGACTTTATTAAAAAAACTATAAGTATTCTAAATTCTTTATGGATGGTAGATAAAATCGTGGCCAATAGTATCTTGGCTTAATACATTATATTTAGCCTTCTGTCAACGTTTCGGATCCTCAACAGTGTCCTTCAGGGAAGAGATTAGTTATAAAATTAAAAATTTTCTAGTTTTAATATTTGTTAATTAGCCTCTGCCCTGAAGAAGTAAGTATTCAAAGGATTCAAAACTTTGGCGGAAGGCTAAATAAAATAATTACATCGAGATATTGACCAATATTATATATATATTATTTACTATCTATAAAGAATATAATTTTTAACGCTGCCGCCATCTTCATAACTAATATTTCGAATATATGTATCTTTTTTTTAATTTAAAAGGCAATTTAAAATAGTATAAGTTCACATTGGCAATATTCTCAGGGTTTGAGTTAATTCTATAAAATTCCTAAGTGTGTCCTTTATACATAATTCAAGATGTTATAAATAATTTTGCTTACATATCAGAAGGGTTGGATTAATTCACCCTCATCGGAAAATAAACCCAAGTGCCATAAAACCCTCCTGGGCCATTTGCCATCCTTCGGGATTTTTCCAATTTAATAGTATTATCTATTATATTTTTCTTTTATTATAATTTGAAAGAGAAGTTTATAGATTTTAAAGAGTAGACAGAGAAGGAAAGAGAAAGATAAAGTTAAAATGAGGTCGTTGGTTATAAGTTACAACGTCGTGGTTAACTCTTAGGGGATGATGGAGCTCGCGTTTCATTATCCTCCCTTTACAGCCCTTGCTAGGGTTATTAAATAACCTAGATAAAGGAGGGAATTGATGATAATTAAATGGTGGGGATTATTTACACCCTTAGGCCACACACTGTTATGATTTTTTGTGGAAGATCTAATTTTAAATGAAACGATTAATTAGAATTATATTTAAAGTGATTAAAATTTTAGAATATCAAGTTAAAAAAAAAATGGAGGAAAAATTGAAAACTTTTTCAAGCTTAGGTATTTGTTTTCTGTGAATTTAAGTGATTTGACAATGCTTTGACAACAACAAAGGTAGTAATCTAGAAATGCTCCTAGAGGGAGCTGAATTTCAATAGAATATAGAAATCCTCTATAAAGGCGAATTTCAGTAAAAATATAGAAATCCCCCACAAATTTCGAAATCCACCTTACCTCCAGAGAGGTAAGCGAATATTTGGTAGAATATATCATGTTTTAAAATGTTTGCAAAGATTTTAGAAAAAATATATAAATATTTTTTTATTAAAAAAATTCCAGTGAAGGGCAAGGATCCCTGTCAAACCTGCATATGCCCTTGTAAGTTAAATTAACAGTTAAAGTTTTATTACGATCATATTAATTAATACTCGTAATCTTATTCAAAAACATTTATTTTCAATAACATCAACAAACATATAAATATCAATACAAACAATAGAACGATTAACAATACATCAAGTAAGCTTTGTACGCATCAATTCTCCCCTCCTTAGAACAGGGACGCAGCTTCCCACAGGATCATTCTTCTTTCTTCCTAGGTTTAAAATAACTCGAATGATATTTAACTAACCTGCGCCTTTCTTGACTATTTTCAATAACTTTTGCTCCATCCATCGATTCTTCTAAATATAATTTTATTTGATGAAGTAACTCTTCCTTATTTTGATTTAATTTCATCTGAAAAGCATCTAGTTTCTCCTCTTCCATTATATTCAACTCATCCTCCTTGACTTCCTTCAACCAATACGGAATTAAATCATCTTCATTAGTTAATGCCCTTCTACTTTCCTCTATTTGTAATTCCATTGATGGCCTAATGATTTCCGAAAATTTATTCATACAACAAATAATATGACTAGCGATCTCACTTTCTATTCCTACTTTCTTAGGGAATCCTACTGCTTTTTGGACAAGGAACTCCCTTTTTCCTTGCCCCTCCACTCGTTTCCTTCTTGAAGCAAGTGTCTTCCCCATGTCCTTCCCGCCTACAGAATCCACAAAAACGTCTATCCGGAATGCAACTTCTATCCTGGGTGGGACTTGTCTTCTCTTCTTTATCCATATCCTTTAAATCCCTTTCTATTTCTTCTACCGTCTGCATAAACCCTTCAATATCAGTGAATTTCATTCCCCTAATGGACGATCTAACACGTGGAGTAATCATCTCCACTAAAACTTGAAGGATTGAACCAGCATCTTCGTCCGGAAAAACTCTCTTATATAAAGCCATCTTATTCTCAATAAATAACCTTATAGGTTCGTCTTTTCTCTGTTTCTCCTCATAAAACATAACCTTTAACTTTGAGACTACGATTAAACTATCGTATTCTCGGAGAAATTTCATTTTAAAATCTTTCCAATCCAACGCTGGAAATTGATTGACCACCCGCCACCATGTCTTGGCCTTATCTAACAACTGACCCGAAACCACCATGAGCCAAACATCTTCCGGTACTTTATATTTTAATAGATTATTCTCGACCTTTCTTAAAAACAACTTCGGGTCTTCCTCTGGGAGTGCTCTAAACACCGGAAGGAATTTTCCCACTTCTGCTAATTGAATATTCCTATTAATCTCGAAGTCACTAGCCTTTTCCGAATTTTCCTCCCTTTTTATCATTTCTTCCAATTCTATCCTCTTGTTTCTTTCCTCTTCCAAATCATCCTTTAATTTTTTTATTATTTCTTCAAAATTATTTTTTAATTTATTCACCTCCTCTCCCAAATCCATTACTCTATGCTCACCTTTTTTTATATCATCCTTGATCTTCGATATCTCCTCCCTCGTTATTTCCATATTCGAAAAATCATTTTTCTTATTCCTCTTCGCCAGTGGTCTACTAGGTTTTCTTATCATTTTCACATTGTTCGGGCGCCAATATTACGATCATTTTAATTAAGAACTCGTAATCTCATTTAAAACATTTATTTAACAACAACATATAACATATAAATATAAATACAAACAATAGAACGATTAACAATACATCAAGTAAGCTTTGTACGCATCAGTTTCGCTTTGATATCCAGTTTATTAATACTAACTTGTGTGCCAATTGTCATTAATTAGAAACTTTCCATAGCTGCAAACTATAAATTATAACAATCCGAATAATTTTTTCCACGTTTTAGTCATTTCTGTAAATGAGAAAGAAAAATACTAAAGATTGTAGATTAAATTAATTCAAATGTGATCAAAGATAGAATTGAGAATAAATTTTCTAAATAGACTAATGAGAGAAGAATTACTTATTTATTTACCTATACCTAGTCACAGAGCATCTAAGAAGCTAACAAGGATCAAAAAGACAAGTTCACACAAGTTCTAGTAAAATATTATTTATTCAAAATTTCATTTATTCTAAAAAGCTTGAGTTGTTTACAAAAAAAGAATTTAGTCTTTTTGATTTTAATTCGATTCTTCCACGTTTTCAGTAGAAGTTGCCATTAATAGTCAAAACATCAAAAATGGAAAGCAATAAGGTTATTCTTCTAGTATTAGATAAAAATCGATCGTAATTTTTGATTTTAAGTCGATTCCTCCATGTCTTCAGCAATGGTTACCAATAAAACCGAAACGTCAAAAATCCAATGTAGAATTAGAGTTATTCCTCAAGTATTACATCAGAATCAATCTCTATTTTTTATTTTAAGTCGATTCCTCTATGTCTTCAGAAATGGTTACCAATAAAAACCGAAACGTCAAAAATCCAATCTAGAATGGTTATTCCTCAAGTAGGCAATAGATGAGAAACAATCGATATTTTTGATTTTAAGTCGATTCTTCTATGTCTTCAGCAAAGGTAACGGATAAGAAAACAACGCAGTTTCTTTCCTCCCAAATTTTTATCATTACACAGAGAGAAGCTTATCCACTCTTACTTAGGTTAGGTTAAATGAGCTATATTGAAACAATCAAGTGAATAAATTTTAAAGAATAAAGAATTTAAAAAAGTACTATCTTACTCTAGAGTAAAGTACTTTAAAATACAATTTTACTAAAAACTTTATTTAACCTTTTTTCTGTTCCCCAAAGTTCACACAAGATCTAGTAAAATATTATTTATTCAAAATTTCAGTTAATCTAGAAAGATTAACCAGTGGACTTAATTGATACGTGTTATTCACAAAGATAGTAAATAAATAATGCAATTTACTTAAACATTGATTAAATATCTAAATCGAGAAATATTTCTAATAAATTAAAGATAAAATTAGTGTAAAAAAATAAAATTAAACACTCTTCGCGCGAATCTAAACCGCTTATCATTTTAGAAGTTTCTCCTGAAACCAACTAGAAAATATATTTTCATTAGATATTCTTATCAGACTTCGAATTCCGAAGTCGTTTTTCTGTGTGAGTAAAATAATTTTCAAAGTTCGAATGAGATCGATTGGCATGGATGGCTTCACAAGCACTTAAAAACGACTTAGAATTAGATGTCGAAACTTTATTCTCTATGATGAAAATAAAATATCTCATCAAAGCTCATCTAACTGCTTATAACCGAATCTTCGCATTTGATAAAAGAAAAATTTTCAACCGAAGCATCAAATCTTAGTTTTGGAAATACAAAATTTTGGAAATAGAACAAACTTTCTAATGACCTCTTTTGTTCTTTAATTATATAATAGGTTATGGAATATATATGTATATATAAACAACAAAATCTTGTTTGGAAATTACCATTTTCCACCCTTCAGACATTTTTAAAAAGAAATCTGAAAAAAAATGAAAATTTTCTAGCATATTCCGTACTTGAACCGATCAGGCAACCTTCCCCTTACCATTATACGTCACTTATTTTACTATATAATTAAAAAAATAGGAAATTTATTTCTATTTAAATTACAGTGAAATAAATAATATTATAAATGGAGGGCATGTATGCCCTCATTATACGAGTATTATTCCACTTTACAATAGTAAAAAGCCATTTAAATAACTGTTTCCTCTTTTATAATCCCCACCGAGAAAAATATTTTACAAACAATAGAGGAATGCGGAATAGGAGATGCCTTTAATACTTTAATGGCCTTTTATTCTACATTGTCGGTATACAAAAAAGGTGTTCCCCAACAAGGGTAGTAATTTCAATTAGAGAGTATATTTTGAACAATTTATCATGTTAATTTCTTTATCTTATGTTTAATGCCATAAAATTCAACTTTTTTTTAAATCAAATTTACTCATTTACAAAATCAAGCTTTTCTACAAAAAAGCTATTTATACTTTTTTAGAAAATTTCTTGCTGTATTGTTTTCTTGTAGGTACATAGGTTAAAGAAGACTTAATTGAATGTAAAACCCCGCGAATGATAATGATATTCTTAAGAATCTAATCGGACTTGAATAAAATAATGAATTGGTGTGATGCGAACCTGCTCTTCCTCAACTTTTATAAATGTTTTACTATTAGTTTGTCAAAACAACCTAACTACTTTAAATTCAATAATATAATCGAGAATGGCACTACCTGTATTAGAGTTAACTCTATTAAAGAACTTGGAGTTATTTTCGATTCCAAACTCAAATTTAAAGAGCACATCACGTGTGCGTTGGGTAGGGCTAATCAGAGTTAGGGTTTTATATCTCGTAGCACTAAGGGCCGGTTGTATGTCGCAAAGTAAATGCTTTTTACCACTAAGAAACGGTAGATGGTAAATGGAGCCACTGGGATGTCCAATCAGATGACAGGCACTGAAAGTGAATCTGATTGGCCATCCCAGTGGCTCCATTTACCATCTACCGTTTGTTAGTGGTAAAAAGCATTTACTGAGACATACAACCGGTCCTAAGTCATTCAAAAATCCTCATGTGATTAAATACTTATATGTATCTCTAAACAAATCAATTCTTATGTATGCATCTGCTATTTGGAGACCTAATGTGAGGGATGACATTGATAGGATAGAGTGAGTTCAGCACAAAGTTCTAAGAAAGTTAGCACTGATAATCCAATGTCAAGATTTAATTATGACTACACTCTTGCTCCTGAGTCTTTTTGCCTAGTTTCTGTTAATTCCTGTATGATCGCCTCTGATTGTATATGTGTGCATAAAATTATGTCGGATCAAGTGAAATGTACAGAGCTTGTTGTTCTCTTTCCTATATATACCCCTAATTATATATTAAGAAGTATAATGCCATTCTATCCAGAGATGCCTACCGGAAGACATCCTGAAAGAAATCCTGTCCTCAGACTCTGTCATTGTTACAATGAGTTAACACAAAAATTGGTTAACTCTCAGGAATTTTCTTTGGAAATTAATAAGGTAGTGGTTTTATTCAAGAAGCTCACACTTAATTATGAATATGTATGTAATTAGTATTGCTGGTGTTTAATTTTAAAATTTTGTAAATTGAGCCTTTTAGCCGTTGAAAAATGAATGAATAAATTATTAAATAAATAAATATTCGATTCGATACCTCTCCCCCATATGACTTTTTTTGATCCGGAAGTTCTGAAGCCAAAAACTAAAATATAATCCATTTCAATGGAGAATTGATGAAGAGCAGCCCAAGGATAATGAAAAATAAAATAAAAGAGAAATCAAAGAGGTTGTTCTCTGTTGATGCAAATAAACAGATGCGGCAGCTAGAAAGCCCCAAAATTAATCGGTTCTTCCACTCGAAATACAAATATTTTAGATCTGGAACGAACTTTCTACGACATATCGTTCTTAAGTTATTGTATCTGATTTCAAACACAAAGACAGAAAAAGTATAATGGTTGAAAATAATTTTTCCCCACGTTTCAGGCATTTTTAAACACACTGAGAATTATAAAAAAAATAAAACCGACTTTAAAAAACTTAAATGCAACAAATAAAATAATAATAACTCAAAAATAAAATAAAATCCACTAATAGGTATAAAATAATTATCTTATTTAGTTACAACTAAACGAGGAAATTACTTTTTGAAGTCGGTGCCAAACAAACTATACCTATAAGCGAGCGTACCCGCCAAACGTACTAAGTAAGATCAGTCAAGTGCGATTCATAAAATGTACATGTTTGGCACCGACTTCAAAAAGTAATTTCATGTTAATATTTCGTCGTTTAGTTGTAACTAAATAAGATAATTATTTTATACTTTTTAGTGGATCTTATGTTATTTTTAAGTTATTATTATTTTATTTGTTGCATTTAAGTTTTTTGAAGTCGGTTTTATTTTTTTTTATAAAAATTATTTTTATTTTTCTCTTTTTACTGATGTTATTAATAGTGACTTAATATAATACCTTGCATGAATCTCGTCTAAGAGAAAGCGTCAGGCGAATGAATCAGAAAATGATATATAATTTTTTTTATAAATTTTATTAAACCAATTACTTTTACATAAATTAATGTATACATTGTATTTTAGCTTCGACTCTGGAGATTACTTCTCCATCATCGAGTGTCCTTGATCATCTTTTTAGTCCTTGTTTTTAATAAGGGGAAAAACTAATTAAAGAAAAAACCTCTTTTCCGATAATTATTCCAATTCCATATTTCCTCCCAATTCCATCAGAAAATGATAATAAAATGTCAATTAATAAATATAGAAATTTTCTCAAAACGTTTGCAGGTTTTAAATGAATGTTATAAGATTTTTTTATAAAAGATTTTATTTATTATAATTTCTGATTATTTTGTTAATAAGAATTTGAGATTTGCGTTATTTCGTCGTTGATCATATCATCAGAACTTGACCAAATTAATATGGCACCATCCCCAAGATTCCCCTTTCCAATAAAAAAAGAATCATCGAAATCGGGTCATAAACAAAGAAGTTAGGCCTGAACAAACCTAACAAAAAAGGTCTAATACCAATGAAAAAACGGGACCAATCGGAAGCTAGACTGAACCCAATGCAAAAAAAAATTCAAAATCGGTTCACAATTGGCGGAGATATGAGAGTAACATAGACACAAAAACAAAAAACAAAAATCAGTCGAATAGAGACCTCCTCCTTTTTTGAAGTCGGTTAAAAACAAAGGAAAATTTTTTCGTGTATTCAATACTAGGCTCTTTGACTAAAAATGAAAAATTTCAAATAAATTCAAGAGAGAAAGAAGGTAGAAGAAGGTTTGAAAAGTTTTAACCTTTTGCTAAAATTAGTATTAAGATCTATTGATTTATACTTGAGGGGCGAGTTCCGCATTCGGTGATTCCCTCAACGCGTTTCCTTTCTGCCCGCCACCCTAAAGAACGTGGTTGAGATTTATTTATTCAGTAACCGTAAAAACATCCCAAAAAGAGAAGAGAATTCAACCTTTTTTAGTTTATCTGTTTCATTTCATTATTATACTATAAACAATCTTATTTAGCAATTTATTACGAATCACAAAAATCCAACCTGATCAATTTTATCTAAGTTCGTATTTTATGTTCTTGATTCAAGATTAAAACAATGATTTCGTTGTAAATACAAATATTCTAGCGTGTTTACTGCACACAACAATACTTTCACTTAATAACAAGCATAATCATAATAGAGTAGAGGGGGTCAGATAGGCTAGGCGGTAGCATGACAGCGAGCTAACCAGGGGACCCGGGTTCGAATCCGAATCGAGGCATCCAGCTAAAATCTGACCCCGGGAGTAGGGACAAATTTAAAAAAAATTTATCTAGTATCGTAATTAGGCTTATGGCTAGAAAGGCCGAAAAGCCAAAAAAAAATAATAATAATAATAATAGGGTAGAGAGGACTCAGAGGTTACAATCTTGACATTTTTTCTCTCTTTTGAGGGGTATTTATTAAAATCATGTAGGTAAGCATTGTGTTATAATCTCTTCATTGAACAATGCAACATTTTTAGGGACAAGGTATATTAGGGTGTGCCTTAACAGAGACAAATACGAATTTTAACTCCACGAATATCCAAGGAATATCACGTTTCACGATTATTATTTAATTTTGACTGCAATATTATTCGAAAAAATTTGAAACTCCGCAGATGTTTTTATCCTTAGCTGTAACTGACTCTAACCAATATTGAAAGTTTTTTGTGCGGAGAGTAACAGAATTTTTTATATTAGAGGAGACAATAAAATAGTGTATCTTCTGCTGGAATTATAAATTTTATTTATTTATAAAGAGACTATAGTTTCGAGAGGCTTTGCCCTCTTCATCAGTCTATTACAATGGATTCACAGGAATTGATCTATGAATGAATCTGATGAAGAGGGCAAAGCCCTCAAGCTCCATAGTCTCGTTATAAATAAATAAAATTTATAATTTCAGCAGAAGACACACTCTTTATTGTCTCCTTCACTAACCAATATTATGCATTTTTATTTATTTGTCCGGCCAAATTACGTGAAAAATTGTATAAACAGGAAATAATTCCCGGTAAAGATTTTATTGCTGGAATACCTTTGTTGGTACTTAATATTACTACCCCAAGTTTTTCCCCCAAATCTGTGCTGTGGAAATTTTTCTACGCTCCTCAAAATGAGAAGAATTTCGGAGTTTTTTCGGTTTTTCTTGAATAACTCTAAAACGGCTTATCAAATCAAAAAGATATCAGATAAATTAAAGCTCTTTAAATTACGTGTAAAATGATAACAATTTCATTTATTTAAATTAAGCTAGAACCAGTTCTCGCTCCTGTCAAAAAACAGCCCCCGGGATCACTTTTGAATATCCCTAAAACTCGTACTTAATCAGTGGGGCAAAAATGAAAATCTTGGCCCTTGTACCAAACTCAACCAGAAGTGTATGGTAAAGTCAAGTGGATGGCCATATCAGAACGTGTCAATTTATTTTTTTATTATTTATTTATTTTTTTAATTTCGTCAAAATCTCTTACTCGCTCTTAACTACAAATACAATCCAACATTTGTATTAAATTTTGTTACGTATACTATAAATAATAAAAATGGTGCCTAACAGTATTACGCTTTGCGACATGTGTTTTAATTGACTTAGGAGCCTGGGATTTTGCACCCATTTTTTTATTATTATTTATTTTTTATTTTTTAAGCTTCTTAAGCCATTCCGAGCACTTACCTCTTATGCATATGCACCCTATATAACCTTATGGAAATGACTCCACTATGTGAAATTGATAGTTATTTAAAATAAACTGCAACGGATCGTTGCTAAACTTTATCCAAATTCATTTGAAATATTAATATGTTTGTTCCTTTATTATTAATCACATTTCACTTGCAATTTGTAGTTCATATTGACATTAATTCAAAAATAATTCTCATTTAATAGTTGAGGAATAACCATTCTACGTTTGATTTTTGACATTTCGGTTTTTATTGGTAACCATTGCTGAAGACATGGAGGAATCGACTTAAAATCAAAAATAGCCATCGATTCTCATCTAATACTTGAGGAATAACAATTCTACATTAGGTTTTTGACGTTTCGATTATTATTGGTAACCATTGCTGAAGGCATGGAGGAATCGACTTAAAATCAAAAATAACGATCGATTCTTATCTAATACTAGAGGAATAACCTTATTGCATTCCATTTTTGATGTTTTGACTATTAATGGCAACCTCTACTGAAAACGTGGAAGAATAGACTTAAAATCAAAAAGACTAAATTCTTTTATGGCAAACAACTCAAGCATGATGCATGTAGAATTGTTATTCCTCAAGTATTAGATGAGAATCGATGGCTATTTTTGATTTTAAGTCGATTCCTCCATGTCTTCAGCAATGGTTACCAATAAAAACCGAAACCTCAAAAATCCAATATAGAATGGTTATTCCTCAAGTATTTGATGAGAATCAATCGCTATTTTTGGTTTAAAGTCGATTCATCTATGTCTTCAGCAATGGTCACCAATAAAAACCGAAACGTCAAAAATCCAATATAGAATGGTTATTCCTCAAGTATTTGATGAGAATCAATCGCTATTTTTGGTTTAAAGTCGATTCATCTATGTCCTCAGCAATGGTCACCAATAAAAACCGAAACGTCAAAAATCCAATATAGAATGGTTATTCCTCAAGTATTTGATGAGAATCAATCGCTATTTTTGGTTTAAAGTCGGTTCCTCTATGTCTTCTGCAAAGGTAAGGGATAAGAAAACAACGCAGTTGCTATGGTTACTTATAAAATTTCCTCCCAAATTTTTAGCATTTCACAGAGAGAAGCCTATCCATTCTTATTTAAGCAAGGCTAAATGAGCTATATTAAAAGGTTCAAATGAATAAATTTTAAAGAATTAAAAAAATTAAAAAAGTACTCTCTTACTCTAGAGTAAAGTACTTTAAAATATAATTTTACTAAAAACTTTATTTATCCTTTTTTTGTGGTCCCCAAGGTACTTAATTAGGATATTAAATTTCATCAAAATTGGTTAAGTCATTTTCAAGATATTTAGAAAAAACTAAAAAAGTACTGAAATAAAGTACTAATGTTTGTGGGTCGATATGTACCAAAATCTAATCAGCGCTTCATTTTGTTCAAAGAATGCTAGGTTTTCAATTTCATTTCAATCGGTGCAACGGTGTGGAAAAAATCGTGGGCCAAAAAACGATAACATACATCCATCCATCCATCCATACATACATCCATCCATCCGCACGCACTAAATGAAAAAATGGCACTTTTTGGCCTCTCGACGAGACCCCATGTAATTTTTGGCAAAACCGTCACGTGCTAAAATTCAACCTAATTGAATACTACAATTTGTGACTTTAATTTAGTCCATGGGTTCCGTAGTCTTTACCTGAGGACCCTTTGAAGCCACGCTTGCCCCGAGAGCGATTGCAATACTTTACCCATGCTTTGCATTGGATAAAGTAAAAACGGGAGTTCATATTTTCAAAAAAATCTAAGAAAGGATGATATTTCTAATAAAATAATATTATAATTAAAAGAAGATATTTTTAATTGATAATGGACCCAAAATTAAATGGGGGGGCGGTTCTTTCGTAAATAATTATAAAATTATTTTAATTCAATACAAATATAAGAGAGGACCCATGTATGGTACCATAAAGCCGTGTGGAAGGCCACATCAGTTTATTTTTAGTGTATTTTATTTAAGAAGATTTTTTAAGAGTATTTTTTTCTAAAATATCTCTAAAAGAGCTAAACTTTTATAATAAAAAAACGTAAAAAACGATTTTTTCCGACATATTAATTAAGTCTTTCTTTTATCAAAGTTTATTATATCTTGAAGGAGACAATAAAAGAGTGTGTTTTCTGCTGGAATTATACATTTTTAATTTATTTGTAACGAGACTATAGTTTCGAGATCTATGCCCTCTTCATCAGTATATTACTATTAATTTCTGTAAATCAAATGTTATATACTGATGAAGAGGGTGAAGCTCTGGAAACTATAGTCTCGTTACAAATAAAATTAAAAATTTATAATTCTAGCAGAAGACACACTCTTTATTGTCTCCTTCAAGATATATAAATTCTGCTATTTTCAGGAAAAAACTTTCAATTTAATTTATTATATCTATTTTAAATAAGGTAAGAGGATAAAATTATAAATCGTCCAAAATGTATTATACGATGGAAATCTTTTTGTTATTAAGTACAATTATTTTTTATTCATAGTTGATAGAATTTCCAGAAGATGTCCGTATATAATAATTTGATTAAAATAAGAAGAATAAAATAATAATAAAATGAATTGATAATAGTGAAAGAAATATTAGGTGAATTGTGATAGCAGGCGCCTGGTATCAGTATTATCTAGTGTCCACCTCTTTTACTACCTTCTAAGGTATGGCGCTAAGATAGAGCCTGCAACCGCTAGTCACTTCTGCAGGGTGGCTAAGTGCCTTCTAAGGTATTGTGATATGGGGGACACAACCACTAGTCATTTCTACCGGGTGACTAAAGTGCCTGCTTAAAACAACTAGTGATAACATCTAGTTAATTTTTTAAAAGTCTTTTGACTTCATATCTATAATAAAGAAAAGAACGGCTTACCTATATAAAATTGCCTGCTTTTGATCTCAGTTAATCATTTTTTTCAAACCGTTGTATTAATGTTATGATTGAGATCATCTTCTTATTTCTATACTAATGTACACTCAACTGCCTCAAAGTATATGGAATGTCATTTGAGAACTTATAGCGTTATCAGTTTCATTTTACATTTAATTATTTTATTTATTTATTTATTTAATTCCTACCCTTGTCTTTTTGGGTTTAGAGCTACATCTATTAAATCTACCTTTTAATTTGGTCTAAAGCAGGGCTGTCCAACCCGTGGCCCGAGGTCCGCACTGCGATCAGTGTGGCCCAACATAAAATCATAAATTTCATTAAAACATTGATATTGATATGTAGAGATATATTTATTCCCCTTTTGAATGTATATTAGTATACGTGAAGCTTTTTTCAAGAATAAAATTTACTAAAAGGAAAATTATAAGCTCAACTATATAAGAATATAAAAATAATGAAGTTTCGAATATTTAAAAAATTCTTCTTCTACTCATGTTTTCATTTTCTAAAATATTTATTTCAGTTAATTATATTATACAACACTAACCAAGTTTAATAGTTATATCATTTTAGTACAAGGAAACAAGCAATTGGGGGTTTCTAGAACAATCACAATTAATTGATAATTTCCCTCCTTGTCTAAAACTTGTCAGGACTTGTCTTTTAGATCTTTGCACGTTCTTACATGTCAATAAAATGGATAGTCAAATGATTATTTAAAAAATTAAATTATCATTCCTCATATCCTTCTTTAATCCTATTCGATTATAAATAAAAAGTGCTAATTTTAAATTTTGATTCTGGAACTAGATTTCAAGATTTCCGAAATAATAATAATCATTTTGGTCTATTTTCGACTTCATTTTCATTAGAAATAAATTTTCTTCTTGGAAACTTTCTGTTTGAATGTTCTAGAACAACAATTAGATACCGATCTGAAAGAAAAATTGAATATTGTCTCTTTATTAGAATTTTTTATATTAATTATCTAGCCAGGAAAAATATAAACAAATACTAATATATAATATCACTTTTTGTAAGTATGGAGGTATGTATTTACATATTCGAGAAGCTATTTTCAAGTATAAAATTTACAAAAGTAAAATTAGAAGCTCACTATAAGCTAAAAAAAATAATAAAGTTCTTATTTCTATATTATTAACTATCTTTTGTGAATAACAAATGTCAATAGAATTATAATATTTTATCCGCGGTCCGAGATAATTTTTTTCTTCACCCGTGTAAGCCAAAAGGTTGGACACCCCTGTTTTAGACCATGCGAAAAATAAAATTTTACATCTAATTTTAATTATTATTATTATACGAGCTCTTCGTGAGTGCCTCCGGTACGCCCTCGAAACTCAGCCCTCCGGGCTCGTGCCTTGGCGGGCGGCGTCTGGGTCCAAAAATTGTATTCCTCTTAAAAAAACTACACTCCAAATGTATATCTGTAAACTCCCGAAAATAGATAGTCTCTTAAAAGTTTCGCCTCATTTTCGTCCTGACACAGCTACAGAAATGAGGCTCTAGATATGAATCTGGAAGTATTTTTTTTCTATAATCTACAGCATTGTGATATTTTTTGTGAAATAGATTTATTTAAATAAATGGGATCGTGTGAGGAGGAGAATTATATTATATCATTTTTTTATGCGCAAAGAAAAGCGCTGAGTGGGGGGGGGGGGCGAATAATTATCAATATATTTAATGTTTCTTAATTTAAAATCAATTGGAGTCTTTCATTTCAAAATTCGAGTTAAAATTACAATTATATTTCAAATTTGCCGCAAATATACCTACGGCGTCAGCGCTCCCTATCGGCAGCATTACGTTAGAGTTGCTGCAAATTAATCTGGGTTTTCGATTACAATTATATTATTCTATCAAATTTTTGTTAATATAGAGGAGATCATTAAACCTTGCGACCTTATGAAAAATTAACTATTGATTTTTCTCAATGAATCAAAATAGTCATTATTTAGCAAAAGCATAAAACAATGTGTTGAAAATATTTTTTCAAAATTTTCTACTATCCAATAATTTTTTTTATTAGAAATTAAATCATTTGAGTGAAATATTTTTATTTTTTATTATATGATTCTAAAAATTGATATGACGACATATGCTCTATATATACTTATATTACTGAATACATAGTTTCCTTGTGTTATTTTTGACAAAATGTCGGATCCAGCAAGTAGTTTTTTAAATATTTATCTTTCACTTACTCTTGTTATAATATTTATAATATTTTTATTTTTTATATTTGCAATACTTCATTATTTAGCAACATACGAACGAATTTAATGGATGACTCACTTGAGTAAGAAATTTTTTACAATAATGATTTTTATTATTTTGAAACATATTTTTTTTTAAATACTATTCAACTTAATAGTTTACTATATATGATGTATTATTATTGAAATTTTAACTTCTAAAAATGTATTGATAAAATTGCTGAAACTTTTTCAGTCTGACTTCATGAAGTCGGACTAATTAAAAAACCTGGCTCGTTTTATCAAGATAGTTGGATTGATCACTAATGGTCCAGTATTTTAGCCAGAACAAATGCCTGGTCAAACTTCTGGCCATTTTTTCCTATGAAGTCACATGTAACATGTGTCTGTAATAAATATTAGAAATTATTTTAAATAAGCCGAAGCCCAAGTACGAGTTAGATTTACTTACTGAGGATTCATGCCTAATATAAATAGATGAATGACCCGTCACTCCGTGAATTCAATACTTTGGCCATCCCAAACAGCGGACCGGCGGCAGAAATATGCTTATATCTTCCAAAATGCTTAAGATATCAAATTCGATATTATTTATCGTTCATAATGAGTGAATAGACTAATTTTAAGAATTATTTCAGAATTTTATTTAATTCTTGATTGATACAAAACTCATTTAAAAATGTCCACTTATGGATCAGGCTAACTCTCATAAAAAAATTAACCCTTTTTCCATTTAATGAAATCATTAAAGTGATACCTCATATACTTCATGGTAAAAAAGTATTTTTGACCCCTGAAAAATTTGACCCTTCCAAAAATAATCATTCGATTAAAATTTTAATGTGATTTTTGGGAAAATGAATATACTTGTAAATTTCAGGTTTTTATCTTATTTTATTTAGTTTATGAGCTACAATGTCCTGACAGACATGCATTGTAGTAACACTAATTGGGTCCCCTTTTACTTTTGTATGGAATTCTAAAAAAAACAACTTATAAGTGATTACGTGATTATAATGGATAAAAAAACAGATAAAAACATATGGTCTTAGTTTTTTAGTTATAACACGAGTTCTAATTGAGCTAATAACAAGTGGTAATTTGAAAATCAAAGAGGAAGGTGTTTTCTATTACGTCAACAAAATATTTTGATTTCAAATATTGCTGTTTAATATTTAATGAGACTCAAAAATAGGTCAAAATGGCCTTTTTCGTCATTTTGACCGATAATATCTCAAAACTCTGACGTGTTGTAAAAAATCGGAAATTGCATGATAATCAGCGTATAAAACTTTACTGGAATCCATTGTTAGGTTTACATTTCGAAATTTTTACCGACGAGTTTTATTATCAGTAACTTTTCTACTTAGTTTTTCCAGGAATGCTCATTTAAATATTGCACCTTGCTGGATCCTTTTCATTTAGTTTATTTTTGTTATAATCAATGAAACAAAACAGTTATTTATTAAATTTGGATTAAACCAATTTGTTAAAAATATTGTTCAAAAATTTAAATCATAAATAAATTTTTTTATTAAAAATTATAACATTCGAGTGAAATATTTTTATTCTTTTATTATCGTTCCAAAAATGAATTTAAAATAAATGATATCAAATTTTATTCATTTTTGATTTGACGTGTTACCATGGAAGCAATGAAAGCAATGGGTCAAGCAGTATTTCGTGCTAATGGCATAACATTATTATCTTTGTTGCAGTATTGTTCATTACTGTTGGTTCTTAGGATGTTTCTTTTGGGTCACTACATAATTTCAATAATATTTCTAATTATTAATTTTCTTACAGAATATATTCTACAAGTTTATTACAAACAATATTAATTTGAAAATTATAATTTTTTATTTTATAATTATATTCTAGGATTTTTTATTTTTATATTTTTAAAACTTAAATATAGTAATTATATATTTTTATAACAGCTATAGACTCTAAAAGTTTTTTATTAAAATTACTAAGATTTTTTCAGTCTGACTAAATTAAGTCAGGCTAATCAAACACCGAAATATGTGATTTATTTACGTGTTCTTATTTATCCCAAGAAGGATTTACACTTAGAGGTAGTTAGTGAAGCAATACTCCTAAAAAACAAACTGTATTACAAACACCTATAATTTTCTTTCAAAGGTAGTCCTATCCTTTTACTTTTATTATTAAACCTGACCTAAAATTTTCTTGCAAATTATTAAATTCTTTAAACACTCACTCGTTTTTAATTATTACATTTTTTCTTTCATCTGAAATAAACTAAGTAGGTATACTTGTTTTTTTTTTTTTTTTTTGTTATATACGAAATCCAATGGTAAAATTTCCACTTTGGGATATATTTTTGCCTATTTAAATTAGAAATCAACTTGTGTGTTCACCACACAACTTTCACATTTTCATTTATTTGAAGTCATCGCGACACAAATAATTACACCAACTTCCTTTATTTCATTTTTTTATTTTCTCAAAAACGGCTCTAACGATTTTTTTAAAAGTTAGTGTATTTATCAAGTGTCAAGAGTTAATAGTTGTGTCAAATTTTTAATCCGATTGAATTAAAGAAAGGGGTTGTAAATTAGGAGTGTCGTAAAATAAATATTTTTGGATCGGAAAGTCGCAGAGTCTATATTTTTCGAGATAATAACTGTTTTGTCAAAATGTCTGTTAGTCTGTGCGTTACCAAATTTTTGTGGACGAATTAGCTCAAAAACTAGTGTGAATATCAAAACCAAATTTCACACCTAGTTTTGGTGCATTAAGATTAAGAGCTGATTAGATTTTAGTGCATATCGAACCAAAATTAAGAGGGGGAGGGGTTACAATTTAAAATTATAATATATATTTACTTTTTAATCCCATAAAATCAAAGAATTTACCTCAAGATAGCTGAAGTGATTAAAATAGAAAAGCTGGAATATTTTGTTCATATTCTTTAAATTTGCTAAGGTTAAAATTTTTTAAATTTTATATAACTTTAAATTAATTAGTTGTATAGAATTTATTGAAAGTGTTTTTAAAATTTTTTAAATTTTCGAATATAACACGGATGAAAATACTCTTGACATTTTGAAATTTGCGGGATGCGCCGCATCCACAGCATCAATGGACCGCACGACACTGATATAGATATCTCTAACGCTAGGTGACTGCGATCACCCTTCTTCACCCGTCTGTGAAATTTGCGGTCAACTTATTTGTCTCTTAAAAAACGTTTTCATTTTATCCACCAATATAAAGATTCTAATTACTACTACATTCATTTTATAACCTACAAAAGTAGGCATTTTCGTAAAACATTTACATTAGATGCAATTACATGCTTTTATTGTAAAATAATACATTTTTCTTTCTATAAAATTACTAACCATTTTTTTCGCAATACAATTTTGGAAATTGCATGCACCTTGTTGCGTCCTTATCATTAATTTTAATTTTTGTACTTATCAATTAAATAAAACAATCATTTAGTGAATTTGGTTTAAATAACTTTTATTAAAAATATATTTCATAAATTTTAATAATCTAAAAATTTTTATTATCAAAAATAAAATCATTTGAATGAAATATTTTTATTCTTTTATTATTATAGAAATACCTCATATGGATTTAAAATCAAAAGGGATCAAATTTTATTTAATTGTTTTCACGAGCTATTAATATGGACTATATAGACGGAGAGACTGAAGAAGATGCCTATTATCGAATCCTATTTGGGTTATTTTATATGTTTAATGTTGTGTGTTTAATGCTTGTTGTTAATTTGATGATACAAAAGGAGTATCTTACTGTAATGTTTTTGATGATTGTTTATTATTTTGTCATTAAACTAACTAAAATAATTAATAGTATGCATTAATAAACCATCCATTATTTTAATAGCTCTAAACTCTAAGAATGCATTTATAAGATTACTGAGGTGTTTTCAGTCTAGCTTGGCAAAGTTATACTTAATAAGAAATTGAAATAACTTAAGCTTAAGCTATCTTCATACTACAGACTGATCTATGTGAAAAAAAAAAAAAAAAAAAAAAAAAAATTGAAAATCTATATAATTTTGGTGGGATTGGAAAGGAATCATTTATTACGAGTTGCTTCCATATGGCCAAACATTAAATTCAGACATCTATTGTCAACAACTGGACCGTCTGAAGCGAGCAATTGACCAGAAACGGCCAGAATTGGCCAACAGAAGAGGTGTCGTGTTCCATCAGGACAACGCCAGGCCACACACTTCTATAGTGACTCGTCAGAAACTCCAGGAGCTTGGTTGGGAAGTTTTGATGCATCCACCATACAGTCCGGACCTCGCACCAAGCGATTACCATCTTTTTCTTGCATTGCAAAACTTTTTTAGTGATAAGAAATTGGCATCAAGGGAAGAGTGTGAAAATCAATTGCTGGAGTTTTTCGCTAATAAGGACCAAGACTTTTATGAGAGAGGCATAATGAAGCTACCATTAAAATGGCAACAAATTATAGAACAAAATGGTGCATATTTGACCTAAATCGGACAATGCAAAACATGTTAAATAAAGTCTTGAAGTTCACGTAAAAATAATGGATTTCTTTTCCCCAACCCGATATATAAAATTAAGGTTTTGTCTGTACATTGCTCCAAATCACGCCAAATTTTGGTTACACACGTTTCAAGCAAAGTTTTGAACGAAAACACCCTCAACAAAATTCCTGCCTGTCTGTCTGTATGTAATATCTGTCTGTATGTCTGTTTCAGTGATTTCCGAAAAGTTGCTCACGATTCACGTAAAAACGGCTCAAGGGATTATTATGAAATTTCATCTTTACATCAGATGTCTTCTAACTTACGTTTTTAGCTATATAACGTTTTGATATTTTGACCCCAGAAGGAGAGGGGGGGTTTGGGGGGCGCACGAATCAAAATTATCAAATAACTCCTAAACTATTAGCCCTACAGCAAATTTTATGTGATTTCTGACAATTTTTGTTCAAAAAATTTCCCTAAAAAACCTCCCAATAAGGGGGGGGAGGGTGGAAAAATGTAAATTCTTGCCCTTGGAACAAACTCAACCAAATGTTGTATACATAATCTCTGGGCCTCTAGAGAGCTAGAAATGCAAAAACTAATCACCCCAAATGGGGGGGGGTCAAATAATGAAAATTCATAAGCTTTCCTCGATTTTCTTTTGGAAATTTTATTAATTTAAATTATTTTTGATCCCCTCTGTTTTGGATCACTATTAATTTCACATAGTGAGTCATTTTTATAAAGTCATATATGCCAGTGTTCCGAAAAACTTTTTGTGTTTAAGGCACACCTAGCAAATCAAGAAATTTTAGAGATACACCAAAGAAATAAAATCAATGTTTATTTAATAAAGGATGTTTTTTAGAGGTTCAAAATAAAACAAAGAAAAATTTCAATTAAACTGGCTTTATTGAAAAGATAATTTTATGCCATTAAGTTTTGAAAGTGATTTCAGTCATGTGACCGCCGCGGCTGGCGCCTAGCTAGGCGCCAGCCGCAGCTATGATTGCGCCATGCAATCTGGATTTCCAATTTTCACACACTTTTCGCAGCAATTGCGGCCGTAGTTCGCCGATAATTCGCCGAATGTTGTGTTCCAAGTGTTCAATCATCTCTGGTTAATCGGCGTAGAACAGTGACTTGACATATCCCAAAAAGGCGATTGAGCACTTGGAACACAACATTCGGCGAATTATCGGCGAACTACTGACCGCAATTGCTGCGAAAAGTGTGTGAAAATTGGAAATCCAGATTGCGCCATCTACGCCGCGGCGGCCACATGTCGAAATCATATTCAAACATTAATGACATAAAATTAATTTTCCAATAAAGCCAGTTTCATTGATATTAAAAATATTTTTCTTTGTTTTATTTTAATATAAAGTTGTGAACCTCTAAAAAAAACACTCTTTATTTATTTATTATTAAAATCAATATAATATGAAAAGATGTTTAATGAGAAATGTGAGCCTGCTTAATTGAGCACAGGCGACAGACAAAATTTGGAGCAATCGTTGATAAGGCTGCTCTCATCTCTTGCTACTCGCATAACTCTCAGCTATGTGTAGGTGCATTAACTTCACAAAACTTGATATTTTTCCGTGGCACACCAAATAATAACCACGGTACACCAGCGTGCCGCGGCACACACTTTGCGGAACACTGATATAAGGTTCATAATGCATATGCGAAATTTTGTACAAATCTATCAAAGAGTTCTGGAGTTCTATCGATAGTTCTATTTTTGAACCCCTCGCACACAATTTTGGCCCCTGAAAAAATAACACCTCTTTTTTTATTATTTTTTTATTATCTCTTTTATAGTAAAAAATAGTAGTTTGTCATCATCAATTATAAATATATCAGCTGCGAAGCCCGCCATCGGGCTTCACCCCTGGACTCCGTAGTGGGTTTTAAAATAATAATTTAAATTCCTAATTTTAACAAATTTTATTTGTCGTCAACTATTAGTTGGGTTTTAGAATTAGAAAAATCACGTCGGTGTCCTCACGCAAGCCGATTATAATAAGTATAGATATAATATTTATATATATAGTATATATAAATTACAGTCTTTTATAAAAACAATCTTAAAACGTTTTACTAATAAGCCAAACGTTTCAGGAAAAATGATCCCTTTGCCAATGAAAAATTAGAAAAATAGTTATTTTAAGAAAAAATAATAAAGGAAAAATTTCCTCGGAAACGATATTTAGAAAAGGTTTTGAGTTTGTTTTTATAAAAGAATTGTACTTATTTAAAACAAATATCAATTATAACAAAATTTCAAAATACATTAATACGGAACCCTGGGTATGTTAGCCTAACTCTCACTAGTCCGGCTTATTTTTTCCAAGTAAAAATAATTTGAATATTGTACATTGTTGGGCACTCATCATTAATTTGATTTTTGTTCTCATCAATGGACCAAACCAAAACAATCATTAATTGTATTTCGATTAAACTAATTTTTTAAAAATAATTTTCAAAAATTTCTACCATGTATAATTTTTTTTTATTATAAATCAAATCAGTCGAGTGAAATATTTATTATATTTTTTATAAAAATTCTAAAAAGTAAATGGAATTAAATTTTAACCAATCGTTTTTATGCGTTACAATGAGCACACTGGTAGAATTTACTTATAATTTAGTGGGTCTCTCGCTAATATCTATATTACATTATTTTTTATATGATTTCTTTTTGGGGTTGGTTTCTATGAAGTTGTATTTCTTTGCATTTATTTTTTTAGTTCTTTATGTTGGAATGATCTATTGGGCCGTATCGTACGAACATACATTCTAATGTGCTAATTAGCATTTTCTCTCTATACTTTTACCGCGCCAATCGCAAGGAATGCGCTACAGACAACAATTGATCAATTTGAATCATGCATTGATCGAAAAACGGCCGCAATGGGCTCGAAGACATGGACGTGTCATTTTGCTCCACGACAACGCTTCGTCGAACACCGCCAAATCGACGAAAGAAACCATCAAAGCGCTCGAATGGAGGCCCTACCCCACCCGCCCTACTCTCCAGACCTCGCTCCATCGGATTACCACCTCTTTAGGTCAATGGCACACGGATTGGCTGACCAGCACTTCGCTAATTACGAAGAAGTGGCAAAATGGCTCGAATCTTGGCTCGCCTGAAAGGGGAGAAATTCTACTGGGAGGGGATACACAATTTGCCGGATCGTTGGTCAAAATGTGTAGAATCCGATGGTGCATACTTTGAATAAACCACTTTTGCCAGTTCTGAAAAAATTTGTGTTTTCCTCATGCCGAAAAAAGGACATTATTAACCGCCACACCTAGTATTAGTAAGTTGTGACTTGTTTGTTGAGAATTTTTAATATTTTATTCAATTTACCTTGAACTATGATATCAGCAACTACTGATGGCAATTGATCCCCCACAAACCAGATAAAATCATATTTATTTTTGTTTATGGTCCAACCACAAGCTTCTGGGGATAACGTAGTTGATTTTTTAAGTGAGCTCTTACCCCAAAATTTTTGCTACATAACTTGTTCACAATAATTGTTGTCTTAGATCAGCCTTACATGGAGGGAGGTTTGACGCGTCAAAATTCTTAAAAATATTATGGAAGTTGTCTCCTGAATTTTTGGACCGATAAGTATTTGAAAATAAGGAAAATGTTGCATCGTTGACATTGTTATTATTACGGACTCCATATATATGGCAAACGTATTTTTCCAAGGTAGCAAATGCACTATCCAGTATTTCGTCATTATCGCCAAGAAGATTTTGAAATGCTAATTGATAATCTAAAGATACTGTTAATAATTTGAAAGGGCGTAATATTCCTTTGCGGAAAAAAGCTGGTGTATAATCACATCCTGTCATTGCATGGACGCCCGGTAGAGCTTTGCATAAACAACTACACAGTATATCTTACAATTTATTTATGTTGATTTATCGTTGATGATTTCCAACGCCCATATCTATCCACAGTTTTAAGGAAGCATTCAGATGATCTATATTTTCGAGAAGTATAATAATGATGTCAGAGTCTGAGCACCTTACTACAACTTCAGCTTCAAAATCAATTTGGCAGATATGAAATATAATCCTTGAATCTGCTTCTTCATGCTCTTCACACGTTAATGAATCTTCTTTGGTCCTAATAATTTTTTCGCTTTCAACACGATAGCAATAGCAATCATTGAAACTCAAATAAATAGTTTTTTTACCTATAAAAGGTGCCATTTCATCAGTAGCCCAGTGGTCTATAAAAAATTTCACAATACCTTCTTTAAACTGGATGTTTTTGAGCTGAGTAGTGAAATTATGAGGTCGTATTTGATTAGGCCCAATTGAAACAGGGCTGGTCCATTTTTCCCGAAGTGTGTGCTCACAATCTTTAATGGATGGCGGAAAAAACTGGTCAAATTCAATATCAATGCGATTTGCTTTGTAATTAGTGACCATGCTAAGGAATTTTTTAGATATTGCATCAAGGTTTTAGGTATTTCTTTCATGAGATATAACATGAAGAATCCGTCTATTATAACTGTGTCGAGTGGACGCGCAAAAAGCGGTCCTTTGAAATGGTGTAGATACTCTGGGTGATTAGTGGTTTGACTCTTAATTACTATCTCTATGACATTAGTCACATGATTCAAAACAATGCCAATTAATTTTTATTTTTTCTATTATTGATAATTAGTTGTTAATACATAAACAAACAAGCAACATTGAAACTATTCAAGTTGATCTTTTCATACATAACTCTTGAGTTAATCTGATCATTCAGGCTAGAAATCAGTTTCATTTTACAAAGTGATTAGTTACAATCAATTGTGTTCAATTTCCACGGAGGGTTTCGCCTAGGAACTCACTCCACGCGGTCAATCATCGGATTGCACACAAGCCGCTAACATATCAAGGAACCAATTCTTTGCTAACATATCTTTCCAAGGGATTTCTGCAAGCCATATCAGAGACAGTCCGTCCAGGTGCTCTGCACATCGCTCAAAGGTCAACGATTTATTTTTTCTTCACACACAAACAGTTCGTTTCTTATTGCTAGCAAATCAGGCATCCATCTTGGATTCTTATTCATTTCAAATCAAGTTATTTCTATTAAGAGAAATACAGTTTATTTTAACAGGAGTTGAATCTCACTAACATTAAACAGTTTATCTTATTTATAAGGTTTAAAATCCTATTGAATCAAGTGAATATATTTTCTTCTCAAGCAAATTGAACTTGAATTTGTCTTAACGATAAATTAACATTTCATACAATTTATTCTAATCTAATCTTATTGAATCTTTTTTAAATAAGAACTCTTTTGATTTCAAACCCATGTACCAAATCTATTAATATTCTATTAATAGACTACATTCAATCAATCGATAAAATAGTGATTATTAATTAAGATATTTAACAGACACACATACACCCACACACAGACCAATTAAGATAATTGATATTTTAATTAATTCCTGTTATTCATGTTATTATTTAATTGCTAACTAATTATATTTAATCAAAGAATATTATTTGTAATATTAATTTTCATTCAAACAAAAACAAAAGATTCATATTTTTTTTTTTTTTTTTTAATGCAATCGAATGCAAGAAGGGGTGCACCAGTAAAGATGCAGCCCCTATGGATCTCGAAAGACCCTTGCATTACCGAAGAGAAGAGAAAGTTGATTAAGTGAGAGGGTGTAGACGTAGGTGTCTATGCACTCCGGTTTTGAAGGTTTGAAGATTATAGGTGCTGGGAAAGATAGAGGCTGGAAGAGAGTTCCAGTTCCTTGAAGTCATGGGGATATATGTATTGGCGAATGAAGTGGTCCGGCACTTTTCTAATTTAACCGCGAAAGAGTGTTGGGAGTCGGCAAAACGCGTGCTACGTGCAAAGCATGCTTTGGGGGGAATTATTGATTTTATCTCATCAGAGCACCTGCCGTGATAGTATCTATAGAAAAGGGAAAGGGCAGAGACATCTCTTCGATGAGCCAGCGAGTCGAGGGAGTCGGTGAGGGTAGAATCGTCAATTAGCCTGACGGCTCGTTTCTGAATTGCATCCAGGGTAGCAAGAGAGTATTTTGAGGCCCCTCTCCACAGATGAGAGCCGTATTCGAGACAGGGGCGGATTTGGGCCTTGTAGATGGTGAGAAGTTGTGGGGGTTTGTAAAATCGCTTGGACCTGAATAAGAAGCCAATCTTCCTTGCTGCAGATTTCGCCACAGAGGAGATGTGTTCATTCCAAGACAGGTCAGATGCGACAGAGACGCCCAGCATGGATAGGCTGTCACACATTTTTAGGGTATTCGAATCGAAGAGAATATCAGGGAAATCTTTATTTTCGCGCCTAGAAATTAGACAACATTGAGTCTTGTTTGAATTGAAGTTAACTAAATTTTGTGAGCCCCATTTATTCAGTTTGTCTAGGTCGAGAGTAATTGAGGAGGTAACATTGATTCGATTGTTCGGGAGTGAGGGTTTACCGTGTAGAGTGCTATCGTCGGCGTAACAATGAGTGGGGTTTGCCGTTTGATCGAAAAGGTCGTTTATATACATTAGGAAAAGTGTGGAGGAGATTACGGAGCCTTGGGGAACACCAGAGTTTGTGGAGAACGATTCAGATGATGTTCCATCCACCACAACTTTTATACTTCGGTTTGTCAGAAAGCTTTCTATCCATTTGCGAAGAGTTGGTGTGAATCCGAAGGCTGGCAGTTTGGCAAGAAGATTTTTGTGCCAAACCTGGTCAAAAGCTTTGGAGATATCAAGGGCTACAGCGAAGGTTTCTTTTCCGGCCTCTAGAGTATTGTTCCAGGTGTGGGTGACATAGGTTAAGATGTCGCCTGTGGAACGATTTTGTCTGAATCCATATTGCCTATCGTGAATTAATTTATTGTTTTCTAAGTGATGAAGGACGTGTTGGTTTATGACTAATTCCATTATTTTGGAAAGAACAGATGTGATCGAGATAGGCCTGTAATTAGAGATTTGTGAAGTGTCTCCTTTTTTAGGAATAGGTGTGACCCTGGCTATTTTCCAGCTTTTGGGGAATATGCCCGATTCGTAAGAGAGTTGGAATAGCTTGGATAAGATAGGGGCAAGTTCAGGGGCGCATTTTTTAATGAGAATTGGTGGGATGTTATCCGGGCCAGCGGCGGATTTGGAATTTAATTTATTAATGGCTTTTATGATTATTTGGGGCCTGAAAATTATTTTGCCCATGAGGTTGGTTTGGGGGGTATAAGTGGGCGGGTTAAGCCCTTTGTCATCTAAAGTGGAGTTGGTTGCGAAATAGGAGGCTAGCGATTCGGCTTTTTCAGCGGGGGTTGTGGCTACTGAACCATTTGGGTGAAAGAGGGGCGGAAGTGAGGGAGACGCGAAATTTCTATTTATTGCCTTGTGTAACGAGAAAAAGGCCCGTTTTCCATTGGGGCAAGATGCGAGACGGTCAGCTATCCTCTGGTCGAATGACTTCTTTGCCTCAGAGATGATTTTTTTGCATGAGCTTCGCGACTTGGTAAATGCAACTCGGTCACATTCTAGATGTGAAAGTTGCCATTTCTGAAAAGATTTGTTTTTTTCACGGACGGAATCTGCGCATTGTCTACCAAACCAGGGTTTAGAATCCTTGTTCCCTTTAATCAATTTGTAGGGGATATAGGTTTTCTATGCCTATTTGAATTGCCTCTGCGAATTCATATCTATTTGTAAGATTTTATTTCTTATACAAACTTATTTTTATGGTTCAAATCTTATCATTTATTGTAAGAATTTTATCTATCTTATCAAACCAAACTATCTCAGAGCATTCTATATACTATATATGTTTGTCTAGATATATAAAATCCTTTGTGTGTATGAACGCGATCGACCCACGCCTAAACCACTGAACGTATCGAAACCATATTCACACCATATGTTTGCTTAGTGCTGGGGATGGTTTATCTAAATTTTGAGCCAAATCGGTTTGATTTGATTTTTTATTTTTATATTTAATTGATTGACAGATATGATCTATAGAAATAGAGCCTCTAAAAGGGCCAAGCAAACAATACATTATCCCTTCCCTGAAAGGTCAGGTCTTAAACAATGAAACCCCTCTTAACAAAAGAAAGGGGTATACAGGTAGTCAGGTCAAATATAAATAAAATAAATAAAAACATATTCAATAACCATGGAAAAAAATAGTTTGAAAATCGCACAACAAAATTACATTTATTATTGCATTACATACTATATATAAAATTAAATTAAAGTGGAACTTTTCTCCCTTTAAGTTTAGCGAATTTATCAATAATATAGTCATAAGATTCATAAATTAATTCTTGTGAATCCTTTGTAATAGACTGATGAAGAGGGCAAAGCCCTCGAAACTATATAGTCTCGTTATAAATAAATGAAATTTATAATTCCAGCAGAAGACACACTCTTTTATTGTCTCCTTCAATATATAAAAATTCTGCTACTCTCGGCAAAAACTTTCAATTTAATATAGTCATATTCTAAAGTCTGAACTACATCGTTTTCTATAAACATTATTGATAAATTAGTTAAATGTGTCTGTGTTAGTGAGTTTCGTAAATAATTTTTGACACGTTTCAAAACCGAAAATGAACGTTCACCACTGGCGTTGCAAATAGGTGCCTATTGTCAGAAATTTTTTTAAAATTGTTTCTACATTCGGGAATGTTGATTGTAACCCCCCAATTAATAATTTATACATGTCAACAGGATTAGTGACGTTTTCTCCCTTTATGAATGAAATGAAATGAAGAATTTCATCTTTGAAATAGCGAATGTCAATATCTTCCTTATATTTTGCAGATGTTCTTGCTACACATTCATTAAACTCCATATCGGTCATTTTAAAATTGAAAAAGAATTGAAAATCTTTTAGTACCTCACTGTAAATGACGCTTCTTCTAGATATTTCTGAAATGAGTACGTCACAAATAACATTATGCACGTTTACTACGAAATTTTGTTTTGAAGTAAAATGTGTGTCATTGTTAGTTGTTTCGCCAAATTGCAATTTTCTTCTTTTAATTCTGGTCTCTTTGTAGTTTTGATTCTCTGTTAATAAATTAGCACCGTTCTCAATTTCATCGAATTTATTTCTGACTTCCACGATAAATTTGGAAAGAGATTCCATAAGATTTGTGCCCAACAATAAATTGTACTGCATATCTTGTAATGATTTACTGGTACTATTTATTCGTTGTACTTACTTATCCCATAAAACTGTTAATAAGGCTGTTTCGTATTCATCAAATATTCTGATAACTATTTTGCCTCTAATTTGCTCACCGGTTTTTCATTATCGGACATACTAATTTGAATCAGGGCTTCTTTTATATTTTGATAATTAGATTTCAGTGCTGAAATTGCGTCTGCTCTTGATGCCCATCTAGTATCTATTATTCTTTTAATATGTTGGAATTTATTATCTGTTCATGAGTATATTCCACCGCCGAGTGGACGATGAGAAATATACGTACTGATTTTGTACAAAATCAAAATAATTTAATCGCCGGTTGCACACAGTTCGACTCCATAACTGAGGCTGTGAAGGTTAGTATTGTGTAAAACTGACTCGCGCAAATTTTACTGACCACTGCGCAATCAAATTTAAATTATGCGGTAGAACTTACAACTACACATGTAATGAGAAAACAGAATTACAGAACGCGAAAAAATTAAAAGTATGCTTTATTTTTGAGGCCCCTTAGATTCTGAGGCCCCAAGCGCGCGCTTCTTGCGCCTGTGCGGTGATCCGCCACTGACTTAGCCACTTGGAAATTTTCGCTTTCCATTCATACATTAATTCCTGTGAATCAATTGTAATAGACTGATGAAGAGCGCAAAGCCCTCGAAACAATAGTCTCGTTATAAATAAAATTTATAATTCCAGCAGAAGACACACTCTTTTATTGTCTCCTTCGATTTCACAATTGACAATAGCAGAAAAATTATAATTGGTTTTCTGCTTTATTAGAAATTTTTTCTGTATTATAATCTTGTCAATACATTTTTTTTTCAGACAAAACTACTGAAACTACTGAAGACTATTTCTGTGATGAGTGTTTCTCTGGATTCCTATCATTGTCTGATTTCGAAAGACATATATTGGAAGGCCATTCGGAAGAAGTACTCTTCACAAGTAATGTGAATGATCAGAATTACAGTGTTGAAACCATACCGGAACCTCTTATTGACATGACTCCGCAGAGGGAGAAGGCTTCCAAAGTGACCACTAATAATCCATATCATGAAGTAAAACCCTCTTTATCCTGTCATAATGATCCCGAAAAATTGAAATCAAAACAAACCAACCAATGCTTGGGAACTCATTCTAATAACAAACATACAGGAAAACAGTCATTCGTCTGTGTTCACTGCGATAAATGTTTTACAAGAAAGACTAGTCTCAAAATGCATTTGTTAATTCATACAGGCAAAAATCCTTTCGTCTGTGAACACTGCAATAAGGCTTTTTCACGGAAGGCCAATCTCGAAAGACATTTACTTATTCATACAGGAGAAAAGCATTTCTTCTGTGATCACTGCAAGAAGGGGTTTTTACGGAAGGACCACCTCAAAAATCATTTGAAAAGCCACTTCTATTAAATAGACTTTATTTCTTCTATTATAAATAACTAAATTAAATAAAAACTAGAAATGGTCAAAAGATAAATGAGGTTGCCCAGCTAATTACAAGGCAATTAAATACCAACCCTTGAAACTGATCTCTGACGACAAAGAGTCATTTAGATTGAACCTTTGTGTCTACTTAGAAGTATTTGTACTTCTCCTGTTGTGTATATTGTATGCTTCTTTTGCTTGATAAATAATTACACAACTCTCTCCCTACGACATGTTTGAATATTTATTTTTTATTTTACAACTACAAAAAGCCATCGACACTTTTCATAGTGTCGCAGAGATTATGAAGTTATCTGCAACTGATGAAGGTTTCGATACACTTTATAACTCGATTTATTCTTTTGGATTGATCACAAAATTTGATTTCGATGTGCCGAAACATCCAAAAGTTATAAAAATTATGAAATCGCTAAACCCTTTGTTTTTGCCAGCCCCCGTAATTATTACCCCGAAATTTATTTCGAGATGTAAGATATTGTGATCAACTGTTTCGATTATCGATTTTCTGAAAACCCTAGGAAATTGAAACATTTCTTCTTTCTGAAACTAGTAATTGCAGTTATGTATTAGAATTTTATAAGTATTACTTTGACCCTGATATATTAATTTTACTCGGAAATATGATGTTAGATTTGTGTGAATCTAAAAATGTTATCATTGAAAATTCTGAAGACCTAGTCCTCTAATAAACACGTCCCTCAGAGGTTTAGAATCCGAAAAGCGTGATCGAAATCTAAAAATTAAACTTTTTCCAATCGTAACAAAATTTTGATATGATAATATCATTATATTAACGCAAGTTTTAAGCCTTGGAATTCCAACAAATTTATCACGCAAATTAAAGATACACGCTTTCAAACATCGTACAGTTCACATCTTTTGAATAATGCGATTTTAATCTTATAAATTCTTTTTATTTCTGGCTTTGCTCAGAGAAATTCTTTGAAAATATAACTGTTCTGTGACTTTATAATGAAAGTCCTATCCATATAGTATAATTAAGGACCAGTTTCATAAGAAAAAAAAATTATCCGCAGCTTACTCAACTCTGGGTTGTGAGTTACCCTGGAGTTCCAAACAATATGACATTCATAAAACAAAATAGGGGTCGAGTTAGCTCACCCGGAGTCAAGGATAGAAAAATAGGTTGGCAACAGTGAAATTCCCTGCATTTTAGTTATTTTTATAAAAAACATTTTTTTTTTCCAAAAACGAATTTATCTGTAGAAACTGGAATAATTAAATAAAAAATAATATAAAATTGATGTTAAGGTTGTTTTGTAAGTATTATTAAAGATTTTGATATTAGATAATTACTTCAGTTGTTTCATGTCCATTCTTTATTTAAATAAAATTAAAAATTAAAAAAGAAAGAATAGCCATAGGTCTTCAAATGATGTTGAACGTAATAATAGAAGCCTATTTACTGATGTAAGATTGACCAAACAATTTATCAGAGAGAATAATGATAATATAATTATATCTAGATCGGACAAAGGTAATAGCACGGTGATTATGTACAGGGATGAGTATATGTCGGCGATGAAAGAAATGCTTAGTGACGATCAGACATACAAATTGGTCACCAGGGATCCAACATCAAAGTACATGAATGCTTCTAATGATTTAGTTAACATGTTGTTCAATTGTGGGATTATCGATGAGGACAGTAAGAAAGGTTTGCTTACTAGGCAATCTCTACCACCGAAGATGTATGGACTCAGAAAAGTTCATAAACAAACACTTGCGTTGCGACCAGTAGTAAGTTGTATTGACTCCCCAGGATATAAGCTGGCACGATTTCTTCATTTAAGTCTTAGTCCTTTGATGAATACTTTTAAGTATAATCTGAGGAATTCACAAGAATTGGTGAACCATATTATGAACTAAGACTGGAAAGTGATCATAGATTGGTGTCACTGGATGTGATTTCTTTATTCACCAATATACCCCAGGAATTAGTTATTGATATCATTAGGAAGAATTGGAATGAACGGAATAAAATGATTAAAATCCCGCTTGAGTTGTTGATTGAGTTGGTCAAATATTGTTTTCGAAGCAGCTATTTTATGTTCAATGGTGAAATTTATGAACAACTGGATGGTAGCGCGATGGGTAATCCGGCTAGCCCGATTTTGGCAAATATAGTAATTAATGACGCTCTGAATGTGATTAGTGAATCATTGCCTTTTTCCACTCCGCTAATGAAAATTTACGTTGATGATTCAATTATGTCCATCCCAGAAAAACATATAGATAAGCTGCTCTCATATTTTAATAACTACCACCACAAGATCCAGTTCACTATGGAAATAGAAGAAAATAATAGTATTCCGTTTCTGGATGTGAAATTATTTAGAACAGAGGATGGTATAATAAAAACTGATTGGCATATTAAGCCAACTCACTCGAGAAGAATATTGAATTATCGTTCGAATCACCCAGTCCACCAAAAAATTGGAGTGATAAGCGGAATGCTAAATAGGATCTTTATGATTAGTCATCCTGATTTTCATGAACAAAACTTGAATAAATTAAGGAGATTTCTCAGGCTAAACAATTACCCATCTTGTTTCATAAATAGGTGTATAAATAATTTCATGAATAAATGGAGAGATAGGAATGATAATATTGACAATAGTGATAATGCTGTTAAATGCAATAAAAGATTTATGAGATTCCCTTTTATTAAAGAAATTTCCTATAACATTAATAAATGTTTCGTTGGCACGAATATTAAACTTGTTTATTACAATATAAAACAAGTAAAATCGTTCTACACTAGACTCAAAGATCAGACACCTATGAGTGATCAATTTGGTGTGGTTTACAAGATCCCTTGCCAATGTGGAAAATCATACATTGGCCAGACTAGACAACATCTCCATAAGAGAATCTCACAACATAAATATGATTGTAAGAGGATAGATTTGAAAAAACAACAACTTAATGCGAATGGGGATCCTCCAGCTAACACCACATCTTTGGCGTTACACCATCTGAACGCTGGTCATCAGTTTTTGTTTGATAATGTATGTATTATGGACCGAGAAAGACACTGGAGAAAACGTAATATTAGTGAAATGTGTTTTATCAAGATGAATGAGAGTGTGAACATGAGGTCAGATACACTGAATTTAAGTTGCATATATGATTTAGTTTTGAATCAGTGACGTTTCGATGGTCGATTTTTTATTTTTTATTTTTTATTTTTGTTATTGTTTTTGTTTTTGTTTGTTTTTGTTATTTGTTTGTTTGTTTATTTATTTTTATGTTAACTCGAGATTGATAGCTTAAATTTTTTAAATTGTTTTCTCGATGGTCTCACTATTTTATGAACGTTTAATGTGTTAACTGATTGAGGTGAGTGACATGTGGCATATCATGTATAGTTGTATTTTGAAATATGCATTAATTTAATTTTCCCAATCTATTGTTCTTGTACTTTTGTTTTTCAGCACTTGATAAAGTCCGGAAACGGACGAAACGTTGTGCAAAAATTAATAAAATACATTAATAAAATATAAAATTGTCCAAAAAACCTATTAATTTTTTAATTTTATTTAAATAATTACTTTTAAGCAATATACTGTATTTATTGGATAGTCGTTGGTTGCTAGGCAACGGTGGCGACTGAGAATGTTTATTGTTTTGTTTTGTTTTGCTATTCTAATGTTATATTTTATTTAATGAAGATTATTCGTTACCCATTTGATACAGGGTTGGGGGGAGGGATAGTTTTATTTAACAGACACGATTGTATTGTACTGCTTTTATTTATTTATTTATTTTTATATTAACAAGCTTATATTGACGTACCTACAAATAATCCTATACTACTAAAGCGAATTTGTGCCTGCCTCTGTATGTATCCTAAGGGGGATTTGTGCCTATGTCTGTACTTATATATGCATACCTATGTGGGGTTGGGAGGCGGGATCCATGGGGAAAGGTGGAGATCCAGGAGATGCGGTCTCCATTGATGGGGAGTCCAGGGGGTAGGCTTAGTGGGTTGGAGGGTGATCAGAGGCGGGGGAGAGGGTCTGTGGGATGGAGAGTCGTTGAAAATGGAGGAGTGGGAGTGTTCAAGTGACGGGGCGTCCAGGGGCAAAGCCTCTTGCCTAGCAAGAGGCCCACCGAATGCAGGCTTTGCAGCCAGTAAACTAATAATGCAAATATTTGACCGGCTCTGATCCCTACACTAATTTACACACACACACACACACGAACACTCAATGGCCAAATCGGCTATAGTTACCGAGGGCCTTAAAATAATAATAATGTCCCCCTGGTTTATTTCTTCATTTTTTTTTCATTCTTTCTCCGAAAATTTACTTTTAAAAAGATCTGTATTTTGCCCAAAAATCCTTCAAATATGCAATTTTATACAATACTAGCTGCAAGGCCCGCCTTCGGCGGCCCTCTTGCTAGCCAGGGGGCACGCCCCTGGACCCCCAACCCACGAATCCCACCCTCACACTACACTCCCTCCCCCGACCCATCCAGCACCCCTACCCCCGCACCATGAACCCGTGCCCAACCCCCGCCCCCATACCATAACCCAAACCTCACCCCCCACTCCAACCCACCACACTCCCCGAAACCCACCAGGCACCCCAACCCTCACCCCACCCACCTCGGGCCCCCAACCCACGAACCCCAACCTCACCCCCCACTCCAACCGACCACACTCCACGAAACCCACCCAGCACCCCAACCCCCGCCCCCCACACCACCACTTCAACACTCTAACCTGCACCCCCCGCCTCGGACCCCCACCCCGTACCACCCCACTACGCCACTGGACCCTCACCTGAACCCCCCATCCACCAACCTTGCACCCCCCCGTGCCCCCCTACTCCGCCATACTCCCTCACTCCACCGCCATTCCACTCCGCGCATCCCATGCCCTAACCCACCCCCACTCCACCCCCGCACCCAGTTTTTGCATTTCTAGCCTCTAGTGACCCACAGATTATGTAAACAAAATTCGGTTGAGTTTGGTCCAAGAGCAAGAATTTTCATTTTTTGACCCCCCCCATTTTAAGTGGTTAGTTTTTGCATTTCTAGCTCTCTAGAGTCCCACAGATTATGTATACAAAATTTGGTTGAGTTTGCTCCAAAAAGCAAGAATCTTCATTTTTTGACCCCCCCCCCTTTTTAAGTGGTTAGTTTTTGCATTTATAGCTCTCTAGAGACCCACAGATTATGTATACAAAATTTGGTTGAGTTTGGTCAAAGAGCAAGAATTTTCATTTTTTGACCCCCCTCCCCATTTTGGGTGGTTAGTTTTTGCATTTCTAGTTCTCTAGAGGCCCACAGATTATGTATATAAAATTTGGTTGAGTTTGGTCCAAGAGCAAGAATTTTCATTCGTTCACCTCCCCAAACCCCCTTTTGGGGGTCAAAATATCAAAACGTTATATAGCTAAAAAACGTAAGTTAGAAGACCTCTGATACAAATATGAAATTTCATAATAATCCCTTCAGCCGTTTTGACGTGAATCGTGAGCAACTTTTCGCGGAAACCACTGAAACAGACAGACATACCGACAGGAATTTTGTTGAGGGTGTTTTCGTTCATAACTTTGCTTGAAACGTGTGCAACCAAAATTTGGCGTGATTTGGACCAATGTACAGACAAAACCTTAATTTTATATATATAGATTACTCAAATATGCAAAAATATGCAGTATAAAATTTAACCCACAGTATCCAAGATGCATGAATCGGATATAAAATTGATTCCCTGGGTCTTATGTGGCGGCAAACAAAATATGCAATTGCATAGAAATCCGGTCTCTATATAGTCATGAGTAAATAAGATCATTTCACAGAGCTTTGTCTTGTAAGAGCCCGGTAGAAAATCCAGCTAGCTTGGCAGATAATTGCAGAAATCTATATTAATAAACATAAATTCCTGTTTGTTGAAAAGCATCTGTCTTGAGAACTGCTGAACCGAGTTGGCTATTTTTTTTTAATGTTCATAATAGCCCAATTCAGGTTTGTACGGAAAGAAAAGTTGCCCGAAAAATTCTGTATAAACTAAAAATGTTGTTGTTTAACTGTTAAGAGGTATAAAAGGTGTGGATAGCGGAATATCACAATGATAGATAATTTTATAGATAAAATATATAAAGCAATTTATTGAGGTTGCACATATTACAATATAATAGAATAGTACATGAGGAAAAAGCAATATATAGCATGTTACATTGACTCGAGTAGAAAGACGAAAGGGGAGTAATAAGTTAAGTTAATATAGTCAACACCTGAATGGCGCTGATGTCATATCGGAGGTGCCAATATTGTACATATATTTTAACAGACATAACTTTCCAAACAATAAAAGAACTAGCAAAATAAATAAAGTGTTGGCGACCCTGGTTTTTGCTATTAGAAGTTGAGGAATTTTTTCATGAGCCTAATTCTGGGCTTCTTGCTCCAAAATGTATTAATACTCAAACTTTCAGAGGAAGAATCGTTTTAAAGGTTTTATCAATAATATGTATACTTATAATTATATGTTTGTAGTTGTTTTGTAAAAGTCCTTGAATCATTACATAATTGTAAATATGTTTCATATAAAACTAATATATAAAGGAATAAAAATATTGAATTTATTAGTATTAGTATTGTTATTTAATAACTATTGATATTTGGTTTCTTGGAAACTGATTTCCCTGACGAAATACCTGTTTATACATATACCTATTATTATATTATTATTATTAGATAGTATTACCAATGGTATTATTAAAATTTATAAAATAAATAAAAATTCGAGTATTTGACTGATAAAGAAAGTATTTTTATAGCGCTTCTATAGTTTCACCCGAGGGGTGAACCGTGATTGGAATTAGGTGTACACATCTTTGGAATTCATTAAATAATGCCCCTTCATCTATTGTCTTCTTCTTGGAAAGTGGAAGCAGGTGTACACGATATTAGGTCGCGGTTCACCCCTCGGTTTTACCTTTTCCTTAAACGCTACACACTTTTCCACCCTCCCAGGGGATAGAAAAGCTGATACACAGGGGCCCACTAATTATGTATACAAAATTTGGTTGAGTTTGGTCCAAGAGCCTAGATTTTCAATTTTAACCCCCCCCCCCCCCCCTCCTATACGACAAGCTGCACTAAAAAAAAGTTTACTCAGTCTATTAAACATGACTTGAAGCCCCTGTAGTGAAATTTCCACCTCGTTTAGTCAACTATTGAAGGAGATAAAGGTTTCGACCACGTTTTTCGGATTCTAAACCACACTGTGCGTCGGACTTTAAATTCAAAAAGAAAAATGAATATCTTTTCTAAGATTTGAAAATTCAAGTTTTTTTTTTATTTAAATTATAGAAAAAATTTTTTTCATTCTCAAAACTCGTTAATAGATTTTGTTTCATCAAAATCGGTAGGGCCGTTTTCAAAATAGAACCAAGATACAAATATATAAATAAATAAATATACAATTTTCCAATACTTCCAAGAAGGATTGAAAATTGTCAAAACATTAAAAGTAGTTAATGATATGGCTGAGCGTGGTGTTAAATTAATAACCGACTTTAACGACCTTCTGACAAAAGATGAAGACCAAAAGCAATATGTCCTGCAAGTTGTAAGCAAATGCCGGGCATTATATCCTGACGTTTCAAAAACTACTTTAACAAAAGCTCTAGAATAGATTAGATAACTATGTAAAATTATCAACTCATGTAGGTACTACGTCTGTATCTTTTCTGTGTCTGTTTTGTATGTATTGTACCTATACCTGATTTATATATTTTAAAATAAAAAATGTCATTAGACTTATCAGTATTAATTGTTTTTTTATTATATTTCTACTTTAAACTCAAAAATATACCAAAAAAAGCAAAATTTATCACTTAATATCAAAATATATGAAGTATGCTCCTAGTGGTACCAGGTCACGTTTTTGGGGCTAAAGGCTGTTGTAACTCGGTTTGACTTAAAATAACAACAATTATATATATAGAATATAAATTTTGAAGAACAACATTGGATTTCTTTTGAGATATTAAGCGTGTTTCTATTATTTACAGTTCTGGAGTTATGGCTCCATATGTCAGCTTTTTGGACAAAAATTTGGATTTTTTCAAACTTTGAGCGACGAGCGGCACGGGTTAACGTCGTTTAATCGAGCTCAAATTTCGGCTTTCTCATTATCTGGAAAGGGGAATCGTTTTATGAGGTCCAGAAGAACAAGATTCCGACATTTTTTTCCTCCCCCTATGAGATCTGGTCACCCAAATGTGTATGTACAAATATTTTACCTGCAAAAACTTTCTGATTGAATGCACAGAACTGCAATCAGCCATTGAACTGAGAGAAAAATTTAATAATATGTCTCTTTAGTAGAAATTTATAAAAATTATCTACCCTGAAACAAATATAATCCTGCATTTACAATATTTATTCCTTTTTTAGGTTCAAGCGCCTTCTTAATTTTCGCCTCCTTAGAAATTTTGCCGACTCTCAAATGTTACCGCCCTAGGCCCAGACGGCCTCGCTGGCCTAGGCCTAAATCCGCCACTGCACAGGTAAAACCTCAACATATCAAAAAGATTCTTCAAATAAATCTTAACGGGTAAGTATGGGGCGAAATCTGTGTTGAAGTCACCCATTACAATTACGTCAGAATAGAGTGGAAGAAATTGAAACACCTGTCTCAAGATCGGAGAGAAAGCCTAGTTGGGGGGGGGGGGGGGGAATAGACTAGACCAGGGCTTCTTAAACTTTTTTGATTTACAGCCCCATTTTGACTGTTTGACAGAATTCATTGTTGCCCAATGTTTCGCTAGAGGGGTGAACCGCAACCTAAAATTTTGTACACCTATTTCAACTTTCATTTCCAAGTAGAAGACAATGGATTATCTAATGAATTCCAAAGACGATGTACACCTAATTCCAATCGCGGTTCACCCTTCGGTTTCGCGGCACCAAAATTCAGTTTCGCGAATCATAGTTTTAGAAGCCCTGGATTAGACTATAATAACAGCTTAAAATATTTTGCAAGACAGCCAAAAAAAAAAAAAAAAAAAAATTCAACAAGGGATGTAGAGTTTTATGAAGAACTGTATATATAGCATAGGTTCTCAAAATGTGCGCCGCGGTGCAAGGGCGGATCCAGGAATTTTTTATGGTGGGGGGGGGGGGGAGAATGTATATAAGGTGCCCGATGTGTATGAGATCTACTTTTTATCTCGAAAGTGTGTCGCGATCGAATTGTCCAAGCGGGGGAGACGCCGCCCAACCCACACACATAGAACTTTATTTTCAATTTTAAAATTTAAAAAAAAAAAAAATTTTTTTTACAAATTTCATATCTCATATTTTAAGTTCATTAAAATAAAAAAAAAATAAAAAAATTGTTATAAATTCCCTATAGATTTGGCCGCCGTTTTTTAGCCTCTGCGTGCGACGCGCGTGTTGCACTCCCGCCAGGCAAGGGCCTGTATAGGGGGCGGTGGGCCCCCCCCCTTCGTGGATCCGCCCTTGCCGCGGCGCCCCAGGGACCTTCAGTTTCTTCACAGGTGCGCCGCGAAGTTTCATAATTAATATTGAAGCAAGACATTTGGTCTAACTAGATAAAAAATTCAGAAGAATGAATAGGCTTTGCGGTGTGTATATGATGATCGGAGGTGGGTCTAGGGGAAAGGATAGGGTCAGTGGTTGGATGGGGATTAGTGGGGGCGAGCAAAAGACCCTACTAGGAAATATTAAAAAAAAAAACTGAGGAAGCTTCAAGATTCTAAAATTTTATTTTTAGAAGATTACAAAAATATTTTATTATTATTCGTAATTTATTTTATAAAATAAAGATAATTTTAAATCGCCAACAGAACAGAACAATACATATTTATTTAAAATGAATTATATTTAAGAGAGGGCGGGAAGTTTTTCATTGAGGGCCCTCTGACCTGACATCTGGCGGGATTATTATTGCTTTCTTTTCATCATCTGAAAACATAAAAATATATTATTTTATACTCATATTAAAATATATAGTTTTATTAAATTAAAAGACTTTTATTCCATTCTATATTATAATCTTTTAGTGATTAATAATTTGAAATTGATCAGAATATATTCATTATGTCTGAGCACAAATTTCCAACTTATACAGGTTAGTTTTCAAATGTCATGGAATATAAATAAAATGTTTTGTTTATTTATTAAATAAATTAATAATTGTTATCTACATTGATCATTGTTGATGTTCTTAAATTGTTTTAAATTAAATTAGTAACTAGAGAAAGTTTATTACCACCTCAAATTTTCCCAATCTTATGCACATTATTAATATCTTGAACCCATTATATTTAATATAATATATATTATTATGATTCTATTATATATTAATTATTTTATTTTGATTATTTATGTCCATCGATTAAATTATTAAAATTGTTTTCAGGAAATAAGGAATATATTTTTATGCAAATAATTTATATTCTATTGCCAACGTTTCATCAACTTTGTTGACTTCTTCAGGGCTCAAATAATTATCTTCCTTGCATATTTGTCATTTTTATAATTATTTCTTAACATCCCCTCAGATCTTATAGCCCTAATTAGGCATATTAATTCCGACACCGAAACTAAAATTATAACGGAATAATTTTCTGGAATAAGACAGGGCGATTCTTCAAGTCCTGCTCTCTTTAATCTAATCATGGATGAATTAATATCACACATTAAAGGAATGAAAGGATACAACCTAGGAGAAAAAGATATTAATATTGTTTGTTACGCTGACGACGCCGTTCTTATTACTGAATCTGAAAACGCTCTACAGAGACTCTTCCATCAATTCGGCAAGATCGCGGAGAAATTTAATATGCAAGTTTCTGTCGAGAAAACAAAATCGCTTGTCGTCTCAAAAGATCCAATTCGCTGCAAACTTGAATTCAAAAATAGGATGGTTGAACAGGTAATGACATTCAAATATCTTGGATGCAATGTCACTAGTGATCGCAACCTGTATAATGAGTAAAAGGACCAAACAATTAGAGGTTCCAGGATATCAGGATGCCTTAAAGACATTGTCTGTAGGAACAAATTCATGAGCAAGCTGAAATTCATGAGCAAAGCTGAAGATCTTTAAAGCAGCTGTAAGACCTATCATCACTTAGGCTGTTGAGACCCGAGCCGACACAACAACAACGGAGCAGCTCTTAAGAACAACGGAGGTGAAGACGCTAAGGTCTATACTGGGCTCTAACACTATGGGACAAAATAAGGAGCAAGGATATCAGAGAAGAGTGTGAGATCCAAGTTATCGTCAAATGGACAAAAGATCTGTGTCGGTACTGGAACGAACATGTGGATAGAGCCTACGCGGAAGGACTAATCAAAATAGCCCGGGGTGGAAGGCCAACATCCAAGAGACCTAGGGGCAGACCGCCGAAGAGGTGGAAAGAAAGCTGGGCGTCCTCTTTCACTGAGACGTGAGCCGTGTGTAGAAGAACAGGCGATAAGCCTATAATAAAGAAGAAGAAGAAGATAATTCTTTCTTAGTTGCCTTGCTATGTTTAGCAAGAAAGAATTATAAAAATGACAAATATCCAAGGAAGATAATTATTTGAGCCCTGAAGAAGTCAACAAAGTTGATGAAACATTGGCGATAAAATATAAAATATTTGCATAAAAAATATAGTCCTTATTTCCTGATAACAATTTTAATAATTAATGGTACTTACGTATTAACGCCACCGCAGCTAGATTTGGCGCTTTTTAAATTTCGCCAAACTATACCTAAAATTTTTGAGATAAATCATAAAATAGAATAAATCAGTTCCCCTCTGTCAAAAAACAACTTGAATAGGTTCGGTTTATGATCTCGGTTTGATTAGATAAAAAAAATGGGTTCCCAAACAAACTTTAGGTGTAGATTGGCAAAATTTAAAAACCGCCAAATCTAGCTGCGGTGGCGTTAATACGTAAGTACCTAATTAAATATTTAAAAAAAATTCATTTCCAATCAAGTCCGGATCGGTTCATAAAGTTATATTTTCCCTTGTGCTCGAGTTTAGCTCGCTAGTATCCATGAACATTAATATCTATCTATATAAAAAGCAATATTATTTTTTTCAGGGCCACATTTCTTATGCAGCGATTGTCAGACAATGTATATTAGTGAAGACTTCCTGAACAAACATCAAAAGAAATGTATCCATAGGAAACTACATTTGATTTTAAAATTGAAATTTCAATTGAGAATAAATACATCAGCTGAAGGTAATTTTATTTATTTGATTAACTTGACTTTAAATTAGAATTTAGATGAAAATAAGCCTCTGTTCATTTGTCCTCCATCTTGGCGATCATTAGAACATTCAAGGAATTACACTTTCAAATCAATGCAACAATTAAATAATTTCCTAGATCAGTGGGACTTAGCGTTTTATTAGTCGCGGCCCCCTTAAAATCCTAAAATATTTTCGCGGCCAGTACCCCCCACTCCCCCTACCATTAGGTAACATACTCTTAATTACTCGTACAAAAAAAAACTCATATGTAATAATAATTCATAGATAACTCAAAAAGCAGAACTTATCATAACAATAATAAAGTAAAGAAAATTTTTGAAAATTTTTTAGAAACTTTTTAAAATTCAAGCATTAGCTTGGCCTTAGACGCTGTACGCTATTTACCCGAACTATTTCGAGCCAATTTCGACCCCCCACTGCAGCTCGGAATCCATTTGAGATAAAGAGTAGAAATTTTTTTTTAAAGGCCTCCACATCTCCCCCTTATAGCCCTCCGATCCTCCCACTCAGGATCCGGTTGAGTGGCTCAGGGTGTGGCCACAGCTGAACGGTGTGAAACCTTAGTATGCTGCGACCAAGAATAAAATAATAATAATAATAACAATAAAAAAGGGAATACCGCATGTCGTCCAAATAATAAAAATAAATTAATTAATACACTGGGAAGAATAAATAAATAAATAATCAAATAAATAAAACAAAAAATAAATAGAATATGTCACTGGGCTTAAAGAAATTGTTGTTTAAAAATAAATAATTTAAAAAAAAAACAGTTAAATAAATAAGTAGACAGGAAGTTGCCGTAGTCAATGAATAAAAAATAAATAAATAAATAGGCAGGAAACCGCCATGGTCAAGAAAAATAAATAAATATTTGACTGGGAATATAGGCTACTGGGTAAAATATTAAATAAATAGATCAACGCTGAAAAAAGGGTTGGGCTTGGCCATCTTTCCAGAAGAAATCAATAAGGTGGTCATTATTATTAGCCGTCACGATACATCTGGCAATCGGTGATAGCACTCCGGGTCGCTCCGAATAAAAACTCTCGAACCGTCTCAAACCAGGGCGAGGCACTCTGTAAAAGATATCCAGCCCTGGGATCGCCAGACTATCGTGGAGGGCCTCCATGAAAAATCTGAGATCAAAAATTTCCCTTCTACTTTCAAGGGAAGAAAGTAACACATCTAATTATGTAATCCATCTTGAGGAGAGTACCAAATTTCAATAATATAGCTTAAATAGATTCTGAGATATGGACCTGAGAATATAGCTAATTTTGGCACTCACTCACTCACTGACAGGTCAGCAAAACCAACTTGGCTACACATTAGATTTCACTATTTTTTCGAACTTGGCCTGTTTTTTCACAGAATGTTTTGCTTGAGATATAAATTACTAGGTAGGTTTCAAAACCAGAATACGTTGTGGCTACGTGGCTAAAAGCTGCCAACGTACCGTATAACTAAAAATCAAATAGAATTTTTCACAAAAAAATAAATACGATGAGATGAGGATACGATCTTATTCCAAGATAAATTTAAAAAAAATACCAAAAACAAAATAAATAGTAATGTGCAAGTCAAAACAAGCGAAAACAAAATGTATAATAACATTTAATAGAATCGGTAATACACATACACCATTATAAACCAAATGCGCCAAATTAATGAGACTTCTGTTGTGGAATACACTCCACTAATTTGTCTATTCGTATTTCAAATGAGTTACTTGAAGCTATTCACATGCAAGACTCTATTCGGAGGATATTACGTTGCTCGTTTTAATATTGGCCATTGTGGAATAGCCCTTTTCGAACAGATATGTGGAAGTAAAATGCAATAAATGTTGTATGGTGATGGTGAACAGGTGTACCATATATTCCTTCCGAATATGTATCCAAAATTGTACCAAACTTTTTTCTCTTGAAAAGTGAATTAAAACTTAAATCCTTGATCAATTCAATTAGATTGTGATCGTGGGTTGGTGATAAATTGGTAATATCCCAGTTATTATAGGGTTCTCGAATCCACAATTTTCTATCAATTTCACTATTTGTCAAATTTGCCAATTAACTTTTAGAGATGACATTGAATTAAATAATTTGCACGTTCTTGATCAAATTCACAATTATCTGTAACCATTTGAGAATAATTTGGAAACATTCGATTCTATTTTTCGAATCCATGTAGGTACGAAGTTTCATTTTCATCGCCTCTATTTTATCTCGCGTCGAAAAAATGTTGTGTTGATTTCCTTGCATAGATAAATTTAGTTGGCTTAGAATGGTGAAGATGTCTGCCAAGTAAGAAAGTTTTGAAATCCTATTTTTGTCGTTAAAATAAATGGCCAAATTTGATTTTTTAACATTTAGAAATATTTCCACTTCCGTTTTCAAATACTTTAAAAATCCTAATATTTTCCAGGCCCCCCTACATACTTTCGCTAGCCTAGATCACTATATTTTTTTCAATTGACAATAACAGAAAATTACAAAAAAAAAAATTATCTCTATTTTGAATTTCTTCTCCAATATCATCTCATAAATAAAATTATTTTTTTACAGACACAACTAATCAAACTAAAAACGAAACCAATGAAGATTATTTCTGTGAAGATTGTTTATCTGGATTTCTAACATTGTCTGATTTTGAAAGCCATAAACAGAAAGGCCATTCGGAAGAAGTACTATTTACAAGTAACCTCAGTGATCGGAATCACAGTGATGAAACCAAAGTAGAACCTCTTATTGACATGTCTCCACAGAGCGAGAAAGCTTTTGAGGCGACTGTTCATAATCGAAATCATACCACCAAACGGTCTCTATCCTCTCCTAACGATCCAGAAAAATTGAAATCAAAACAATCTAATCAAAGTTTGGCAACTCATTCTAATAGCAAATCAAACAGAAGTGATGATTATAACAAAAATATCTCATGTCAAAATAATATTAACAGACATCTGTTGAGTCACTCTGAAGAAAAACCATTTATCTGTGATCACTGTGGTAAGCGCTTTTCATACAATAGTCATCTCAAAAGTCACATATTAATTCATACAGGCGAAAAGCCTTTTGTCTGTGATCACTGCGGTAAGCGTTTTTCACAAAATAGTACTCTCAAAAGTCATTTATTGGTTCATACAGGAGAAAAGCCTTTTGTCTGTGATCACTGCAGTATGCGTTTTTCACACAAAGGTAATCTCAAAAGTCATTTATTGGTTCATACAGGAGAAAAGACTTTCGTCTGTGATCACTGCAGTAAGCGTTTTTCACAAAAGAGTCATCTCAATAGTCATTTATTGGTTCATACAGGTGAAAAGCCTTTTGTCTGTGATCACTGCAGTATGCGTTTTTCACAAAAGAGTCATCTCAAAAGTCATTTATTGGTTCATACAGGAGAAAAGCCTTTTGTCTGTGATCACTGCGGTAAGCGTTTTTCACAAAAGAGCCATCTCAAAAATCACATATTAATTCATACAGGCGAAAAACCTTTTGTCTGTGATCACTGCGGTAAGCGTTTTTCACTAAAGAGTATTCTCAATAGTCATTTATTGGTTCATACAGGCGAAAAGCCTTTTGTCTGTGATCACTGCAGTATGCGTTTTTCACACAAGAGTAATCTCAAAAGTCATTTATTTGTTCATACAGGAGAAAAGCCTTTTGTCTGTGATCACTGCAGTATGCGTTTTTCACAAAAGAGTCATCTCAATAGTCATTTATTGGTTCATACAGGAGAAAAGCCTTTTGTCTGTGATCACTGTGATAAGCGTTTTTCACAAAAGGGTAATCTCAAAAGTCACATATTAATTCATACAGTCGAATAGCCTTTTGTCTGTGATCACTGCAGTATGCGTTTTTCACTAAAGAGTAATCTCAATAGTCATTTATTGGTTCATACAGGCGAAAAGCCTTTTGTCTGTGATCACTGCAGTATGCGTTTTTCACACAAGAAACATCTCAAAAGTCATTTATTGGTTCATACAGGAGAAAAGCCTTTTGTCTGTGATCACTGTGATAAGCGTTTTTCACAAAAGGGTAATCTCAAAAAACATTTGAAAATCCACACCTAGATGTTTTAATCTATTACTCTTTGAATCAAAACAGAATTTTTCTCTACATATTAATTGGAATAAATTAATTAATGTAATATCAGAAATGACAAAGACATTTTGAAGGTCGCCCAACTAATTACAAGGCACCAACTCATCGGAAATGAAACATTTAAATCTGATCTCTGACGCCCTACAGTCATTTAAATTCAACCCATGAGTCTAGTAAGGAAATAATTCTATCCCTGAAACTACATATATATATTTGAACTCTTCCCCTTCTCCGGCATGTTTGAAGATTTATTTCACCTCTAATTTTTCTTTCCATTTTTCACATACCTTTGGGCATAAATAAATAAGATAAATTTTTGATTGAACAAAAATGCAATACGGAACCCTCTGGTCCATATATCGAGGGTTTATTTTTGAATTAGACTCATTATTATTAGCGACGGATTCCTATGCAATTGCATATTTTGTTTGCCGCCACATACGACCCAGGGGATCAATTATCAATCCGAATCATGAATCTAGTATACTGTGGCTTAAATTTTATACTGCATATTTTTGCATATTTGAAGAAAAATTTTGCATAAAATTGCATATTTGAATGATATTGCATATTTCTCGCCAAATACAGATGTTTTAAAAGTAACTATTCGGAGGAAGAATGAAAAGAAAGAAGAAATAAAACAGGGGGACACTAATTTAAATTCAAAGAAAACAAAAATAGGCCTCAACGACAAGAGTCTAGTGTTGGACGTTGTAAACATAGCTCATAAACAACAATCCACTTATTTTTCTTATTATTCAGGTGTACTTTGACTTGATTATATACTATAGAGGTACTCTACTCGAAAATGCCGAAAAGTTTACAATATTTTTTTTTTTTTCAAAATAAAAGTGGGGGTTTTAAGTTATTTCAAATTTGCCCCCATTAAGTCTGTGGATGTGGACTGTTCCTCTTCAACGTATAAATCAATTTTAAGTGACCATAGACATAATAACTTGAAGATAATTTAGATAAATACTTGTAAACATAAATTATTCATAACTTTTAAGGAGTTAGGTGTTGGTTCTAGGTGAAACGTTTTATTATTATATAAATTATTCACATTACAATCAGATTTTAATTATTTTTATGATCCTTTGTTAATTATTTCTTTATGTGTGTGTGAAAGTGTATAAATTAGTGTAATGATCAGAATGTTTGCATTATTTTATTAGTTTATTATTTGTACATCAATAAGAAAAGCTTGTTAATTTAAAAAAATAAAACCAATACAATACAATCTTGTCTGTTAAATAAAACTATCGATCACATTTTTTGAAACATTATAATATTTATTATGTTGATTTTATTCAAGTGCACCCCTTTAATATTTCTTTGTGTTTAAAGATTTTGTGAAATTTTTTACTCAATAAAAGTACATATTTGACACAAGTGGGGTGTCCATAGCTTACTTTATCATTTTATTTCTTTCATAGCACTCCTTCAAATATATAGTCTTTTTGTCTTCAATTTTAATTATTTAGTGTATAAAAAAATTCATTTTGCCAATTTCAACGTATTCCTGCATATTATTTGCTATAGATGGGTAGCTAACGCCGTTTTTCCCACCTTATCCTTATTCCGTTCTTCACAATCCTTTTTCTGTATGGAAATTCCTGTTTCCAACTTTTGTTTTGTTTGCCCAATATAGACTTTTTCACAACTACATTTAATTTTATATACCAAATCTGAACATTTCTTTGATTCTCTTTTATCTTTTAATTTAGTATATACTTGGCCAATAGTTTTTATGTTGTAGAACGCAGGTCTTATATGTGTTTTTTTAACATAGAAATAGCTTCTGACAAGCCCTTTATATATGGGATTTTAAAATACCTTAAATTCCCTTCATTCTCAACTTTTTTAGTTTTATTGCGATACGTCGCAATTGATCGCACTCTGTTTATAATTGTTCCTTTTTCCTCTGATTGATGAGGCTCGCATTATCATTTCTCTGAATGCTCCTTGTACCAACTTTCTCGATTTCGGGTCTTTTCCCCCAACCCTTAAATTTCTACCCCGTACATCACCACTGATTTTCAATTTTCGCCCTTTTCATCAATCCCCATACAATTTTAATCATCTTATTCTTTGCCTTGTTCGTCTGGCTCTTTGTTTGCTCCCTTTTTAACCGACTTCCAAAAAAGGAGGAGGTTCTCTATTCGATTGAATTTTTTTTTTTTTTTTTTTTTTTTTTTGTGCCTATGTTACCTCATATCTCCGCCAATTGTCAACCGATTTTGAAAATTTTTTTTGCATTAGGTCCAGTCTAGCTTCCGATTGGTCCCATTTTTTCGATTTTTTTTCATAGGTATTAGACCTTTTTTATTAGGTTTGTTTAGGTTTGTTTAGACCTAACCTCTTTGTTTATGAACCGATTTCGATGGTTCTTTTTTTATCCGAAAGGGGTGTCTTAGGGATGGTGTCATATTAATTTGGTCAAGTTCTGATGATATAATCACTATTAATAACATCACTAAAAAGAGAAAAATAAAAATTTTTAAGAAAAAAATAAAAACCGACTTCAAAAAATTAAGTGCAACAAATATAAAAATACACTAAAAGGTATAAAATAATTATTATCTTATTTAGTTACAACTAAACGACGAAATATTAACACGAAATTACTTTTTGAAGTTGGTGCCAAACATATACCTTTTATGAATCGCACTCGACGGATCTTACTTAGTACGTTTGGCGGGTACGCTCGCTTATAGGTATAGTTTGTTTGGCACCGACTTTAAAAAGTAATTTCATGTTAATATTTCGTCGTTTAGTTGTAACTAAATAAGATAATAATTATTTTATACCTTTTTAGTGTATTTTTATATTTGTTGCACTTGAAATTTTTTGAGAGTCGGCTTTATTTTTTCTTAAAAATTTTTAAACGTTGGCAAAAAAGGATAAAACCTTATAAAAATAATTTTTTAAGAAAAAAATAAAACCGACTTCAAAAAATTAAATGCAACAAATAAAATACACTAAAAGGTAGAAAATAATTATTATCTTATTTAGTTACAACTAAACGACGAAATAATGACATGGCAAATTACTGTTTGAGGTCGGTGCCAAACAAACTATACCTATAAGCGAGCGTACCAACCAAACGTACTAGAAGTAAGATCCGCCGAGTGCGATTCATAAAAGTTATATGTTTGGCACCGACTTCAAAAAGTAATTTCATGTTAATATTTCGTTGTTTAGTTTGTAACTAAATAAGATAATAATTATTTTATACCTTTTTAGTGTATTTTTATGTTTGTTACATTTAATTTTTTGAGAGTCGGTTTTTATTTTCTTCAAAAAATTATTTTATTGAATCTGTTGAGGTGAATATGTAGTCCCAAATATTTTATCTTTTCTACTTCCTCCAGTTTTCTCCACTCTTTCTTTTTCCCTCTTCTATTTTATTATCTTTGATTTTTCACCTCAATAAATCTCCAGTTCTGCCAGCATTTCCCCAGAGTCCCTCCTCATGGTCAGCCACTTTAGCCACCTCATCTGCACACTTTACCCAGAATAGTTTCTCATTTCCTTCCACTGTTCCTCCTATCTTCTTTCTTTCTCTTTCCATATCCTTTATATAAATACTAAACAGAGTAAGTAGGACTCAGTGGGCATCCTTGCTTTACTCCCTTCCCTGTCCACAAAAATTTATTTTCTCCCTCTTCATTTCCCATCGCTATTTTATTTTTTATTTTCTTTATAAATTTTCTCAATTAATCTCATCATATTTCCCTGAATTTCCATGTCTCTCTACTTTTTGAAAAGAATTTTCCTGTTCACTTTATCGAAAGCCCCTTTCAGATCTAGAAACATTACCCAAACCTTCCCTATTTTTTTTTCCTTTATTTTGTTTTCTATAATGGTGTCGAACGGTATTAATTTGTCAGTACCTGGAGCCACCGAGCTTCGAGTATTTTATATATATAGATAGATAGATAGATAGATAGAAAACTGATACCCGTAAAAGTTCATGTCAAATGTATTGAATTTAATCGGGATAGTCCTATATTAGAGAGAAACATGCAGCTGAATTAGAAATTTCTCTAACAGATTCTAAATTAACAGAAAATGATGTACCAAAGAAGCTGAAATAGACGGAAAAATGTTAGTTGACGAAATGGAAGTTTTGAAATCTATTTTTCCTTCAGAATTTTTTGAAAATCGGTTTAAAATGTTCAAATTTGTATCGGATAATGATAGAGCAACGGCATTTCCAAACTTGTTTGTTGCTCTCCGAATATTCTTAACAATTCCAGTAAGCGTTGCTTCTGGAGAGAGATCATTTTCCAGGCTAAAACTATAATAGAAAACTATCTGAGATCGACAATGAATCAGAATAGATTAAATCGTTTAGCAATTATCTCGATTGAAAGTGAAGACGCAAGGAAATTAGATTTTCAAACAATTTTAGAAGAATTTACAGAACAAAAACTTAGAAATATGTAAATTCATGTATTCATATTCGGTGATGTAAATTTATATTCAATAAATGTTTTTGTATTTTGAACATTTTTATTTTTTAATTTATGTAGAAGTTTATCTAAGTATCTGATGATCCATGACATTTGATATATTTATACAGGGTGATTCACGGTCGATGGCACGTTAGACGTTTATGGAAAACAGAAGCCAGGATTTTTATGAAAATTTAGCACCTAACATTTTCTTAGCTGTTCTATCGATCTAAAATATTTTCAGCATTGCGACGTTTCGGCTTCCATCGAAAAGTCGTAGCAACTTTATTATTTTAAATGGAACACCCCGTATATTAACACGTTTTTGGAACCACCCTTTTATTAAAATAGTTTTTTGTTAATATTGTCCTATACCTATCTCTATTGGTTTTCGCGATAAAAAATAATTTGTGTTAAATATGGTCGAAAACATGGCCCTAATTAAACTTAAATAAATTATTGCTCTCAATTCATGAAAAGTTGATATTATACAGGGCGTTCTAAGATTACTATTATTTCCGTTATTCATAAAAGTGGTAAAAAGTTCGTTTTTTCAAATGAGACCCTCCGTATATTACTCAATAAATTGAAAGACGAAGAAAAATGCTTTAAAATGATATATCATGTCCCTATACCTAAACCTTAACTCCGCCTAGGTAGTAGATATGCTGCCTAGCTGGTCCTAAGCCCAGATAAAGGAGGAAGGTTTTTTTTTATAAAGATACTGATACAAGAAGAAGTTGCACCAAGAAGGTACAATCTCTGTAGTCCGTGGTGGACCCTTGTAACGTGAAGATAAGGGGAGATTTAGTGATTGGGTAGAAGTCGAAGGTATCTGTGGATGCTGGTCTTGAAAGATTGAAGGTCATAAGTTGCTGGAAAGACGGTCGGGGGAAGAGAGTTCCAGTCTCTAGATGTCATGGGGATAAATGAATTGGCGAATGCGTTTGTTCGATTAGTATCCAGTTTAAGCGCAGTTTAAGGTTGGGCGTTAGGCCAACCACCTAACCCCGTAAAAAATTGCTGGTTCAGGAACCTCTAAGAAAAGCCTCGGATATTGGACTGATTAATCGGAAACGGACCCGGCAAAGGAAAATGGAAATGAGAATTGGAACTTGGAATACTAGAACTCTATATAAAACTGGTGCAATACAATCTGCAATAATTGAATTAGAGAGGTATCAAATCGATATATGTGCTCTACAAGAGGTAAGATGGACTAATGATGGAGAAGCTAACATGGGCAACTCAACAATATATTACATTGGTCATCCATCTCAACACATTTATGGAGTAGGCTTCGTGGTGAAGAACACTCTTCAAAGTGCAGTACTGATGTTTAAGCCAATAAGTGAAAGAATGTGTATTGAGGCTGAAGGGTAAATTTTACAATACGACCATTATCAACGCATATGCACCTACAGATGGAGCGGATGAAGAAACAAAAGAAGAATTCTATGAAGAATTAGATAAAAATGCTGATGAAGATCGAGCTATCAGCAGGATCTACGAAGCAAAACCGATAGGAAGAAGACCACCAGGTAGACCACGGCAAAGATGGATGGACAATATAACCAGAGATCTTGAAGAGTTGGGTGCTCAAGGAAATTGGAACTCTATAGCACGGGATAGGACAAAATGGCGAGGCATTATAGAGGAGGCTAAAACATTGGAAATGTTGTTCGGCCACAGGAAGTAAGTAAGTAAGTATACCTAAAACATCAAGTTTTCTTAATAAAGGCGCTTTTAGGTGAAAAATTACTTTTAAATGAATTTAATTTTAACTAACCAGGGCAATATCAAGCTTATGACAGTTTGTTGACTATTTATAAGTAACTTATAAACAGTTTATTGACGATGTTCAAAAAAATGTCCCAAAATGATCGCAAATATTGATTATTCAAACGAAGTTCTAATACACTCACACAAACTATGATGGTTTTAAAACAATGAATGAAAATTTAATAGAGATACTAAAAAAGAATAAAATTCATTTAAATAACGCGCTGTTTATCTTTGCGGAAGAAAATAACATAAAAATATAAGTTGGCTGCATTGTAGATAAATAAATAGCAAAATCCGTGGCTAATTTCACTAAAGAAAGGAGGACAATCAAAACCTACTATTAGACTATTACTACTACTTTTCCAATCTACTAATATTCAAGTATATAATTTTATTAAATTAAATATCTATTCCATTCAATATTATAATCGTTTAATTGTTTGTTTGAACTTGGAGAAATTCTATTCATAATGGCTGAAATTGCAAATTTGGATCTGAAATATCCAATGTATACAGGTTAGTTTCATCTGTCAAGGAATATAAATAAAATGTTTTCTTTATTTATTCAATAATTAATTGTCATCTATAATTGACCATTGTTAATTTATTATTATTCTATTAGTTGAATAAAAGATTTCACTGTCGATGGTAACAGAATTGTTTTTATTTTAGGTTAAAAATAAAATAAAATGAGAGAGTCTTCTGTTTTTTAAATAAAATAATTTTTAATTATTTCTAGAGACTATAGTTTCGAAGGCATTGCCTTCATCATCAGTCTATCACAAATATTTCAAATTAGTTACAAATTAAGATTTATACATTGAAAATTTTGAAAAATATAATAATATTCAATAATAAATTCAATAATAATATAAAAATATTCAATGTATAAATCTTAATTTGTAACTAATTTGAAATATTTGTGATAGACTGATGATGAAGGCAATGCCTTCGAAACTATAGTCTCTAGAAATAATTAAAAAATTATTTTATTTAAAAAACAGAAGACTCTCTCATTTTATTTTATTTTTAACCTAAAATATTATTATTCTTTTCAATTAAACAGTTGATTAGTAAAAAAATTCATTCTAATCTCAAATGGATCAGAATCCGAATCTTGAACAGGTGGTTATATTTAATGAATTTATTTTTAATTATATTATAATTCTCTTGTTATTAATTATTTTGGTTTTAAATAAAAATAAACTGCAACGGATCGTTGCTAAACTTTATCCAAATTCATTTGAAATATTAATATGTTTTGCTGGCTTGGTGTGTACTGGATATATTAATTATTTATCCTTTAACAATAAAAAAATAATACGTTTATTCCTTTATTATTAATCAGATATCACTTGCAATTTGCAGTTCATGTTGACTTTAATTCAAAAATAATGATCGATTCTCATTTAACAGTCGAGGAATAATAATTCTAGATTAGATTTTTGACGCTTCGATTATTATTGGTAACCATTGCTGAAGACATGGAGGAATCGGCTTAAAATCAAAAATAGCGATCGATTCTCATCTAATACTTGAGGAATAACCTTATTTCATTCCATTTTTGATGTTTTGACTATTAATGGCATTCCTCCATGTCTTCAGCAATGGTTACCAATAATAATCAAAGCGTCAAAAATCTAATGTAAAATTGTTATTCCTCGAGTATTATATGAGATTCGATGGCTATTTTTGATTTTAAGTCGATTCCTCCATGTCTACAGCAATGGTTACCAATAAAAACCGAAACGTCAAAATTCCAATATAGAATGGTTATTCCTCAAGTACTAGATGAGAATCAATCGCTATTTTTGGTTTTAAGTCGATTCCTCTATAAAGGTAACGGATAAGAAAAGAACGCAGTTGCTATGGTTACTTATAAACTTTCCTCCCAAATTTTTAGCATTTCACAGAGAAAAAAAAGCCTATCCACTCTTACTTAGTTAGGTTAAATGAGTCCTATATTACCATAAACAGATCAAATGAAAATTTTTTAAAGAATTCAAAAATCTTACTTTAGAGTAAAGTACTTTAAAATATAATTTTACTAAAAACTTTATTTAACCTTTTTTGTCGTCCCCATGGTACTTAATTAGGATATTAAATTTCATCAAAATTGGTTAAGTCATTTTCAAGATATTTAGAAAAAACTAAAAAAGTACTGAAATAAATAATGTTGTATAATACTAAACACGCACTTCCAAAAAAATGGCACTTGATAGGCACAGTGATATTTAATATGCAAAATGAAAGCTGTTCAGATGTGGCTACATTATTAGACGAACATCTTCATTTAGCAAAATAAAATCCACTCCGAAGAAAAATATGTTTTTAAAAGAAAATAAAAGTTTTTATCGTTTTTTCTTCTTTTTTCACCTATGAAATACTTGCAAAGTGTACTCTTTTTGAACAAAAAATAGTTGGTCACCTTAATATATATATATATATATATATATATGATATCAATTCGAAATTTAAATCATTCGAATTCAATTGGACTCCAATTTATCTCGCTAGTGTCCATGGGGGCCTTAAATATTTATATCTAACTAAAAATTGCAATATATTATCTTTTTCAGGTCCACATTTCTTGTGTACTGAATGCATGACTATGTTCATTAGTGAAGAATTCCTGAACAAACATCAAAAGAAATGTATACATAGGAAATTACATTTAATTTTAAAAATGAAATTTCAATTGAGAACAAATACATCAGCTGATGGTAAGTTCATTCATGTGATTAATAACCTTAGGAGCACTCACCTACAACATTTCTTTAAATCCTAATTCAACATTCGTCAATCCTTTTTACGTGTCCAAACCAAACTAATTGTTTTTTTTTCGATTTCGTCAATAAGATCCCCGTCCATGTTCATTCGTCTTCTTATCTCTTCGTTTCGAACTCTATCAGTTCTCGTTAACCCACAACTTATTCTTAGGAAATCCATTTCAGTGGCTAAAAGTCGGCCTCGGTTTCTAACTCCGTTATCCCATACCTCTGCTCTATAGGTAGAAACACTACGAACGAGGCTGGTATAGATTTTCATTTTTGTGGATCTCCTAATCGTTTTGTCCCATAAACCTGAGTGCAAGGCCCTTGTTATCTTTCTACCCTTTATAATCCTTTCGTTTACTTCCATGCGGTTATTTCCAAGTAAAAATTAAAATTAAAAAAAAAATTTTAATTATGTTTTTGGAGTTTAATTTAATACTCTAAACATAGTTCGGGTTTTTAGCCCATCATCAGGAGTTTGAGTTTACAAAAGACTGATGAAATTTTTTTACATTTTATACACTAGTTAGGGCTATTATTTTGGTAGAGAGGGTGTAGGAAAGGGGGGTGGGAAGCTAATGGGTGTTGAAAGAATTTGTGTGGACTAATTTTGATGTATGAGGGTGGGGGGGAGAGTGGTTGGGTATTAAACGAATTGTCCGAAAACTTCAAGATAGGAATGTGGGGGGGGGGGTTTATGTAAGTTGTCTATGGTCGGAATTTATTTATAAAGGGTTCTAGAAATAACTATTAAGGGTATTGAATAAAGGGTTGAAACTATGTGAATGTAGACAAAGAGAAACAAAGAGGTTGTCCTCTGCTTGATGCAAATTAACATACACACATCAAAATGATATATCTGTATATATTTTATTTATTTGTTTAAGACTATAGTTTCGACGACTTGGTCTTCATCATTAGTCTTTTTTAATTATAAATATTGTTTTGCATGGAGTCAATACCTAATTAACGGGTGTTTTTTTTAGAGGTATAGAACTTCGAATTGAAATAAAACACAAGAAAATCGTTTTAATGTCCATCAATTTGGCTTTATTGGAAGGATAATTTTATGCCATTAATGTTTAAATATGATTTCGGGCATGTGATTTTGGTGTATGGGCCGAAAATGAGATTGATCTCGATGCTGATTTTCATCGCAAAATTTTGTTCAGTGATGAGGCTCATTTTTGGTTGAATGGCTACGTCAGCAAGCAAAATTGCCGCATTTGGAGTGAAGAGAATCCACATGAGACCCTTGAGACGCCATTACATCCACAAAAACTGACTGTTTGGTGTGCTCTATGGGCTGGTGGAGTCATTGGGCCGAAATAATGCTGGAGAGTCAGTTACCGTTAATGGAGACCGGTATAGAGCCATGATAACCGACTATTTTGTTCCCGAATTGGATGGCATGAATGTGGATGAGTTGTGGTTCCAACAAGACGGCGCTACATGCCACACAGCGCACGTCACAATCGATTTATTGAAGGAAACATTCGATGAGCGCATAATTTCGCGGAATGGACCTGTCAATTGGCCACCAAGATCGTGTGATTTGACACCATTGGATTATTTTCTTTGGGGATATGTGAAGTCGCTCGTCTACGCCAACAAACCAGAAACGTTAGGGGACTTGGAAGCCAACATTCGTGGCGTTATTGCCAACATACGGCCCCATATGCTCGAAAAAGTGGTTGAAAATTGGACCTGTAGAATTGGATTTATTCGAGCCAGCCGCGGCGGCCACATGCCCGAAATCATATTTAAACATTAATGGCATAAAATTATCCTTCCAATAAAGCCAAATTGATGGACATTAAAACGATTTTCTTGTGTTTTATTTCAATTCGAAGTTCTATACCTCTAAAAGAACACCCTCATATATAACCTATTAATTCTAACTGGCTCCCAGCTAAGAAAAGATCCAAAAAAATTTCAATATCCATACAGTATTGACTCCATGAAAAACAATATTTATAATTAAAAAAAGACTGATGATGAAGACCAAGCCGTCGACACTAGAGTCTCCAAACAAATAAATAATATATATATATATATATATACAGATATATCATCTCGATATATATGTGTGTATGTTTATTTGCATCAAGCAGAGGACAACCTCTCTGTTTCTCTTTGTGAATCAACAACTCCGCTACTCTCGGCAAAACAAAAACTTTTCATTTATGTGTATGTAGACAAAACTGGAAGGTATGGGGTGTTAATACAAAGGCAACAAAGGAGACAAAAATTGTTTGTAACAGAATCAATTTCCTCTAAATTATGTTTATTAATAAATCAATTATTGTGGATTTTGTGGTTTCTAGTTGTTTGTTTAGAATGGGTTCATTGTGGGCAGTGGCGTAGCCAGAAAATTTTCATGGGAGGGTCAACCACAAAGCAGTCAAAATATTTGGGAATTTTTTTTTATTAATACAAAAAGTCCAATTAAATTGTGTTTTTACCTGGAAAGTTTTGGGGTTGTTGTCAATTTTATCAACCATTTATGTTTTTGGTTGTGCTGAATCCGAATCTCAGGTTTGATAACAAAATTTTGTCAGGGAAAAATGCAAAAAAAAAAAAAGGTAACTCATTTTTTGGCGGTTATTTGCTTATAACTAGAAAAATATCAACTTTTCGTAAATAACCTTCCTATTCAAAGTGAAAGTTCATAAAATTTCCATTTTTGACAATGTTCCGTCACGAAATTTTGTTAGCAAACCTCAGATTCGGATTCACCACACCCAAAAACATAAAGGGTTGAAGAAATTACAACTACCACAAAACGTTCACGCGAGGGGCCCTTCAGAGAACAATTTAACTGGACTAAAAAGGGTTTAGGAGCACTCCCCTACAACTTTTCTTTAAATTCCAATTTAAATTAAAATAAGACTTTCTTCGTTTGTCCACCACCTCGGAGACCATTAGGACATGAAGAGAATACATTTTTATGTGATTTTGATATTAATAATTTTTATTGATCAACGAATGCTAAATTATTTGCCTAGCACAATATCACCCATCTAACGATATTATTAAATGATTTCACAATTGACAATAGCAGAAAATTACAATTGATTTTATGCTTTATTATAAATTTTTTCTGTAATATAATCTTGTCAATACATTCATTTTTTTCCAGACAAAACTACTGAAAGTACTGAAGACTATTTCTGTGAGGAATGTTTCTCTGGATTCCTATCATTGTCTGATTTCGAAAGACATATATTGGAAGGCCATTCGGAAGAAGTACTCTTCACAAGTCATGTAAACGATCAGAATTACAGTGTTGAAACCAAACCGGAACCTCTTATTGACATGACTACGCAGAAGGAGAAGGCCTCCAAAGGGACCACTCATAATCCATATCATGAAGTAAAACCGTCGTTATCCTGTCATACCGATCCCGAAAAATTGAAATCAAAACAAACCAACCAATTCTTGGGAACTCATTCTAATAACAAACATACGGGAAAACAGTCTATCGTCTGTGATCAATGCGAAAAGGCTTTCTCAAATAAGAATAATCTCAAAAAACATTTACTTATTCATAGAGGGGAAAAACCTTTCGTTCAGTGAACACTGCGAGAAGGGTTTCTCTCAAAAAGGCGATCTCAAAATCCATTTATTAATTCATACAGGCGAAAAGCCTTTTGTCTGTGATCAATGTGATAAGCGTTTTTTGCGAAAAGCTCAACTCAAAAGGCATTTATTAATTCATACGGGCGAAAAGTCTCTCCTCTGTGATCAATGTGATAAGGGTTTCTTAGATAAGACTGACCTCAAAAGGCATTTATTAATTCATACAGGCGAAAAGGCTTTCGTCTGTGAACACTGCGAGAAGGGTTTCCCACAAAAAGGCGATCTCAAAAAGCATTTAATAATTCATACTGGCGAAAAGCCTTTCGTCTGTGAACACTGCGAGAAGGGTTTCTCTCAAAAAGGCGATCTCAAAATCCATTCATTAATTCATACAGGCGAAAAGCCTTTTGTCTGTGATCAATGTGATAAGCGTTTTTTGCAAAAAGCTCAACTCAAAAGGCATTTATTAATTCATACGGGCGAAAAGTCTTTCCTCTGTGATCAATGTGATAAGGGTTTCTTAGATAAGACTCACCTCAAAAGGCATTTATTAATTCATACAGGCGAAAAGGCTTTCGGATGTGATCAATGTGATAAGCGTTGTCTTGCGAAAAGCTCAACTCAAACAACATTTATTAATTCATACAGGCGAAAAACCTTTCGTCTGTGATCAATGTGATAAGCGTTTCTCGTCAAAAGCTGAACTCAAAAGCCATTTATTATTTCATACAGGCGAAAAGCCTTTCGTCTGTGATCAATGTGATAAGCGTTTCTCGCGAAAAAGTGAACTCAAAGGTCATTTATTAATTCATACGGGCGAAAAAGACTTTCGTCTGTGATCAATGTGATAAGCGTTTCTTGCGAAAAGGTGAACTCAAAACCCATTTATTATATCATACAGGCAAAAATCATTTCGTCTGTGATCAATGTGATAAGCGTTTCTCTCGAAAAAGTCAACTCAAACGTCATTTATTAATTCATACGGGCGAAAAGCATTTCGTCTGTGATCACTGCGAGAAGGGTTTCTCACAAAAAGTGATCTCAAAAGGCATTTATTAATTCATACAGGCGAAAAGCCTTTCGTCTGTGAACACTGCGAGAAGGGTTTCTCACAAAAAAGTGATCTCAAAAGGCATTTATTAATTCATACAGGCGAAAAGCCTTTCGTCTGTGAACACTGCGAGAAGGGTTTCACACAAAAAGTTGCTCTCAAAAAGCATTTAATAATTCATACTGGCAAAAAGCCTTTCGTCTGTGATCAATGTGATAAGCGTTTTTTACGGAAGGACCACTTTAAAAATCATTTGAAAACCCACTCCTATTAAATTGACTTTATTACTTCTATTACAAATACCTAAATTAAATAAAAATCAGAAATGATCAAAAGATAAATGAGGTTGCCCAGCTAATTAAAAGGCAATTAAAGACCAAGCTTTTGAAACTGATCTCTGAAGACAAACTGTCATTTAGATTGAAGCTTTATGTCTACTTAAACTATTTGTACTTCTCCTCTTGTCTATATTGTGTGCCTCTTTTGCTTGATTGTTTAAACTTCTTTTAAAAATCTTTTATACTTTAATTAATTTGTTAAAAGAAAAACTACATTCTTTAATTATTTAATTAAAAGAAATGTATTTTGTATTTTTTTTTGTATTTAACAATCAAATAAACTTGATATTTTTCTCAAAGTTTATTTAAAATTGAAATATTATATTATATTTATAAATTATTTATGTTAATTGATAGCGTTTTTCTTTCGGAGACGGACTGGTATAAATATGTAATTGGATGTTGATGAAGGCAGTCCTCGGTGGTTGTAAAAAATAAGACTACAATGGTTTTATTATTTTACATTTATTTGTTAAACCGACGTTTCGGAGATTTATTCTCTCCTTCTTTAGGGTCTATATAATTGAGGGGAAGACGAACATTAATTAGTATTGGGATTTTCACATGTCATTCATAATATAAAAAACAAAATAAAAATAACAATCATAAATCTACTTACAACAAAACGTCAATGAAAGTAGTTCAAATCATAATTACTTTCTGTCTCCTTTGACAATGCCAAAAAAAATATTATAAAAATTTTTCATCTCGAATAGAAAAAATCAATTGATGATTAATGTATTAATGAGATATATATAAATGAATGAATGTATAACATGTCCCCACCAATCACTGGATGCGCAGAATATCGTTGCGCATATCGGTATAGTTGTTGGGTTTTTTTTTTTATATTACAATTATTTACACATTTATACATATGGTCATCATCAGTCCCAAAATTTTACAAAATTATATACAAAGTTCTTTTTTTTTCTTTTAAAAACATAGTTCGAAACGTCATTAATTTATTTACATATTATTCATTTTTTTTTTTAATTAAATTCGTCACATGAGTTTTAAATTATTAATTATGCCATCCCAGCACTTTCACTAGGATAACTAAAAATAGAACAAATTGCTTAATGAAAAAGGCCAATGACTTTTTTAAATTACTTCTGAATAAAAATTTAATTACCACTACAGAATATAAAAAATACTACACCTCTTCAGCACTTATACCTAGACTTTATGGGTTGATTAAAATTCATAAGGTTGATATGCCATGTCGACCTGTGGTCAACAATTGTCAGTCGCCTTCCGAAAATATATGTAAATTTTACGCCAATATATTAAATAACATTATCGGGAAGGGTGACTTCCACATCAGGGATTCCTTTGATTTTGTTGAAAAAATTAAAAAAATAAATATGATTCCCCCCAATTTTAAATTGATATCGTTTGATGTGGAGTCACTTTATACTAATGTTAAAAATGAGAAGGTGATTGAGGTACTGACTAAGAAATGGCCCTTAATCCAGACACATACAAGTCTGATTTTGATACATTTATGAAGGGAATAAATATCATTTTGGAGTCGAATTTTTTCATGTTTAATGGAGAAATATTTATGCTACACAGTGGCCAAAGCATGGGTTGTTCGACTTGTGATCCAGTGATTGGTGGGGACATGTTATACAATCATTCATTTATATATATCTCATTAATACATTAATCATCAATTGCTTTTTTCTATTCGAGATGAAAATTTTTTATAATGTTTTTTTTTGGGATTGTCAAAGGAGACAGGAAGTAAGTAATTATGATTTGAACTACTTTCATTGACTTTTTGTTGTAAGTAGATTTATGATTCTTATTTTTATTTTGTTTTTTATATTATGAATGACATGTGAAAATCCCAACACTAATTAATTAATGTTCGTCTTCCCCTCAATTATATAGACCCTGAAGAAGGAGAGAATAAATCACCGAAACGTCGGTTAAACAAATAAATGTAAAATAATAAAACCATTATAGTCTTATTTTTTTACAACCACCGTGGACTGCCTTCATCAACATCCAATTGCATATTTATGTTAATTTGTATGCTTGTTTCAAACTAGAAGCCTCTAGAAATTGCTGGAAGCCTCTCTCTATCCTTGTCACTCAGCCTGTCTTTGCAAGGACATCTTTTATCGGCTCGCTTTTCACAATCAGCGCCTCTTTTTCAAAAAAGCTGCTGTTGCGAGCCGTTCAGGTCTTGTGGCGACGCACTCTTTAGCCGGCCTCCATCCTGGGAGAACGTTCTCCACGAAGGCGCCCTTTAAAAGCATTTTTCTCCCAGCCATGCCCACTGTTTAGATTCTGGTTAGGGAAGAGGAATTGTTCTTGCCTGTAGGAAAGTAAAAGGATTTCTTTCCTAACTCCTGGCTGTGATCTTCCCTATTCTGCTCACTTTTTTTTTTTTTAAAGTGAGATAAAGCTTCAACCGAGATTCTCTCATCAGAAGAAATCTCATCTTACAATTTCAAGCCAAACTGATTTGAGTTTGCAGCTCATCGCTTGGAGGAGAAGACCCCACCGGGAATTTAAACTCTCACCTGGATAGAGGCTTCTTTCCACTTTCTAGAATGTTTCTACACAGAATATGAAATAAACCTATCAAATTAAAGATAACTAAAAAATTCCTATTTGATTGTCTATTATCCATTAATTATTTATTATAGAATAAGAACTAATTGTTTGTAAATCAGAACTTAATTGATAAAATATTATTTAATTAAAGTAAAGAATAAATGTGAAAACATTATTCAAGATAATATTATAATTTTCCTGCTTTTGTTTAATTTCTCAAAAAAAAAAAAAAAAAACTAGAAGAAATTAATTCAAATTAATTGTAATTCATCTTATTATAAAGAGTTTTGTTAACTATTCATTCTTCTGTTAAAAAGAACTTCATTTAATTAAAGAATTAAAATTGTTTGTTTTTATTATATACAAAATATTTGTCTTTCATTAGCTTTTTCGAGTCAAATATAAAATATTAACTTTTTCCTGATGAACCAAATATCTGAACTAGTTCTTTAAGTCAATTATTTATTTCAATTTGAAAAAGTTTAATTATTTATATTTTTTCCCAACCACTTTTCAACTTACAAAGTTAATCCGAAACTTTAGAAATTTCAAAACCTAAGCATACAAAAACGAACCTAGCAATCAAACTCTTTGAGTCGGAACGGGCCGTCATTCCCCGGCCTTAAATTACCAGTTCCCACTGTTTTTTCTATTATCCGGGTTGCAGAATCCAGTAATAGACTCCGGGGAATGTCCCAAAAATGTTCGAAGAAGTGACTGGTTATTAGGACCATCAACAGAACCTCTATGGGAACGGGTTATAAATCTTTTAACCAGTATCCTTCCTCGAGTTCACACACATTTTTATACATTGATAAATAATTAATCAACTCTCTCTCTCTACGACATGTTTGAATATTTATTTTTCCCAAATTTTCTCTTTCCATTTTACAACTACAAAAAGCCATCGACACTTTTCATAGTGTCGCAGAGATTTTGAAGTTATCCGGATCTGATGAAGGTTTCGATACACTTTATAAATTGATTTATTCTTTGGGATTGATCACAAAATTTGATTTCGAAGTGCCGAAACATCCAAAAGTTATAAAATTTCTCCAAAAATTATGAAGTCTCTAAACCCTTTGTCTTTGCCAGTCCCCGTGATTATTACCCTCAACATGTTAGATATTGTGATCAACTGTTTCGATTATCGATTTTCTGAAGACCCTTGGAAATTGAAACATTTCTTCTTTCTGAAACTAGTAATTGCAGTTATGTATTAGAATTTTATAAGTATGACTTTGACCTTGAAATATTAATTTTACTCGGAAATATGATGCTAGATTCGTGTGAATGTAAAAATCTTATCATTGAAAGTTCTGAAGACCTAGTCCTCTAATAAACACGTCCCTCAGAGAGAAAAACGTAATCGAAATCTAAAAATTAAACTTTTTCCAATCGTAACAAAATTTTGATATTGTTATATGTGTTGTCTATGATGCCATAACATGGCATTCCTTCAAAAGACAAAAACCTCCTCGCGTCGTCCATCCGGGATTGGTCATTCACGGCGAAACCATCATTCGATTTGATCCACAATCTCCTTCAACATGAGTCTCACTGAAAAAGAAAGTATTGTTATATGTGGAGGAGCAAGGACCCCAATTGGGTCATTCCTTGGCAGTCTCTCCTCATTGAAATCTCATGATTTGGGTGCAATCGTCATTAAAGAAGCTCTCAATAGAGCAAACAAGTGTTCCAAACGGGAGAAGGTCAAAACCCAGCGAGGCATGCGTCTATCAAAGCTGGACTAAGGATTCATAATCCGGCCTATAATCTCAATACGGTTTGTCTGTCATGCTTGGGGTTCAATTGATTCGTGATGGAGACTCTGACATTGTAGTTTGTGGCGGAATGGAGTCCATGAGTCAAACTCCTCACAGTGTCTATATGCGAAAGGGTGTGAATTATAGCAGAGCTTGCGAATGTGAAAATTATAATAATAATAAAATAAAATAAAAATTTGATGAAGGAGCAAAAGCTTTGGATATACTAAAAGAGGGGGTCCCAGTATGGATTCACCCCCACTCATCTCCTTATATTATACAAGGCTCAAATTCGCCCCTGTCTTGAATATTGCTCGCATTTGTGGAGAGGGGCCCCCAAGTATTCTCTTGAAACCCTGGTCGCAATTCAGAGGCGAGCTATCAGACTGATAGGCGATCCTACATTAACTGACACTCTCGACTCCCTAGCCCATCGTAGATCTGTCTCCGCCCTTTCCCTTTTTTATAGATACTACCATGGCTTTTGTTCTGACGAAATTAAATCGATAATCCCACCAAGGGCTTCATTTGCGCGAAATACACGATTTTCTAAAACTCAACACCCCTACGCGCTTAAACTGGATACTAATCGAACAAACGCATTCGCCAATTCATTTATCCCCATGACATCTAGAGACTGGAACTCTCTTCCCCCGACCGTCTTTCCAGCAACTTATGACCTTCAATCTTTCAAGACCAGCATCCACAGATACCTTCGACTTCTACCCAATCACTAAATCTCCCTTATCTTCACGTTACAAGGGTCCACCACGGACTACAGAGGTTGTACCTTCTTGGTGCAACTTCTTCTTGTATCAGTATCATTATAAAAAAAAAGGAACAATTAAACATGTTAAGGTTTTGTATAAATAAATAAATACATTCTACACTTAACAGATATGATATTCTTTTTATATTAAAGCAAGTTTTAAGCCTTGGAATTGCAACAAATTTATCACGCAAATTAAAGATACACGCTTTACAAACATCGTAAAGTTCACATGTTTTTAATAATGCGATTTTTAATCTTATAAATTCTTTGAAAATATAACTGTTCTATAATATGAATTTCTAATGAAAGTCCTCTCTATATAATATAATTTAGTGAGATAAAAGTTTTTCTTTGTCGCCTCAGGGTTCTATCTCAAATTATATGAATTTTTCTTATGAATTAGCTGCTGCTTAATCGAATATTCATTACGGAGGAGACCTCAATACACAAGGTGGTCAACATATTAAGGTTCCTTAATGATTTCTCAATATAATGAAAGTTGATTTTCCTGGGACAACTTACAACCAAAGGAGATTCAAAGGGTTCAAAAGGTTCCCAGTCATGACGTAGAGACCGGATTTTTATGCGGTAAAAACTGCCAAAATATTCAGTTAAAATTGATAAATTATGCAACTAATATGCAAATATATGTAGTAAAAGATGGCAAAATAAATTTTTTTATGCATAAAAAATTAAAATTGAAGACAAAAAGAGTATATAATTGAAGGAGTGCAATGAAAGAAATAAAATCATGTGTCAAATATGTACTTTTATTGCGTAAAAAATTGCACAAAATTCTCATTAGGTATACCTACTCTATGTCAGAGGCGGGGAACCTTTTTACCCTGAGAGGCCACATTTAAAATAGCAGTAACAAAGGGGCCACGTAAGTTTCACAATACCGATAAATGTAACTTTTGTAAAGTTATTGCTGTTCAAATTCAATTTTTTTTTTATTTCAAATTGAATATTTTTTTTTTTTTTTTTTACATATTTTCAATAAACACAAAAATTAATAAAACAAAAATTTAATTCAATGAAAAGTAAATAATTAAACAAAGTGGGGGGTCGATAGGCTAGGCGGTAGCGTGACAGCGAGCTAACCAGGGGACCCGGGTTCGAATCCGACTCGAGGCAGCCAGCTAAAATCTGACCCCCGGGGTAGAGACAAATTTAAAAATATAGCTAGTATCGTAATTAGGCTTATGGCTAGAAAGGCCGAAAAGCCAAAAAAAAAAAAATTAAACAAAGTATATAAATAACAAAAAATAACAAACTTTAAATTATTTATTCATTATTTAATATGTAATTCAAGTATTAGTGAGATATTTATTTGCATTTGTTTCTTGCTTGAAAGTAGTTCAATATTTGGATGAATAAGCTGCGTAATGCCAAGTCTTAATTGATCTTCTAAATGAGTATCTGTAATTTGGGTTCTGAAATTAGTTTTAATTTTTGCCATTAAAGAAAATGTTGACAATAAAGATAATAATAAAGAGAGACAAAATAATTATAACAAAAAAATATTGGCAATAAAGAGAGGACAAAGTGTTTATACCTACTTACATGTTATTTCATTTTAAATTAACGAAATATTTTTATTTGTGTGTATTTAAATATCAAGAAGATAAAAAACTAGAATAATCGTCGAGGCCACATAAGAAATTCAAAAAGGCCACATGTTCCCCACCTCTGCTCTATGTATTTTGTATTATTATTATTATTATTATTTTTTTATTTATTTATTTATTGTCACCGGTAACACAGTCCATTTAGACAGCACATCAGTAATGTGTTAGTGATGGAGCCGATATTTAGCCAATTCGAAAAATTTTATGCTATCAAGGCTTGAACCCGGGCCTCCCGCTTGAACATCGTCATAAATCAACATAATAAATATAATAATGTTTCAAAAAATGTGAACGAAAAAATACGGGGGTGGGGGAGGGGTAGTTTTATTTAACAGACACGATTGTATTGTACTGCTTTTATTTATTTATTTATTTTATATTACACATAATCCTATACTACTAAAGGGCACTTGTGCCTGCCTCTGTATGTATATATAGCCATTCTTTAATTACATTAAATGATAATTATTAATTCTACTTAATTCTAATTCCTCTAATATAAAGAGAAATGTGAATGTATCGAAACATGTGTGGGGAACATATTGACCCACAATAAGACTTCAAGAGAGCGCGGGAGCTCAGGTGAACACCCCAGCGCCACCAAGCTGACGGAAGCGATACGCACAGCACCAGTACTACACCAGCGTCCATCCTGTTAACACACAAAAACTCTCGAGACCAGTATGGCTTCGAACAACCTGTACATATTTCCTTACTATTTGTAAATAAAGTAATATTATTAAAGGAAGCTTTGTTTGAGTATTATTTCGCCCCGAAATATCCCTCCAGCTCATGCAGATCCTTCACATGAATAAAGGATTGTTCTGGAGAGAGAGTCAAGTATTAAACAATTAGTAGTAATGAGTGAAAATCGAATGGTCTGCTTTAAAATTGGTTAAATAATTATTTATTTATTTTATTTTATTTTTTATTTATTTATTTCATTTTCAACGGCTAAGAGCTTCAATTTACGAAATTATAAAATTATACATTAACAATACTCATTACATACATCAACAATACATTACATAATTATATATTAGCATTACATTAATTATTCATAAATAAGTGTGAGCTTCTTGAATAAAGCCGCTACCTTATTGATTTCCAAAGAAAATTCCTGAGGGTTAACCAATTTTGGTGCCAACTCATTGTAACAACGACAGAGTCTGAAGACTGGATTTCTTTCAGGATGTCTACCAGTAGGCATCTCTGGATAGAATGGCATTATACCTACTTCTTAATGCATAATTGGGGCTATGTAGAGGAAAGAGAGCAGCAAGCTCTCTCTGTACATTTCACTTGGACTTTTATATATAAATATGCAATCAGAGGCGATCATTCAGGAATTTACAGAAGCTAGGCAGAAAGACTCAGCAGCAAGAGTGTAGTCATGGTTAAATCTTGACATTGGATTATCAGTAAGTATGATGCTAATTTTCTTAGAACTTTGTGGTGAACTCTCTCAATCCTATATCAATGTCACCCCTCAAATTCGGTCTCCAAATAGCAGATGCATACATAATTAAAGATTTAGTTAGAGTTCAATATAAGTATTTAACCACATCAGACTTTCCATTCCTTTCATCCAAACGCGCCAAAAGAAGTACGGCTTCAGACTAATTGAATTTAAGAGTGGTTAGGTTGTTTGGAAAAACTAATAGTCAAACATTTATCAAAGCTTAGGAAAAGCAGGTTCGCATCACACCAATTTATTATTTTATTCAAGTCAGATTGCATTCTTAGGCAATCTTGATCAGTGGAAATCTCTAAAAAGTTAGCTTTATATCATCCGCAAATAATAATACATTACAAAATTCAGATATGTTTGCTAAGTCATTAATAAATAATAAAAATAGTAACGGACCAAGATGACTGCCTTGGGGAACACCAGATGGAGCAATAAACTTGTGTGATTTTGTACCTTTAATTTGTACATAAGAGTTTCTTTCGAATAGATAATCGCCAAGCCATCTAATTATAGAAGAAGATAAATTATATTTGCTTAGCTTTAAAGATAGTATTTTGTGGTTTATCAGATTGAAAGCTTTCTTAAAATCTAAGTAGATTTTATCAAGTTGTTTGTTTATGTTTAAGCTGGAAAATATTGAATTTGTAAACAATGTTTGTAACTGTGGAACGACCAGGTATAAAACCGGGTTGCTTCATTGAAATAGCTTCCAGTACGGCCTTTAACATTTTGTTATACACGATTTTATCTAGCATTTTATCTAAAAGTGATAAATGGAAATAGTATGACGTACTATTATAAGCCGATTAAGATTATCTCGGAAGATAAGCTAAGAATAGCTTGCCCTAATTGCTCTCGAGTGGTATATAAGAGGGGAAGTGATAGGGAGAGTTGAAGGGGTATGAAAGAGGGGGAGATAGGGACAGAGGTATATGTGGGAGGGGGAGATAGGGACAAGGGTATATAAGGGGGAGAGTGATTGGGAAATTGACAGTGTGTCTCAAGCAGTGGTCAGTGAAACATCAAGTGGGAATATTACAATATGGCCTCTCCACCTTCATCCAGCCTCTGAGTTGACTCCACCGCTCACTAATAAACAACCTTTCACTTCTAAACAATCCTTCATCCCTTATATTAATTATATGTATAGAATATTAAATATAATTTTATTTCTTTGTATTTATTATAGTTTTAGGTAAGTACAAATCGTGTGTGTGTTAAAGTGTGTTGGTAGTGAATGTGAATATATTTTAAGTTCAATTAATTCCTAACATCTATTTAATTTAAAATTTAATAGAATTCAATTACCTTATTTCTTTTTTACGAATCTATACAATAATTTAATTTTTGATTAATTATGAAAAATAATTTAGAGATTTCATATATAATTTCATTCCAAGATAAAACATTGCATTTTTGAAATTAATTTAAGATGATGAATAAAATATTAATATCTGGGTAACGGGTAGGTGTGTATTTCTTTGTTCTTTTTAGATAAAAATGTACATACCTACTTCAGGGCCTGGCATCCCTGCCCACGTGAGCTCATGATTCTTTTTTAAAGAGAATCATGTCCTATCCCTAATCCTAACATACTTCAATCCCTGTTTTCGCAAATTCTTATTCCTTCGAAATCGAAGTGTTTCGCGAGTATATTTTTACTTGTGCGCGAGTGTAAGAGTGTGTTCCTATGGGGTCAGAGTCTTCCAGGTCGAGGCTCGAGACGTTGGCTGTTAAGGTAACATATCTTTATCTATTCTTAAAATTAAATAATTAAGAAATACTCTAAATTTTTTCAAGTACTTTTTTCGAGTTGTTGAAAAAATATAAAGTTCAATTAAAATAAATAAATATTACATTATAATTAATTTTATTTCTTTAAATTTACTTTACTATATTATTTTACTAATAGTATTTTTTCTTTTTTCAGGTAGGTGCTCGTCATACTAAAACTACATATTTAGTTAATATCGAAATTTCTCTCATCATACTCAGATCTACAAATTTTTTATATTTGTTTCTTAAATACAAATATTTCATAAAATTTTTATACCAAATGTCGAATGTTTAAGACTTTGATCCGAAACAAATTGCAGTATCGGAGACATTGTACTGGTATTTGTTTCGTAAAAGGTCTTTTAACAATTACTTATCTCAAGTCTAGACGTATTTTGCTACAAATAAAATGTCTCCTATTTGTTTCAAAACACGTCTAGCCTTGAAATTTTCATTATTTTCCCATTTTCAAATTTCGAATTGTATTTCTGAGTGTTTATATAAATAAAGAAAATATTTTAAATTTTAAAATCATCATTCTATTATGTAATATGCGTTCAAGATTAAATTAATAATCTCCCTTTAATTATTATTTATTTATCTATCCATGTGGGGGGTGGTGACAGCTGCCTTCTCGTGGTGCCCCCTGTTTTCGCTAAACAGCTGTCTATGTCTCGGTATAAATTAACTATCGAGACATAATCATATATAATAATTACATTTGCATAATTTTTTCATACCCTATACATTCCTATTAAATCAATTTCGAAATCACAAGTATACAATTATAATTTCTCTTTTTATAGTTTGAGTTAAAAGTTTATGGATTTTACAAAAATATTAATAAAAAATTCTTTTAAATTTTAATAACTAAAATTCATGCAAATAATAATATATTATATATGTAATTTGAAATATTTATATTCGACTGAAAATATAAGGGAAATTTCTCGACGTCATTGTCTCTAATAATTCCTGGTATAATAATTTAGTAAGTAATAAATTCAATGGCTAAGTGCAGAATTTTTTCTAAATTAAATGGTTGTTGAGATAAAAATTTCTACAAATTATTATGAAAAAAAATTTGGAGATTTGAAATCTGATTCCATTCCAAGATTCCACATTGCATTTTTGAAATTAATTTGAGATCCTGAATAAAATATTAATATCTGCGTAACTGGTAGGATCGAAATCTTTCGCGAGTATATTTTTACTTGTGCGCGTGCCTAAGTGTGTTCCTGTGGGGTCAGAGTGTTCCTGGTCCAGTCACGAGACTTTGGCTCTTAAGGTAAGATAATTTCATAATTAAATAAGTTAGAAATACTCTAAATTTTAATGTAATTTGAAATATTTATATTTGACTGATGATACAAGTCAAATTTTTCGACGTAATTTGTCTCTAATAATTCGTTGTTTAATAATTTAAGTACCTACCTGGCCACCGAAATGAGATTTTTTACCTTTTTTGGCATTTTTGACAAACAACAATTTTTGACAATAATCTGTCACGCAATTTTTTTATCTAACCTCAGATTCGGATTCAACACATCCAAAAACACAAAAGGTCGAAGAAATTACAACTAACACAAAACTTTCCCGCGAGGGGCCCTTTAGAGAACAATTTAACTGGACTAAAAAGTTACTTCAAGAAATTAAAAAAGATCAATATTATACGGTCAGTTTGCCATAAGAAACGGGTTGTCTTTGGCGTTACTCATCCCATGAGACCTGCCCTTAGGGGGGGGGAGTCATGAGCCCCCCCGCGTGGCTATTCCACGGGTACTATTATTCTATTTTTATTAAACCATGCTATGCTATCGGGAATCGGGACTTGTTTAGATTTTTCAATAACTATTTCAAATTCAGCATATTTATTCAAATTATTATAAGTTTTAAAAAATTTTGCTTGATTGATAGAACTACATAAATGCGGCCGCCCCTTGTTTGGCCGCCCGCATGCGGTGCACGCGCTGCACACCTGTTAGGATCGGCCCTGCGTCCTGTGTACATTAAATATTGAACTTTATTGGTAAACAAAATTATTTATTAGCGAGCCGATTCAATATTTAACATTGCCTGTGTTTAACATTGGAGGGGTTGATTTACATTGAGTGCCCTGACATCTGGTGGATTTATTATATATTGCAATTTTCATCCTAAGAAAGAAACTATATATTTATCTCATATTTTTATTTCTGTTATTTCATTTCGTGTATACAAAAATTCACGAATATAGTTTTATTAAATCAAAAATCTATTCAATTCAATATTATAATTGTTTGTTTGAATTTAAAGAAAATCTATCCATAATGGCTGAAATGACAAATTATCCAATGTATACAGGTTAGTTTCCTCTGTCAAGGAATATAAATAAAATGTTTTATTTATTTATTCAATAATTAATTGACATCTTTATTGACCATTGTTAATTTATTATTATTATTTTCAATTAAACAGTTGATTAGTAAAAAATTTCATTCTTTTAACTCGAATCTTGAACATGTGGTTATATTTCATGAATTTATTTTCAATTATATTATAATTCACCTGTTATTAATTATTTTGGTTTTAAATAAAAAAAAAAATTAATAATTATTTAATTATAATAAACTTGCAATACGTTCAGTTTCGCTATTCACTATATTATATATATAGAAATTTAAATATTCGAATCAATTCCAAATTTGTTCATTTTAATTCACTTGGACTCCAATTTATCTCGCTAGTGTCCATGGGGGCCTTAAATATTTATATTTAACTAAAACTTGCAATATATTATCTTTTTCAGGGCCACATTTCTTGTGTACTGAATGCATGACTATGTTCATTAGTGAAGAATTCCTGAACAAACATCAAAAGAAATGTCTACATAGGAAATTACATTTAATTTTAAAAATGAAATTTCAATTGAGAACAAATACATCAGCTGATGGTAAGTTCATTCAGGTGATTAATATCCTTAGGAGCACTCCCCTACAACATTTCTTTAAGGGTCATTCCATGTCAACTCAACACACCCATTTTACCTCACAACTTTAGATTTTCTTGAAATTTCGTACACTGATATGCTGTGCTAATATGAATAAAAATACAAAATTTCAAATTTTTATCTTGAATAGTTTTTTTTATATGGCCTTGTGAAATTTTCAAAAAATCGCAATAAAACCACGAACAAACAATTTTGAAACTGCTCTAAAATCTGTCTTAATTGAGTTAGAGAGGTGGGACAGGTGTCATTTTGCAGCTTTTTTAATGCTCTTTTCAGAGACATACAACATGACATAAGTTGTAATAAATTTTTTTTTCAAAATGTAAATCAAATTTTTCATTTTGATTTTTTCTAAAAAGTACCACTTTTAAAATTTTTAAAAAAATTCTGTAAATAGATAGTACTTTCATAAACTACTATGCAAAATATAATGATGGGATGGTAATGGGGTCTATGTTTAAAAAAATTATTACTGACTCTTGTTTTTCATAAATACCCAGTTTTGACCAAATAATAATGATTTTAATGTAGTGAAACGACATTTTATGAAAAATCACTTTGTGTATATTAAACTATGGTTATGAAATAAACACTCTGTGCTAGTTAAATAACTGTTTAATAATAAATTCATGAAACATATATAATATTTCTTAGGCTATATTTAAATGGCGGTTTCGGGCAAAATTGCTAGGGCTGGTATAACAAAATGACATTATGAAAATCTACAATTCAAGTTGACCATATTGTTTTGTTGTTTGGTGAATACATGAATAATTATTTCATTAGGTCAGCTTTACAATAGTTAGCAGATCTTTGTCTGGAACATTCACCTCCGACCGGAAGAATCTTCATTTTCAGAATTTTTAACACTAATAGGCACTGTATTTTTCAACTTGGTTATGTCTTTTCTACACTGATCACAAATCACGGAGCCATCAAGTATTTGTGGAAATGAACCTGTCATCATTTTTAAAGAAATAATTTCCTCTAAATTATGTTTATTAATAAATCAATTATTGTGGATTTTGTGGTTTCTAGTTGTTTGTTTAGAATGGGTTCATTGTGGGCAGTGGCGTAGCCAGAAAATTTTCATGGGGGGGTCAACCACAAAGCAGTAAAATATTTGAGAATTTTTTTTTATTAAAACAAAAAGTCCAATTAAATTGTGTTTTTACCTGGAAAGTTTTGGGTTTGTTGTAATTTTATCGACCATTTATGTTTTTGGTTGTGCTGAATCCGAATCTGAGGTTTGATAACAAAATTTGGTCACGGAACATTGTCAAAAAGTTGAAAAACTCGAAAACTATCAACTTTTCGTAAATAACCTTCCTATTCAAAGTGAAAGATCATAAAATTTCCTTCAAATTTCATCATTTATGTTTTTTTCTCCGACCAACTTTTCGGGCTCAAGCGCTAGTTGAAAATTCCTCAAATTCCAAAAACTCGAACTTCTTTCGATTTTTTTCCATTTTGACCATGAAAGAGCACGTTTTTGACAAAGACCACTTTATACATTTTTAAACTAGATTAAATTTGATACAATTCAAACAAGGTTTCATCTTAATTGGATAAATGGTAAGCCGTGTTGCGATGAGGTTGAATTTTTGAAAAACTGCAATTTTTTGCAAAAAATCGCAATTTTTCCTTCTTAAAATGAATACAACTCATCCAAGAAACTTGAATTCTGTCTCATTCTCTAGGAAATTCTGTTGACATGAACGTTTACTTGGACCGCTTTTTTGATAAAACTCTTAGATTTATAGATATCCAGCATTTCCCATGACACTTTTGAGGATTCCAATCAAATCCTTTGTAGGAAATTTTATGAACTTTCATTTTGAATAGGAAGGTTATTTACGAAAAGTTTATAGTTTTCGAGTTATAAGCAAAAAACCGTCAAAAAATGAGATCTGTTTCCATTTTTGACAATGTCCGTGACGAAATTTTAATAGCAAACCTCAGATTCGGTTTCACCACATCCAAAAACACAAATGGTCGAAGAAATTCCAACTACCACAATACTTTCCCGCGAGGGGCCCTTTAGAGAACAATTTAACTGGACTAAAAAGGTTTAGGAGCACTCCCCTACAACTTTTATTTAAATTCCAATTTAAATGAAAATAAGACTTTCTTCGTTTGTCCTCCACCTCGGAGACCACTAGGACATTCAAGAGATTACATTTTTATGTGATAATTTTAATATTAATCATTTATATTGATCAACGAATGCTAAATTAATTGCCTAGCACACTATATACCACCCATCTGACGATATTATTAAATGATTTCACAATTAAATTGACAGTTTTTGTGCCGAGGGTTGCAGAATTTTTATATATTGAAGGAGACTATAAAAGAGTGTGTCTTCTGCCGGAATTATAAATTTTATTTATAACGAGACTATAGTTTAAAATATTCACTCGCAGAAAATAACCCACAATGTTCACGATTATATTCTCTTGCAAAAATCCACAAGTCTGAAAAATTGGAAGATATCCCAATTAGAAATGTAGTTAGTTATACAAATTCATCAATTACAAAACTAGCTAAACATTTAAACAAAATATTTAAAGAAAAAACTAAATTCATTCATTTCAAAAACTCACTCGAGTAAATAAATAAAATCAAAGATGTTGAAATTCCAGATAATGGTAAACTAATCTCTTTAGATATCACTAGTCTTTTTACAAATATTCCACCGGAAGAAACTCAAGAATTAGTTAACCAAATCATTTTTAAATCCCCTATAACGTACAAGCCGAAGAAAAACAAAATTTAACCGAATTGATGAACCTTTGTATATACCAGAATTTCTTTCAATTTAATAATAAAATATATAAGCAAAAGAATGGACTACCAATAGGTAGCCCTCTATCACCCCTAATCGCCCCTAAATATTATTTTACCATACAGGGTATGGTCAAGTATTGTAATCGTGCATGAAAAAAGTGGGTTTTTCCTTCTTTTTTTCTAAATATCTAAAAAACGGCTGAAACTATTTCGATTAAAAAAGACCATGGAATTTAGGTCTACTCTAATAGCTCTAATAAGTGAACATCGAAAAAATTATATTTTTCGAGATAATAATTGTTGTGTCAAAATGTCTGTTAGTTAGTCTAGTTAGTTAGTCTGCGTTACCAAATTTGTGTACTAACTAGCTCAAAAACTAGTGTGAATATCGAAACCAAATTTCACACATAGTTTTGGTCCATTGAGATTAAGAGCTGGTTAGATTTTGGTGCAAATCGACCCAAAATTAAGGGGGTTCGAGGGGGTTAAAAATTAAAAATCTAGGTCGTTTGAGCAAACTCAACCAAATTTTGTATACATAATCAGTGGGTCCCCAGAAGTCTAAAAATGCAAAAACTAACTGCCCGAAATGGGGGGGGGGGGGGGTCGGAGGGTCAAAAAATGAAAATCTTTGCCATATACAAAACTCAATCAAATTTTGCATATATAATCACTGGGCCCACGGTAATCTAAAAATGCAAAACTAACCCCCCCCCCCTACATGATTATAAATAATTTTATTAATAAGTGAGGGGCCAGGTTGTATGATAAAGTCAAGTGGATGGCCACATCAGAACACGTCAGCTTATTTTTAGATAATTTCAAAACAAAATTTCTTACCGAAGATTTCAAATACATCCACTATTACTACCGTTATGTAGATGATATTATTTTACTCTGGACAGGTACAAAGCGCGTTCTGGGTGATTTTATTACCAATATAAATTCTATCCATGACAAAATTAAATTTACCAGCGAAATTGAAAAAGATAAAACAGTAAATTATTTGGATGTAGAAATCAAAATTTCAAATAAAAAACATACTTTTGGAATATTTAGAAAACCCACAACCACAGACACAGGTATAAATAATAATTCCTGCAGACCTATCACACACAAACTAGCCGGCTTCCATTCAATGATTCATCCGATTAACCAACATTCCTTTAGATAAAACAAGTTTCAAAAAAGAATTAGAAATAATCAAAGAAATGGCTGCCAAAAACGATTACGAGAGAACCCTCATAGACAAACTATTAGAAAAGAAAATTGAAAAGTCAACTCTGAATCTGATTTATTCCCAACTGCCCGAGCCAGAATCAAAACCAAAATTAATAATCCCATACTATGGAAAAATTTCGGAAACCTTAAAATTAAAATTCAAAACTTTAGGATATGAAACAATTTTCAAAACAACATTAGGATCTGAAATTAGGAATAAGAAAGACAAAAATTGAAAAAATTGACAAAAAAAAGGCGTCTATTCTATAACATGCGGAGAATGTAATTCGACCTATATAGCGAAAACAGAACGAAATTTAAACACACACACATTTCGGAACACAAAATAATAATAATAATAGACAGACAATAGGTGAACAATATATGTATGTGTGTGTGTATGTATGTATGTGTATGTATAGACGGAGGTATGTGTATGTGTATGTGTATGTGTATGTGTATGTGTATGAATATGTAGACAGACAGACAGATATGTGTATGTAATAATAGTATATATATGTGTATGTAATAATATGTATGTGAATAATAATAGTGTGTG